>OZ026843.1:30426302-30783027 GCA_964023205.1 Lutraria lutraria
TCAACAACAACCACCTTCTTACAACAGTCATTTTTGTCCTTCCCATTGGTGGCTGTTGTAGGGAGGTTGTGTTGTATATACCATGCATTAGATAGTAAGAAAGAAATTTCAACTTTAAAGTTTACCATTCATTCTCTACTATATTATAAATTTTGTAAGTTTCATAATTTGGAATAATTTTGAAGTTTGAACAGTGGAAAGTGTTACACGATGAAGGTTTGAAAGCAGACGGTGCTCATATATATACAAAGGTAAAAGATGCAATGTTTATAACAGAATTACATCACTAACAAGTCGGGAGAAATTTAGCTGACGTGAGATTATCTTGTTATTCATGATAAATTTAGTTGTAAGCCATGTTTTAAGGATGTGCTGAACACACATCCCAAGGTATAACATGTTCTTATCTGATATAAATACGACTGTATGATTCAACATTATATTATATACATGAATAATGATACCATTACAGCCTCATAATTATTAAATTAAATTATCTGTTAATATGTTGATTATACGACCTCGTAAATGTAAAACGAATCATGATATAAACAATAAAAATGTATTGTTTGAAGTTGATGGTATGACATAAAAGTGAAATAAAAAAACCGGAATTATTAAGTATTATAAAACCTGACATAATTGTTCAGTGACCTTGTATTAAATGTTACATGATATTTATCAGTACAACATTTGAAAAGTACTAGCGCGACTTTTGTAAATCGCAAATTTAATATTTCTGCTTGAAGTCACACGTTTATAAATACTTTTTAAAATTTCATATGTAGTTGTATAAACCACAATCGTGATGATATTGTTGTGGATAATTGAAGGAAATCAAACATCAACCACAACATTTCTCTAGTGTATTTTAAAGTTCACCATCAATAAGTATTATTTCAGTGGTGAAGAGTTCAAGATGAATTACAATGTACTTAGTTGAATACGAACGTACCAAGCACAACATGATATGTAGGTAGCCAATCGGAACTCTTCGGCGTTTGTACATGTATTCTCTTCAGTTCTATAAACATGTACACACGAATTTGTTCAGTGCTGACCTGATCAGACATTCATTATAATGTCCGAAGACACGAATAGATATTTTACATTAGCACTAGCACCTCGCCGTTTTTAGTTCGAATCCAACCAAGGATCTGACAAAATTCATACGTGGGAAACTTGGTCTGCTAGCTTTATTAAAGTCCGCGAAGTTCTACCAAGGTATACATACCCGCCTTAAAATTTCCTCCACTGTTTAATGTTCGTTCGTTTGTTTTGTTTGTTTGTGTTTTATGCCACTTTTCAACAGTCAAAGTCATATGAGGCAGACAATTCACCGAACCATCGTTCCCGGGAAGAACCAGTACTAGACTCCCATCCTCCGTAAGCGACTGCCAACTTTCTCACAAAAAGGGACATGATCGATAGCTTAGCTCGAACCCACGACCCTCTATCAGTGAGAGGTTACTGTGATTTGAAGTCAGCGACCTTAACCACTCGACCACGTAGGCGGGTTCACCGATTAAGCAAAAAGGTCGCTAAATGACATTCGCTGTCGAAGCGAAAATATACCAGTAGAGAAGCAAACATACACATGTAAATGGGTGACATAAGATTACAATGAAATCTCTTTATTCGATACAAACTTCATTTATAGTCGGTAAACATAATAAAAGTTAACAGTAGCTATGTATAGCTATTGACCGATTTAAAGCACTTTGATATTAAGATCACCTTTTTATTACGTACACTCATTTTCTGATTTTTTTTCACAATATTTCAACTTGATCATGTGATCACCTCATTAGTAAAACCGTTTTCTGTTCCAAAAGCGACCTTAATATCAAGGTTCCCCCATAGTGGTCGAACTTACTGATAAATGAACAATAGTGATAATTAAATCTTATCGGACAGTAATCTAGAAAACCAAACTCATTCTTGTGGCCATTTTAGTAGAATTTAATTTTTTGATATCAATGTAGACTGAATCAGAAAGGTAAAACTTGTGAGTTAAAACATGGTAGTGCAATAAATGTCCTCGTGACCAAATGTAACTTCTAAACACCACGATTAATGTATAATCATCCGTTTTATTAGTGCAAGTAATACACGCAGTTTGTGTCTAAGGCGCGGAGGTCAATGGGCTCGGATTTGATATTTGACCATCCTTTCGGTCAACTGTCTAAATTTGTTTTGGATACAAGACTACGAAAACAACGTTTCGAGTTTCTTTATTACTGATTCATGAGGTAAGAATCATGATAAATATCTATTTTGAATCATAGCCACTTTGATATAGAGTCGATATAAAATAGTAAATCATGCCAAATTAAGAAAATAAACTCTTTGAAACGGTTTTATTTATGATGATAGATTTACTCACGAAATCGTGAAATTTGTCTGGTTTTTTTTGCTGCTAATCACATTTGAAAGGTTCCACCATGCACACTTTGAAACATAATTATGCAATTATGTGTTACGTCAAAACAAAAGGTTCTGATCAACAATTAATGACACAAAATTATAAAAAAATATCAAGTAATTTATTACCATGTCAATAAAATGCGCGACAAACTTTACCCGCAAAGCGACTACGGGAATATATAATAAGTAAATGATATGAACCGTTACTTTAATTACGCTAATTATAGCGGTTAAAATACCTTAGTTTACTTTATTTTGATTACCGTGATGTAATTAGTTAAGGTGTTAGATGTATAATATGAAGTGTGGAGGATTGTCATTCTGTTGAAATCAACGTTATTGTTTACTTTGCAAAAATGATATTGAAGACGAGTACCATTTTATATGTATTTGCCCTATATTCAAAGACTTAAGGAAAAACTTTATACCTAACTATTATCATAAAAAAACCACCTATGTTTAAATTTCTTGAATTACTAAATACTCAAAATAAAACTGTTTTACTAAAAACTGCTAGATTTATAAAACAAACTTTATCTCTTAGAATTTCCATGTTAAATACTCTTAATTGATTATATGTTCACCCTCTTAGCACAACTTACGTACATATATATTTTTTCTTAAATAGATTACTAGTATATATTGTTAAATATGATTTCTCATTCATGTGCCTTTTCAACCTATCACATGACATGTGTTTTTTTGTATTGTATATTTGTTTTGTTTCGACGATGTACATTGTACAAGTCTCTAATAAAAGTTCTGTTCTGTTCTGTTCTGTTCTGTTCTGTTGTTTATCCATTGGTACACTCACGGGAGAATTTTAAAAAACTTTCACCATCAGTTAAGAGAGTTACGACCATATTTGTTCCTCTACCCCCAAAGTAAAACAGTACCTTAAAATAAATGAAGACACTTGTAAGAAAATTGATCTACCTCTATAAATGATGATACAATTAATGCAAAAATGTGTTCAAGTCTAAGGGAAACCAATATTTAGTCAATCTAAAGTATAAATATGATGTTTGGAACTACTATGTTGCAGAAAAAAAGAAAATGTAACCCCGCCCCTTTAAGATTTAGTGAAGATTTTTGCCTATAACCAAAAAGTAACACATTGATAAGTATCACTAAGATAAGAACTAAAAGGGGACAACACCTGAAATTTTCTCAAAATTAACTACTGTGTGTGTATAATGTCTATAGCAAATTTTAAAAAGTTTCACCATCCGGTTTTTAAAAGATGTGGGTCAGAAGTCTATGGTTACTTGATTTTCGTGAATTAACGATGTATACATTCCTATTAACTAAACAAAATATTTTGGAATAAATATTTTCCTTCATATTACTGTGTAACTTAATGTTTAAAGTACAAAACATTACATAAAAACTAAAAAAGGAAAGAAAAAAATATGGTCCCAGTGGGATTTGAACCCCAGAATTTGTCAATTGTACGTAAAAATTTATGAACTTGAGTACCCTTCAGAATGGTGGTAATGTATTATACATCTAATGCCTTAATTACATTATTTGACGATTTAAATCATTGTACATTGTACAGTGTATATTCATCACTTTTATTATCTATGCGAGACGTAATCCTTGATTACCATACACGACCAAGAAGTAGTAATGACAACCACTGAACGAATACAACTGCTCATTTATGTTTTCCCATCAAACCAGATTCCCAAACAAAACATCAACGACGAATGAGTTGTAAACGGCTTCTATCCCTCCCAGTAAAATAGAAGAATAATCTACATATGAAATTATAAATAATAAAATCCTATCCAGATTTATAGCAATGTCAAGTACACACACATTTTCTGGAAATCACTAGTTCAATAAATGCCACATTTCCTCCAGAATTAACAACAATTAACCCTACACAACATATGACTATACATAACAAACACATGAAAATATACTTCACAACACATGACAATACTCTCAGACAAAGGATGGCAAAACTGTTTAACAACAGATGACAATACCCTACACAACACATGGCAATGCACTACACAACTCATGACAATGCACTACACAACTCATGACAATACACTACACAACACATGGCAATGCACTCCACAACACATGGCAATGCACTACACAACTCATGACAATGCACTACACAACTCATGACAATGCACTACACAACTAATGACAATACACTACACAACCCATGGCAATACACCACACAACTCATGACAATACACTATACAACTCATGGCAATGCATTACACAACACATGACAATGTAATACACAACTCATAACAATACACAACACGTGACAATACACTACACAACTCATGATATGACACTATACAACTCATGACAATAAACTACACAACACATGGCAATACACTACACAACACATGACAATGCATTACACAACACATGACAATGTAATACCCAACTCATGACAATACACTACACAACACATGGTAATACACTACACAACTCATGATATGACACTACACAACTAATGACAATACACTACACAACACATGGCGATACACTACACAACTTATGATATGACACTACACAACGCATGACAATACACTACACAACACATGTCAAAACACTACACCACTCATAGCAATGCATTACACAAAACATGACATTGCATTACACAACACATGACAATGTAATACACGACTCATGGCAATACACTACACAACTCATGATATGACACTACACAACGCATGGCAATGCACTACACAACTCATAGCAATGCACTACATCACCATGGCAATACACTACACAATTCATGACAATGCATTACACAACATATGACAATACACTACACAACACATGACAATACACTACACAACACATGGCGAAGGCAATGCACTACATAACCATGGCACTACCCTACACAACACATGACACTACCCTACACAACACATGACACTACCCTACACAACACATGGCAATGCATTACACAACACATGACAATATACTACACATAACATGAGATACCCTACGCAACACATGGCTGTACATAACACACGACATTATCCTTCAAACTCTTTGCAATGCCCTACACTAAATTTGACAATACACTTCAGAGTACACGATTACACAACATAAAACACATTGCAATTTACTTCGCTTCACATCAAATGCCAATACACTACACACCAGGTTGCAGTAAACATCACACAAGAATGTACATCACAACGTATCATAATAAAATACACAACACATAACATTACACTACACAATACATAAAAATGCTAGACCTGACATTACACAACCTTATAAACTAACTTAACAAATTTTCAACAAAGCAATATACAACACCTGACAATACACAACACAAGACAATACACTACACAACATACGACAATACACTACACAGCATACGACAATACACTACACAACATACGATAATACACTACACAACATACGACAATACACTACACAACATACGACAATACACTACACAGCATACGACAATACACTACACAGCACATAACAATATGCAACACATAACAAGACAACACGGCAAACAAATAACTATAAGGAGATGTATGCTAAGAAACAACGGATGTTTAGGCGATGTAAAACATATTCATTATTGTTGTAACTACATTATTGTTGCTATTGTTATTATAAATATTGTTGTTATTAGTACATGTAGTGTTGTTAATGTTATTATTGTGATAACATCTTGTTATTGTTATTATAAAAGCTATTGTAATAATTGTTTCTATCGTTATCAATGTTGCAATTGTCATTGTTGCCATTGTTGTAATAGTAATTGTTGTCACTATGTCCAGTATTCTATTTTTGCTATTGTCCACTTGATTCTGTTAATATTTTATGCTGTTTATTTCATAGCTCCTTTATGTAGCATGCATCTAACTGCATGTAGACATGACAGGCTGCATTGTCACATGAAAGGTGAGCAAGTACAAATATATATACACTTGCGATTTATACCTATAATATAGGTATACTGCTCATTTGTATGTTACAACATCGTAATCTAACTGATGACTAAATTATGGGTTACTTCAAAAAGAATAACACAACATAATGTATTCATAATGTATTACCAGCATTTATCATTTCTTTGAACAAAATGCTAATTAAGACAACTTATCAGACTGAAGTATGAGTATGATGATGCAGTTCACATATGTGCATAATTATTATTTTTAAGAGTCCATGACGCTATTTGATAAGGCGAAAAAATGTTTTTGGTTACACGTGCTCAACAAAAATAAGGGTTGCTATTGAAAGCGTGTGGAAAGGTCAACGAGGGAGAAAAGTGGATGTATTGTTCCTCGAGCCCAACAAAATGTCGAAGGTCGCGAGGACAAATAGGTAAGGTCGGTTAACCAGACATAAACAATTGCTGCCCAGGAGAGGTTGTACTGTATATATACACACTTAGTTGCTTGTCCTCTAATGTATTGGAAGTTTACTCATACTGCTACGCATCACGTAGACCAGATACTCGCTAAATGAATCTGTTGTTTAGTAATAATTAGTATGTCCCAATGGTAAAAAAGGAGCAAGCAAGCAGCACTTATTGGAACAATATAAACATAAAGTACAACAACAACTCATCTAATAAACTTTCATGTTTTTAATTTATTGCGTACACATAATAGCACTTATATGATATACATACATTATACATAACGTAACAAACATATTTATTTACATCAATATTATGCAGAATTAGACACGTTGTTAACTTATACATATGAAAGACAATGTAGTCTACAAATAAAATTTAATACAGGGTGATACCATAAGGATTCCTTATAGAGGCCACACTTCGTTACGCACAAAGTTGATTAAAATTCCACTGGAATCTTAAGACTCACAAATTTTGAACGTCAAAACGTATAAGTTATGACGTCATTTCCGATAACATTTTTTTTCAAAGTAGCGACGTCTAAGAAAGATACATGCTTAATAAAACGTGTTTTGTGGATATTATAAGCACACTGACTACGTAATATATAAATACACCCAGAAACAATTTGTAAGGGATGAATATACTTACACACAATACAATTTTACATCATATTCATAATTGTAACTTTGGTATATACTTTACAAACTAACAAAAAAGATAAGTGTTTTTGGGCAATACTAGTAATACATGTTAGAAAATGTGGTCTTTTAAAAACCTCATTGTATTTATCTAACTTGAGTTTGTAACTATTTCAATACTAATAGGCTTATATCAAACTTGTTTATCTGTTCGTCTTTGTACAAGAACACAGATCAAATAATCACAATGGTGTACATGATCACAAAACATGACACGCACACACACAGTACACGGTGTGTTATAGTTCACGTAAATCGCTGAATCACACAAGCAATGATAGTTTTTTGGGACTATAGCTAAAGCTCCAACTAAGTCTATTACTGTTCACTCTAACCCAGTCACATATTGACAGACAGACAGACTTACTGGCACAATGTTTTGTCATATGGTTTTTGTAGAGAACGAACGAAAAGACGTTTCTATGTTGAACTCCCCACAAATAAGTCTATCGTCCGTTAATAGCATCAAATTCCTTCATGTACGGTCCTTGTTTTGCATACGTCGATGAATGTTCGGAATTGGTTTCCACATCGATATAAATTTCACTGAGTCTATCAATTTCTCTTTCGGGATCGACGCCATTTGACGCTTGTCTGGTCGCATCAGAATGATCAAAGACATCATCTTCTTCGGTTATGTTACTGAAAGCACGTTGACGACCAGCAGACTCTCCGGAATCTCTTCTCACACTCGACGCGTCATTCTCCGTAACAACATCACTGTACACGGGGTTTCCTTTTGTAGGTTTTAGAGAATCGCACGCATAGTTCACGTACCAGTTCACGGGTGATCTTGATCTAGGAGAAGCCCTCTTTGTGCCCATCTGAGAAAAGCAAAATAAAACGTGTTTTTAAACATCATTGGGTAATTAAGTTTGATTGAATATTGGATAACTTATATCTGAACATTCATCAAGTATTTGCAAACATTGCATAAATACTTGAAGCAAATAACGCTTACGTCATCTAATATGCTAATATGCTAAATAGTCACAAAGGTCATCATCTTTATGTGTGCAATTAGTTTGTTCATGTGTGGAATATTCTAAAAAAATAGTATAATACGATCTATATGATGAATAAAAAAACTGCAAAGAAAATCACACGCACACCCATACGGTGTTATTTTTTCTTCGGTGCGTATGAAAAGGTATCAAATATGTATTACAAGTAAATTATCCGTACAAAAAACACATAAAAATTCTTTAATGTTAAACTAGCGAAGCATATATTGTCAAAGTGTATCATCGGAATTTCATTTGGAAATACTGTTGTCATAACAGCGGAATATAACAGGTAATAAAACTAGGTAATCTGGTGAGATATTTATGCAAATTAAAGGGATAAGAAAATGATCAAAGGAGATATAATCAATACCGTCCACATAAGTAATAAATAATGGACATGTCGCCGATTGTCATATTTGTCTTGACGAGAATGTTATTATAAATTTAAGATGATGACTACTTTGATATGTTCATTTTTCAGTTACGTCGATTTTTTTAATCCAAAACTTACGTAAGCATAAATATATAAGTAGGATCTCGTAGAGAGTGCTTTAACGTTCATTTTAATTTTCATTGCTTTTGGTTGTAAAAGCTATAAAGATTAAAGGTGGTATGGAACTAACAGGGGGTCTGACTTCGATTTACATATTGGACGGTACAATGATACAGATTTTTATACAAATTAATGCTATTCGCATGCTTCACTGTAAAGAAATATATCAAAAATGCATGTTTTCACCATCATCATCGCTTACTCATGCAGTCAACTATAACTATTTGTACATGCATGACTGTGTAAATACTTTTAGATGATCATGATAAAGCTGTTAGTATTGTTGCAATGTAGCACTTAAAAACGCATACATTTTGCCGCCGAGTAATCAATCTTATGAATATCAGTAAGTAAGTAATTTTTGTAAAAAAAAACACTCTTTAATATTTATAGATCGCTAGTTGTTCTTTAGATGTTGTCGGTAAGTACTTTTTTAAAACAATATACTATATAATGTATGAAGATCTAGTTTTTTTAGTATGATCAATCGCAGTACAATAAACGCAAGAATTTGTTCCCTGCATTATTTCAAACTAGGTTAATTTTGTTTGCATTGGTAAAATACGAATGCACTTTAAAGTTGATTTACATGAGAGCTACAACTGTAGCAGGCATATTAAAGGGTTGCGTTTACAAGAAAAAGGTGCATATTGCTGAACGGTAATGTGTATACAACACACACAATAATTATGTTTATACGGCAGTTTTTTAAAAACTAAACAAGTAACAAAACAATATATCCCTGATTGATTTAATGAGCGAGTTAGAAATGGCCAACACATGTTAAATAGTTATTCATCTTCATTATCTATTCATGCAGAATGCAAGAACTGTTCAAGAAAAAGAACAACAAATTCATGAATTTTTTTCGGATGAGTATATAATACAGACTCCGGTCCTCATGGAACTCACCGATAGTTGGCTGAGAGATTTCTAACAATAAGAAAGTTTTCTCGGTATGAAAATAAACAACTAGATGAATATAATGGAGATAACTTACTGGCTTAAGTGATGTTTCCGGCGTGTTTAACACTGACGGTGGGGTTATTTGGATATATTCGTCTAGAGGTTCTTCTAACGTTGTGTCCAGAAGAAAGAACCCGGCTAACTTCTTTGGTACTTTATAGTCTAACGTGAATAATATCAAACCCATAAATAACGTGATAATTCCTGAAATAAAAGTTACATATTTGATAAACTAGGTGTTATATACAGGTTATAATTGGAGGATTACTTAAAGTTTAAACACGAATCTCTAAGTGCTCCCCTTGTTACTTGTATAAATATATCGTTTCGAAGATTAACTTGTTGTATGACAAACATAACATGGCTTTCTTACATCCGTGGTACGTGAGCTTATTTTACGGCTATATTGACTTTATTTGAGTAGAATTTACTGCATTTAGTTATTGAAAGTGTCACACATAGTTTTAATACTATAGTACGCATTCACTTAGGATAATGAGTAATAATAATGATTACTAAATACTGTGGAATCATTAATTTTCGTCGGGGTTTTTATTTCGTGGGTCGGCTCAGCCACGAAATCAAATCCCCACGAATTTAAATGCAAAGATAAGGCATTTTATTTAAAAAATCCAAATCCATGAGTTTATGTCCCCACACAATAGCCATTTTAGTAAAAAAACACGAAAATTGTGCCCAACGAAAATAAAAAATGAAAATACAGTACTTAATACAAGTAAGATAACTTAATGTGTCGATAAAAAGTCCGTTGAATTGATAGTCTTGTAAAACCTCCGTAGTCAAGTGGCTACGGTCTCTGACTACAAATCACCCGCCACACCTAGGCTCAAACCTGTACAGTTAGCTGATGAAAGGTCGTTCTACCCAGCAGGTGACCCCTGACCTCCACAGAAATGATGCCACATGACCTCAGCTGTTGCTACGACGTTACACCCCGGTGAAAAAAGAAACTTTTGAAATTGTGATTATACTATACCACTTACCGAACACTAAAGTTGACCAGTAACACCACCCGTACGTGAGAGTCAAAACTCCATCAGAACAGGGCATCCTTATATCTCCCTGTGGACTTAGCATATGATATATTACCGCAGCAACTATCATACATACACCAGTTAGACAGAAACATACCGCACCATACCATACCACACTACATAACAGTATATTAGCTGTTACCCAGAAGGCAAAAGCAGACCTAAAATGAAAAATAATTATACATGGATGCATTTGTAACTTTAATCGCTGTTGAAACAAGAAGTCTGTTGTCACGTAATATACTAACACGTAAAAAAAAGTTTGCACTTCAATATTGAAAACCAAATTTGCCTATATTTTGCTTCTTTGACTATAAAAAATCCCTCTAATCAAATCAGGTTAAATTTGCTGTTTATAAAAAACAACAGACACAAATTGGTTCGAACAAAACAGTGGGTATCTACATAAAGTTATACAGATTTCTCCATACCGTTGTTCCTCAATTTCTAATTTCTACAACCCGTCAATGTGGTATATTTGTGATATTTAAAAAAAAATATTTACCAATACTTTCTTTGACATTTCACAAATAAGTTAAAATACAATTTTATTTAAACGGACGCTTTACTTATTCTTCCGTGAAGAGAAATTTTACAATCTCTCTCCTGTAATTTGTCAAATAAAATGACCGATCAGCTGAAAATGTGTATTGTGTCAAGTATTTATATAATATCTTTACATCTAGGTTACCATTAAAGAAAGTCAATTAAACGCTATGGATGACAAGACGAATGTCAACGTATACGCTACATTCGTCATCATTGTCATGACATGTGAATTTAAAACAGTTTTAATATTATATCTTACCACAGAAGAATGTTTGCAAAATATCCAGCCATAAAAGTGGCGCGACCAAATCTCAGTCCCCCGGCATCAATATCAAAATATTCAATAATGGATAATAATGATTGTGGAAGTCCCTGTGCCAAGGCTGACCAGGTTTGTGGTGGATCACGTATCACTGTGAATGGGAATAAAATAACTCCACTCAATAGATAGATAAATAATTAAATGAACACATTGATAGTTAGAAAATACTTATTTATTCAGTTACTTACTTATTTACTTGATTAATTAATTAATTAATTGAACGAACGAACGAACGAACGAACGAACGAACGGACGGACGGACGGACGGACGGACGAACGAACGAACGAACAACGGACGAACGAACGAATATAAAGTTCGTCCTTTTTGCAAGTTACAAACTTAATTTGTCTACTTCCTTACTTCGATCATAGAGAGATTCATGATCGACGTGAAATGACCTATGTTGCAATCTTAGACACCATTGTGTTCGCGGTATTAATTAATAATCTTAATTTTGACCTTAACAAGTCTAGAGGTATCAAATAAGACACGATGTTCAATGTTTCAATATTCAATTAGGGTAGTAAATTCATAACAAAACCTACCATTTTCTAATACTATTTCCTCGTTGTAGCTAAACACATTGTCATCTCCGCTGAATGTTCCTGAAACATGGCAATTAATGGTGTTAACAATAAGTTCTGATGTTGTTGCATTCAACCACTTGAAGAAGTCATTTTCGTTAGTTGTACAATACAACCTCTACAGAGCGGCCCTTTCTTGAGCAACAACCTTCCTTCAACAATAACATGATTTTTCCTACTGCCCGATTTAACTATTAATTTAACCTCTCTAGAGCAACAACCTTTCAACAACAACAACAACATAATATTGCTACTCCCAAAGGGTGTTGTTTTGGAAAGGTTATACTGTACTCGTGTTGCAAACTGGATATTTATATTTGTCATACTTTAAGCCCTGATGTACTAAATCATGATAAAACATTTCCAATAGTTGGATTAAACTATCAAGTATGAGATATAAAATATAAACTTGAAATTGATATTGTTAAGGACTTAATTAAGGTAAGCTTAACAACATTGTTTTTGAACTGTCTCACGGGTGACTTTTAAATGATGTTAAATGCCACATGGTGAAATTTAGAGGTTTACCGTAATCATAATAAAATATGCGCCTATTTATTTTGGCTTATTCTATGCTCAGCATAGAATTCGAGAAAAAAGCCACCAATTAATCTTTACAAGAAAGTAGTAATTTTAAACCCCTCGCTACTTTCCTTAATTTTATTCGAACGGAAATGAATTATTAATGAATTTAACTGCACGAGGTGCGTTTTATGAAGCCGATTAATAATTGCAACATCATTCCGTATGTTCACCTGATTTAGTATCTTATAAACCTGTTGAACTCGATCAAGAATTTAAAAAATCACACTTAAGATCATTTATAAACGTCGTCTATCTTCTGTATTAATTTGTTAGTTAAATGTTAAATGTATACTCGTGAATAAAAGTTTTGTCCCGTCTAAAAAAATGCAATAATCTTGTTTGTTTAACAGTACGAGTACATTGATAAAAATGGTACCATTTGAAAAAGGACGCTACAAATCATTCTTTAATACAAATTGCTAAACCGGCTTCAATAAACGCAGCTTCACTGGTTTTAAAAAAGTTACCCAGACAAGACGTTTGTCTTTAAGTATAGTTTGCATGTTGTCAGAAGGCCACATAGTAAATATTAACTAAACAAGTAAACTAGTTTGTGCATTTACTTATGTTTCACCCTCTTCAAATAAAGATTTTATTATTATATCAATGTACGAAGATTTGTGTACCTTTTAATGTAAGGTTTACTGTTTTGAGCCCAACACGAACCCCTAATGCTCCCTTAATGTGTCCAGGGCTCCTGTAAATGTATGGCGCATGGACACCAACTTCTCCTCGTTGCCAACAGTATCCAAAAATACTGACTGCAATAAAACAATATGTCATCAATTTGAACATGGAACATCCGAAATATACACCTAACAACAATAATACTATGAAACATACACACGCAATATCTCATTGAACAAAGATATCAAAATAAAAATTTCATTGGTGACCAACATAAAAATTATTTGTATTCGTTAAATAAATTAATATAGAACTTTCCAAAGCATTACATGGCCAAACAGATAATGAGTCATTTTTTTCAGCGTTAGATTATCTTTCTTCTTTTCTTTGCACTTTCATGACGTCACATGACGGAAACCTATCGTATTTATATATTATGTAACGAGATACATGTACTCTGTTTTGTATATGTTACGAATCAAAATCATGTTCTGTTCTGTTATATTCTTAACACAAGTCAACATCAACATAGACTACAAGACTGCAAGTCGACCAATGGTCTGCGAGAAAGAATAGTAAAGAAAACAACTCGTGTAAATAATATGTTTTATCATATATCAGACATTTCCTAACGCATCGCCTCAGCGTTGCTATTAATGAAACATAACATGCTATCAATTTCCCGTGTATTCTTACTGTAACACAATGTTTCAACGTTCAGCTGACAACCTGAGACTATTTCCTTAAATTTCAGTTTGTGGAGTAGCACGTTTATTAATAACACTGAATTGGCTTCACATTAGAATGTTAAATGATAAAAACAAACCATGGTATACAACAACTGCATGGTATCTTAAAAGTGTCCCATTGAAAGATGACCCAGTTTGCCAATCGTAACTACTCGGGCATTTCCGTAACTAGGGTTACACATTTTGGTTACGCAGTTCCGGTAACTACTTTTCTAACACTAGGTACTCGTTTTCAAGAATTATTCTCAGAATTACAGACATTCAAACCTAGTTATCGTTCGCTATATTGATGAAATAGACATCAGTTCATATTCAAAGAGAATCAAGTTGTTTCCATCGTGGCATTCCCAAAATGGAAGCCCGCGAACAACGAAAACAAAATGGCTGCCTGTCTATTATGTCCGAGGCACTTTCTTTAGACAAACGCCGAGGAAATCCGATTGCCTGTTTGCGGCTTGTGTCTATGCGGTTATTATTGTCTATGCAAATAGTGTTTTCATCCTATTTGAATTGAAACATATTTTCTTTTTTCAACTCTGTAAATGGCCAAAGAGTATAATGCCTATTAGCATTGAATAGATGGTAAATGGTTTATATTTGTACATACCTAATATGACACTACCCAGAAGCAAGCTGTAGATCACTCTGACCAGTGTATACCACCTCTGTAATAAGAAAATACACAGAAATTTATCAAAACCCTAATATTGTTATATTCAATTTGTAAGCAATCAGTCAAGCAAAAATCTCTTATTCGGATAATATTGATTGTGATTAGGGCATAATAAACATTTAATTTGCATATGTATTACTTGTTTTATAGATAATATCCGAAAAATGATTTTAATCATGCTTGTTTGCACTCGCTGCGTGATTTGTATTACGTATTGCTTGTACAAAAATATTTATTATTCCAATCGATCAAGACATTAGAATTAATTGAGCCAGATCGCATCCATCAGCGATAAGTGGTTTTTAAACTATAAAATGTATTCTTTTGCTTCGCGTGATGATGGAACACTCTTACTGAAGTTGAGTTAAAGATGTGACATCAAAATTATTTTTTTTGTACTTTTTTACTTTGTACTAAAATTATGAATTCGTAATTCACGTACAGTCAAATCTGTGAACAAAAGCCACCCTTGGGAAAGATAATATATGACCTTTATTGACAAGTAGATTTTATTCTGAGGTCATTTTGTTCTAAATAATCAATGCAAGTTACCTCTTTTCCCCGTATTCCAGCGGCAGCAATGATGGCTGCTAGTGATATTATAATACATGTGTATATAATGGCTGCGAATGGGATATCCCACGTGACTGATGTACGATTTTCTCCATAATGTATGTATCCAAAATCTCCACGGAATGCTTGAAACCAGGTCATTCTGAAATTATAAAACACTACATCAGAAAACTTCTATACCTGTCGCTACTAATTGGATAAGGAAAATGGGCGAGGCTTGTATTGTTGTTTTACACCACCGGACACGATATTTAAAGCCCCATTAGCTTTTTGCTGTAGAAAAATATATGCAAAAACATTTAATTGTTGATGTTATCCGAAGATAATTATTACCGACGAAACAAGCCCTTTTTCGTCTTTCACTGTGATTTTTGCTTATGTGAACTTGAAATATGTAAAGCGCATGACGTCAATTTACTACGTGTGCATAGCATGACTGCGGGAAAACTCAGGTGTTCTATAAACAGTATTTATTTCAATGATATTGAAAAAAATACGATATTGGTTTCGGAAACATTTTTTCTTGTTATAAAGTATGCACGGGAGGAAGACACACCGGATTCCTCTGTAATAGAACAAACAGAAACTATTAGAACCAATACATTTATAAGCTTATGGGACTTATGGGAACCAGTAAAACTCATCTAATACATGTAGTAGAGATATAAATGTCCAGTTCCCCTGTATTATCCCCTTTCTCTCTCTCTTTTGGGTGTCTCTGAAATTACCATTGCTGTAGAATGGGCTGTTAAACAACAGATACACTGATTGGATAACTTAATTATCTGTACATTTCGATTGGCTGATCAATTTTAATCGAATTTGATTGGTTAATCGATTTTTGAAATGATTTTGATTGGCTGAACGATTTTTAAAATAGTTTTGATTTGTTGACAATCTGACCTTCCTTACGGCAAGATCTGATGACGGCCTATACCAGTTTCTATTTTCAAAAGTCGGAATTTCCATTATCACTATTTATGTCTATTTATAATTCAGCCATTCGTATAACTCGTTTCATCGGTACTTTGGCCGAATGAACTTTCTACCTAAACGTTAGTAAACGTTAAATTACGTATAACATATTTGTCTGCAACCACTTTTTGATTTTTTTAGTAATCCTGATCGATTCGGCCATAGTAGTATAGAAAATTTAATAAACACGCATGTCACATTGGCGCTATCATTACATTTAGTTGCGTAAGAATAGGTGTTCGTGATAACTACAAGTCAAATATTGTTTTTTACTGCGGTTAAAAATAGAATCAGATCACTTTCAGAATTATGAAATTAAGGCGCTGATTGGCTAGTGGAAAAGGTCACCTGAGGTGACCTTCTATATCCTCATAGCGTAGCGAGTTTGAGGATATGATTTTAATCAGATTGGATTTGTCGATCGATTAATTTTTCTTTGAGTAACTGTTCTTGTTTCCTGGAGAAAGTCAAATATTGTTATCATTATTATCATCATTATTAACCATTGCCAATACAGATATCAACAAACTGATGACAACCGTTATTAGAACTATTATGTAAGGATCATACAACGCATATCGCCGTCACGGATGTCATTACAATAGCCATGTCAAATCATTATTCATTTTTCCCACTTCTTGAAGATATGATTAATATAAACACCTCAATAGTTTCTTCATTAGATATGATGTACTGTATTAAGTGCAAGATTGCCGACAAATTCCATCATTCACTGACAAACCAGAAAGGACCTAAATTATTAATTATTTAGTATCTTAATTATACGTTCATATCATGCTTATTATTTATGAACAGTTGAAACTTTTGGTACAACATTAATCTAAATCTAAAAAAGGTCCAGTTTTTAAGATATCAATAACTTACGATTGAAATGCACATCTGTTATGATATCTTTTTATAGAAATACAATACGAAGTGATAGATCTGACATAACGCCAATCCGATACGTAAAGGAGTTTCATAATAAAACGGGGTTTCGGCTTGGTTATGGGCTCTGACTAGTAATTACTAAAAAAGTATCTGAATGACATTGTCTATTAGTAGCAGTTAAAATTACAACAAAACTGGAAAAAAATTCAATGTTTATGACAAATATGTTATTCACTTGATATTGAGGCTGAATACCATTTATTATCATAAGTATGCACGGTATAATCTGAGATACGTAATTCTTACATTGTTTTTAATGTATACTTAGAACATGTTGTATGTTTTGTTTATAGTGAAATATCTTCATTGTACGAACTTAAAACACATAATTCGTTTAGAACAATAGTGAATAATTGTTTTTAAAACATCGTCTTTCCCTAAGAAAATTGTTCATGTGATCTTCGTGTTGCTCGCAAAATGAACAATGCTCGTAGGAAAACAGATTTGGTGTTAATCTATACTTCATGTATTATGTGCCTTGTGATATAACCATACAATACATGAGAAATTCGATCAACTTGACTCTTTTATTTTTTTTTTTGAATAGTGAAAAGAATCTTGATTGATACATGCTCAAGACTGATCAAACATGTTGTTCTTTACCAATGAAGCATATACTTCAATATCCATCTGTCACAATTACAATTTAACTTAAAATTGGTTCAGTTCTACACGCAGGAATGTATTATGTACGTGGATTTCAGTACGTATCGTTCTGTATGTGGTGGATTTAGTTCACTGCATGAAATCAAAACATGCATCTTTCAGATCGGAAATTTTATGCTCTCAAGTGTTCGACTTCTTGTTGGCTTGTAGCCTGACCATATATTTATAATTGTTTATACACACATGTACACACAGCATAATTGACTTGAGCGATCTTCATTGTTCGAGACTATTTTAAGACAGTCCTCATTTGTGTGGAATATGTATGTATCACTGTGTAACATCTAATACAGTTTTAACCGATTAAGTCGATGACAAGTTACAGCCATGATTGTGCGAACTCAACGAGTGGCATGTGTACGGTGGTGAATTATGTAATCACTTATGCACATGCTCCATTACAAACTCAATAGTTTAATGATTGAATTTACCTGAATATGCAATTTGATTTGCGGACACAATGAACGTTGAAAGGCCGGCCGGCCGGCATGAAGCTTTTATTTTTCTGCAGCCGAACAACAATTACTGTCCATGTTTTATCGCTTGATAAATTATGGGAGTATACGTTATATTTAAATTTTCGATTCTAATAAAAAACAATACTTTGGATGTACACATTACTTATCAGAAAACGACAAAAATGTTCTGTGTAAAAAATAGACAGTCCATGACGTCAATATGATAACTGGTCTAGGTGACAATGAGATGGTAAAAACAATGAACAATGTTTCGTTTTAATGTATGAGTTGATTTCCTATATGTTTATATACTATAGTAGACAATGCTGCAGTATGTCACCACCGGTCTGTTTCAATAGTACGTCATTTTGCAATTGTGTCAAAGTATTCTCTTATCAATTAACGAAACCCTTAATTAATTAATTCCCTATTTTAACCCTTTATTAAGTCTCTCAATATCTTTTTTATCTTAAAAAAAAACAATAAAAAATTCATTTCGCAGGTTACCCATTTGTAATCAGTCTAATTCAGTGATATATTTTTAGCTTAGTGATACCAGAGTCTTAGTCCTAAATACATGAAACAATGACGGATGAAGAACAATGACGTCACAATCTGTAACATCCAATAGTTTGTTGTCATTCAATCTAGAGTTCTCAAAAATGTACTTATAACTGATCTAACATACAAATAGGACGATTTTTTCTAAATATTTTGACAAGCTGAATTCTTGCTCGGTGAAAACAGTGCACATGGTGCATAGATGTGTACACTTAGTGACAAAGTCGGCGAGCTCATGATATAAGCGATTGTTACAAGTGCATGTAATCTAAACAAATAAACCAGGCTGATTATTTTTCATAACAAAAATAACGGAAACATCTTGTATGAGGAATTATTCTATATAAGGAAATATGTGACATTCAGCGACTCGTTATTCTAGAGTACGACATGTTATCATTATTAATTATACGTTAAGCACGTCACATTCAAAATGAAAGAACAGTATTTATAATTTATATGCAAGAAGAAATAAAATACTCACAAAAGTGAAATAGATAATAGTAATTGCATTGAATTAATTTTCGATTCATAATATAAACAAGAATAAAATAATAAGGCACATTAATTTATTTGAAATAAATATTTTCATATATCTGTCATATTTACATTTTGCTAACTCACAATAATAACTGATATACTTTATATAATTGATATAATTAAAAACTCTTAAAATGCAATAATTATACAAAATAATTTAGCAGATCTGTGAACTTGAGGTCAGATACGTTTAAACAGTCGTAAATTATACGAGTAAACCCCCAATGAAAAAATATACGTCGTGACTGATTCGACAAGGTGATTTTTTGTCCAAATTGTGGTACACCACTCGTTAGATGAAAATATCATTTTATTTTAAAATGTTTTATTTACGTCACTGACAGGAAGAATAAATGACAAGCATCTGTCAGTGTACTCCACCTGACAGTTAAATCTTGTCATGATATAGAACGTATTATACAACAGTTTGGATTTATAAACATAACTAAGATACAGTCATATATGAATAATATTAGTAGCTATTTCTATCCAATAAAACATAGAAATATTATCGATGTATATTGAGTTTATTAATACGTATATCACTTCTTCATATTACATATTTATAAACTTATATAACTTGACGATACTTTGTGTCAATTATGATCAGTTTGTTACCTAGATTGGTTGGCTTGTGGGAGATGCAGGGTGGACTCTTCGTCCCCCAACATCTTGGTGTTTCTTTGTTGAGTCAAACCACCGAATTTCAAACAACGAAGCACAAATTTTCACATTTTTTGTAAAGAAGAATTTATTTTTCCCTTTTTATTAAAGATCTAATTTCACTAATTTCCATAAATATTTTTTTATTGATTTTAATCCTGTTTCCTAGGTAACGTAAATATAATTAATTTATTTATATAAATTTGTTAGCACAACACTTATTTTGAATTTACCAGTGTCATACAAATTCCGTAAACAATGAATTACATAACTTTTAATATGATACACCCTCTCTTGTACGCGTATCGATCGTGAATAAAAACGTTGTGCATTAAACGTTAACGTTGTCATTCATGAACTTAATGTTACGAATATACATTCAACATAATTCATATCCAAGCGTGTACCACAAGGCCTGTAAATCCGTCAATTGTTCAAAGTCATCATCAAACAAGTGGTTACACGTTTTGTGACAATCGTTACACGCGTACATCACGTTTAACATAGGAAACAAAACTTGCTTTACATTGTTCATACATTATGCATGTGTAATAAGTTCGTTCTATTCTGTTGAAATATACTGACATGAATTCAACTGTTCGCCACAATTAGATCTGATATGGAGCGTCATCAATTGAGGTACTATTAAATTCGGCGTCTTGACAAAGGTAAGACATTTATTCATGTTTTACGAAGATGTAACAAATTACACAATAAGTATATTGTTTGATGATTAGTTATTAATAAAATGTTTATTCGCATATTTGGTCATGAAAAGTAAAATATTCGACAATTGATTATTTTAAGGGAACGCGCGCGCTTACTTATATGAAATACACGCGTTTTTCGAGAAATTGACAGTAAATTTACGCATATGGATATAACATTACGTATACATAGTGATGCTCATTTTCTTCCGGGAGAGAATAGTACATGCAGATATTTGTACAAAAAAATGGACAAAACATTTCTGAGTACGCCGCCCGATTACCGTATGTTCACATTGTATTTGTGTAATTATGACTAATTATGAATGAGGTAAAATAATATTTACTGTATGTGTGTTTGTTTATATCATTATGATAATGATGAGTATACAGGACAGCTGATGTGTCATGACATATTATATTGTGAAAGTGACGTATCATTATTACTGTTAACTGTACGATCATTTTAAAAGTATGTATAAAACGCATTGCGTGCATGTCTGTATGTGCAATAAAACTGTATTCTATGTAGTTTACTACACAAGGTTGATCATAATAATTTGGTGTATATATTGACTTTCGTAATTTCTAATGTGTCCACATTGTAAGTTCAATGGAAGGATAAATGTCTGGTGCTAAAGTAACTCGAAAACAGGCCTACCCCTAAAACCGTTTAATTATATCAATAGTCTGTTGCAATCATGTGATCCAATTACAACACCCTGTCTCTGAAATAATCACGTGACTCTAAAACAACCATATGAAATGGATACATAATACATTCAAATGAATTCGTCTAAATGAACTAAATATTGCAATGTCTTTTAAAAATCATAAGAATCATATTGTAATGTAACGATGCTAAAACTGAGATGATTTCAATAAATTAGAAGGATACATAACTTGATTTAAAACATAATCGGTCCTATTTGTAAGATAGACATGTTTCTTGACGGATAGAAATATTTCACGTGCAGATTACTTGGATATACGAATGCTCGCTTCATAAAACAAATATGTCATTAAGTTTAGGTTTACTCGTATAATTTATATACTATCAAAATAAAACATAAATATTTCTTGTCCAATTAGTTAGTTTAGAAAACATAAACATACCTGCGTTTATCCAATTATAATAAATTATCTGATACAACAGTGTCAAAGACTTTTTCGAGATGAAAAAAGTGACTGCTTAATTAACAATGTTGCAATTTTAAGGCAAGGCATCCACGTCTCATATCAATTCATTTGGTTGTAGTTTATAATAATAAATTACAAATGACATATCTGCAAACTTTAGCATATTTTATACAGCATGAGAATAAGAGGTTAAAGTGATGTAGACTAACATGTTTCTTAATGCCTGTTACATCATATCCCACCTGAAATGCTGAATTTGATTATAAATTATGACGTATTAAGATAAATTACAGCAAAATGAAACATCATAGCATACACAAAATGCTAGACATACAATCAAATCTGTCTTTGAAAACACCTCCAGGGAATGAAAGTAATTCTTTAAAAAACCCTCATTGATTATTTAGGACAAAGAAATCTCCGAATAAAGACCACCTGTCAGTTAAGGCCACATTTTGTATTTCCTAAGGGTGGCCCTTTTCACAGGTTTAATTGTATTAACAAGTTTATTACAGTATGTGGCGCATCAAATCTGCTTTACATCATATACACGTGATTAATCACATTATAAACTATCACATTTACTGACTATTTTACGATACAAAATTTGAATGCTATGGCAAGCGCATCTAATAGAGCCTTTTTATACAAATTGTTGATTTTGATAAATATGACATGTGGGATTTTTGTGTTATCTTGTGTAACTTCTGGTAAATGTCTAATGTCGTAAGTTGTTACATTTTATCATTGATTTATAATTTTTCTATCGTATACAAACCAGGAACTCTACAAGTATTGATATCAATGTTCAGGTAATTGATCGACTTTTAACGTTTTTATCGAGACACGTAATTCGTGTTTCGTTGTCGAGACAAGAAATATTTGAAGATATTAGCTAAATATTGAACAAGGTTCATGTTCAGTCATTTTATTTTTTGTTTGTTTAAAATATAGCAAGAACACAAATCATTACGTGATCAATTTGACACAATGTTGTACCATATTTCTTATTTTAAGCGCAATAGACGTATATATTAATAGAGAATAAAAGTATGCCAGTAATATTTTACATATGAAAAACACCAACTTATTGCAATCTAAATCTGGATTTAGTTGGCGGGAGCATCTTAAGGTTATAATGATAGTGATGACAACAGTTTACCAAATCGAGATTATTCAATAAATGTCTGTCCCCTTAGTTGATATTGATCATTTGCCTTCTATTACGTCAATAGTAATGTGTGTCAATATTATGTTGTATATATATATATATGATCGCATGTTCACAAAGGCATCCAGCCTAATGAATTTGAAATAAGATATATATCTTGTTTTAAATAGTGTTAACTCTGAAAATAATTTGCTTTGAAAATTACCTCCCTTAGTAAATTTTCATTACGTAGTCGCCTCCCTTACATCGCTTATTGTTAAGTAATAACTAAATTACCACAACAATGACAATTGCATGGTTAATTTGATGTTAATTTTGATTTAATTAAATGATAAGCACCCTTGGCCCATCATCTCAGACATAGATACTTTAATTATTTAATTTATTACACGGAATTCCTCTTGCACCATATCACGTGAGGTTTACAACCATATCACGTGACGTTCACATGTTTGAGGGAAAGTTTCGTTTTCTGAATCCGGTATTACCAGCCATTCTATGTTAACCATAATCTGTTATACGGATCTATGACTCATTTAATCCGGTCAGATATTGAAGTAGGCGATGGTGTGTCCTGTAACGTATTCAATACCCTAATGCTGATACTCACGTACGCTTATATATTTTTTATCTGTCGGACGAAACCTTCATCCTGGTAAATATTTAATTAATTTACGAAATTTATTTTTTACGCGCTCTATATGTCTGTGTCAGGCATTTAGCAAATGTGTCTCGTTTGATAAGAGCCCCGACCCGGACATATGTATCAACTGTTAATGAGATCATCTCTGTATAAGCTCTGTACCCTACAGCATGATGCTGCGACAATTTTAAAAAGTTAGAAGAGAGGATATAATACACTGATCCAATTAAATTATGTTTACATAATTGTGTTAACTCTTATCTACCAGCACTTAACCACATTTCAACAATTATTAAAGTAATTAAAATATCGTAGACTTTGCAATTATGATAAAATGAATTAAATCAAAGGCGGAAAGTTTATTTTCACGCGAGATAGCGATAATCAGTCTTTGATGTTTGCCGAAATTGGGACCGGTTCCGTCCATTAAATCTTTGAGTTCATTACCAAGGTTTGAGTTCAGGATGTGTCGCAAGTTAGACATTGCAATTAAAGCCCGGATCGTCATGTTATCATTCAATTGGTAACCACAAGGATATTCACAAGGTTCACCTATTAACCA
The DNA here is from genome assembly GCA_964023205.1 of Lutraria lutraria. Classification (NCBI taxonomy): domain Eukaryota; kingdom Metazoa; phylum Mollusca; class Bivalvia; order Venerida; family Mactridae; genus Lutraria; species Lutraria lutraria. The sequence continues at coordinate 30,451,090 of OZ026843.1, forward strand.
GAATTAACGCTGACCTCGGTACGGATATAACCGGGTCTTTGGGTACAGGGTTGAGGCAAAGTTCATCCATACTTTTAAAGTACGAGAACTGTGAGGTTCCGGATAAAAAAATCAATATTTGTATAATCTTACTTGACAGACACGAAAGGAGAACACTAAGTTCGTAAACCATGCTTTATGTTTAAATTTGATGTAAAAAAAATAGCTTGTATCTAATGATGAAAATATCACACAAGATTAACGATCAGCTGCAGTACTCGGCTGGCTGGTGTGCATTGATGTAAATATAAAGTAAAGCGCGTGATTTTACGGTACGATTATGACCGAATGGGACATTAACACTATAATGCATAATAAAATGTTCGAATGACTTCTAATTCGCATTAAATGCACTGTAAAGGGTAATCAAAAGTTATAAAGGCATATACTTTGAAACCACTAATTTAATATCACGTGAGAGTTTTATTTGATTACAATAAAACGGACATGAATTTTTTTTTTATCATATTTCAATAATTTCGTTAACAAATCAATCATATTAAGTTTTGCGTTTTTAAAGATTTAAGTACATATTCAACGTCACGGTGGTACGTTCATAATCAGAGGAAAAATAAGCGTCTCCTACTTAGGCTACTATGTCAGCGCCCTGGAGAAAATTACATACTACATCGAATTTATCAAGATTAATACCTAATTGTTCCATACATATATATGTTATCATTAGTCTGATACCCGTTGACTTGCCTGTACCAAGTCTTGATCATGTATATCATGTATATATACATGTAGCGTTTTTTTGCGTTAGTTCCTCGAAACATTCCGTTAGTTATTGTGCCTGGATTAGGTTATTGGAAAGTTAACATATTTGATTACATGCATGAAGTCGATCTACATTATAGCATTTTTTTTTCGATTATATATTTCTATATTGGTGTTGCAGACATAAGTAATCATTTAAAAATGTTGACTCATACAATCAAAACATCTTCAATTTAATGGACACAGAAATACTTTGTACAGAAAGTATATAACTTACATTCTATGTACGATGTATATCCTTCCAGTATTCAGTTATAGTTAGTTTATGTTAGTTAGTTCTGTGAAATCATTGAATATATAGTATTTGATTGAATCAATCAACCATGATTGAGATATTTTGGGAACTTTCAAAATCCCATACATGATGTAATTTGTCCGATAAATCCAGGTTAATAATAAACTCTAAAGGAAACATATTTCGTCATCATCTTGTCATAATTAAACAACCATACAGATTATCAAATTAATTACTAAATCGTGAGTGACGCTCATTTCATTTGCAATTAGCAATTGCTAATTAGCATACTATAAAAACCAGTTTACCTTGGAGTAATGATACGGTATGGTACAAATAAAATATTTAATATCCTGTAACATCGTTTATCTTATTTGTTTGTTGATGAAAATTCACATAAAACAACGCGTAAATATCATCAGGTTAATATTCTCTTCGTCCATCAACAGGAATGTATGCTATTTGCAAGTTGTGCATGTAAAAAAACACGCACACTTTTTTATAATCAGTTTATCAATATTAAAAGACGATACTTGCAGCTTTCAGATGCATTATCGTATGGAATGCCTAGGGGCATACATTAATAAATTCATATAAAAATGAATGCATATTAATGATAAATTGATATTTTGTTTGCATTATATGATGTTATGCATGCGTACCATTGAAAATTCGACATTATGTAATGATTGATTAAATATGAATTGCGTATTTACTTTTTCTATGCTTATTGTTTTTGAATACATTGATGTGGTGACATCGCGATGCTGGCGTCCTGTGCGACATTCGCATTCAATTTAATAAAAAGTAAAACTAATATACAGCAATGCTTATAATTTTAAAATGTGCGCCCCGCACTATCTTTGTGTTTTATAAATTTATTTTCACGGGTCTCTGTTTTTGCAATATACGAATCTCAGAACAAAAATGCCAGTGTTTTCGCCGTGTAAGAATTTCATAAACTACTTAAGATGTCCAAATTTTCTGCATTTAAACATACTGCAGTACTTGCTTCGCCGTATATGACAGACAGAGAAACACAAAGTGGGTACGTTTCATACACACATTTTAGCTAATGTAACAATTTTAAACTTAAAAATCTCACTACTGTTTATTTTTTTAATTAAATATGCTTTGGCCTATGGATTGCCAAGTTAAATGCTAAGGCAAATGTCTGAAAAATGTACAATTAGCAAACATTGTAATTTTAAAAAAAAATTGTAAAGTACGATATTTATATCTGAGAAACGAACCCAATGTGTTTAAACCATTTAGATGTTAATCAAGTTAAACATACATGTAAACATAAAAAAATGCCGCCAATAGAAACAACGTACGCTGCTTGAGATAAACCAAAGATATTTTCGATTTTTTTCCAAGTCACTTTCAAAGAAACGTATTTATGGTTCAAACGTCAGAAAAGGCATTCAATATAAACAATAACGCGAGCCAATCTTATTTCGTTGATAACGATTTGTTCATTGAGTGGTTATAAAGGGAAATCTTCAACAATGCAATGACGAATCATAAAGCATTGATAGAGGATCCTGAATACATTTATACATAATGCTCGGGCAATATTGATCAGCTGACTACATGAGGAGACATTTCGTCTGTGGCGTTCATTTCTCCTGCAGTGTTTATGTGGTATGCAGTGTTTTTGTCGTCTGTAGTGTTTTCGTTGTCTGCAGTGTTTATGTCGTCTGCAGTGTTTATGTCGTCTGTAGTGTTTTTGTCGTCTGTAGTGTTTATGTCGTCTGCAGTGTTTATGTCGTCTGCAGTGTTTATGTCGTCTGTAGTGTTTTTGTCGTCTGTAGTGTTTATGTCGTCTGCAGTGTTTATGTCGTCTGTAGTGTTTATGTCGTCTGCAGTGTTTATACCGGCTGCAGTGTTTTTGTCGTCTGCAGTTTTCATGTCGTCTGTAGTGTTTTTGTCATCTGCAGTGTTTATGTCGTCTGCAGTGTTTTTTTGTCGTCTGCAGTGTTTTTGTCGTCTGCAGTTTTCATGTCGTCTGTAGTGTTTTTTTTTGTCGTCTGCAGTGTTTATGTCGTCTGCAGTGTTTTGTTGTCTGCAGTGTTTATGTCGTCTGCAGTTTTCATGTCGTCCGTAGTGTTTTTGTCGTCTGCAGTATTTTTTTGTCGTCTGCAGTTTTCATGTCGTCTGCAGTGTTTTTTTCTCGTCTGTAGTGTTTTTGTCGTCTACAGTGATTTTGTCATCTGCAGCGTTTATGCCGTCTGTAGTGTTTTTGTCGTCCGTGGCGTTCATGTCGTCTGTAATGTCATTGTTAGAACATGTTCTCAGGATGCAGTTGTTGCTGCGTTACATCTATGCGCGTATAAGTTCAATTTTCTCATAGTCAAGGTCGAATATTGGACGATACTATTGTATTGATAATCACTGTAAATTGATTGTCAAAATCATTCTAAATCTGTAGTAAAGTGTTATTCACGTGAACCATTATCATGGTGTATTGGATAAGGTGACATGTACATGCCTTATAATAAAAACCAAACTTGTAATAATTGTAATAATTATTACAAGTTTGGTTTTTATTACAAGTTTGGTTGCAACAATGCTTTACCTATTGCACCATTGAGGACAGTGATAAATATATAGTTTATTAGATTGGTTTATACGATATCACAATAGTATTCGTTTTACATAAACATTTGCAAATGGGATATCCATGTATACAATAACTTTGCTGTCCTAAAAAATTGATTTTTTAATATTCATTTCTTTACTATATAAATATTATCTAATAAACTTATTTATATTGTTTGAAAACAATGTTGGCTTGTTTCTACTCTATGTTTATATTTTTTTTTATTATTCAACTTCACGTGTATCTCAGCGATTAGAATGTACGGAAATCTAAATAATTGAAATGGGATACGAAAAAACATTTTTTTTAAACATATAGATTACAAGCTCGATTAGATTCAGCAAGTTTTAAAAACACATGACTTCATTTGTCAAAACGTTTTCCTGGTTCTTAGGGGAAACTATTATGGTTAACTGTGAACTCATATTTCAAGTTTTCACGAAACAAGATATCACCACAAAGATAATTGTTTAAAAGAATTATGGGATGGGAGGGAAATCCCCGGGATTGGGGAGCCAATCAAAGAGACCGTTACGGATAAGACAACATGCAGGAACAATATTCAGGACTGAAACCGGTTTTACGTGGCAAAATAAAGTTATGGACGTTCGTCACGAAATTAAGGTTATTACGTGTAGCAAACGAGATTTTACTCAGTACATTCATTCAGTGCATAATTGTTATCATAGATTTGATAACCTTTTGAAAAGAGTGTGGATTAATGTTTCATAGAAGTCATTAGATTGATAGATTAGATAGTTCTTAGAACCAAATTTACTAGCACGTCATTAATGATATCTTAATCTAAAATTAAGTAATAGGATATTGAATGCAAACTTCTGAAGAATCGTTATTCTAATTCGCATATTGCCTGATGGGATTAGGTAATTATTGTTTTACAATTAATTCGTATATACAACAAGCTAATGTGCCATTGGGTACAAATTTGTACAAAAGATTACATACATATTCATGTACTAGTACAGTTTATTATCTAATAAAATGATACCAACATACTATCAATTCATAATATGTTCCATGTAGCGAACTACTCAGTCTCAGGTACACAAACCTGATAATAATTGACTTACTTGTATTATTTACATGAAAGCACAAGGAACAGCGTCAAAAATAAATTAATTTTGCATAAAATTTGTGGATAAATATAAACACAATTCTGAGTTAATTTGAATGTTCTGAAATCACAGATAATGATCGATCATGCATCTAACGAGTGGTTTTGCATGTATATGTACTTGTATTCAGTATGCACATCGCTGTTAAAAATACTTGTGCATTTCAATTATGATAAAAATAGAAAAGGAATAAATAAATAAATGTATATACCAGCGTATACATTGTATTATATATTACATAAAATTCCGATGAACATTTTGCTAAAGAGATAATTTGACTCAGTCTTAGAATTATTGACCTATAAACATATTTTTCAACAGATAGATCTTAATATTGACATCAGAAAAAATCTGCTAGATTACCCATGAGTTTTCGCTTGGGTTCTTTTTGCTGTTTTGTTTGAATATTGCATTAACAGGCAGAGTCATTTGGCGACACATTCCAGCAGTAACGGTCGGAGAAGATCCCAGAGGTAAACATAGGTAGAACAAGCCACGATCAGTGAGGGACGCGGACAGTGTCCTCATATATGAATTTTGTCCAGTGCCGGGTGTGAGTCATATTAACTGCAATGAGGAACTAGTGGTCACTAATCAGGGCCTATAACCCCTCGACCATATAGGTCACTCGTTTTAGTTCTTAACGAGTTTTCGTATTCATTTTTTAGCAATTCCTACGCTCTTTGACTTCAGATATTTGACTTCACCGACTGTTATGTTTATTATCGTGGGTGGGAATTCAATGACAATATACGTATGTTTACATGAACAGACGCCAAATTAGGGTGGGACTCATAAGAAAACGACATTCAAATTACAACTTGAAGTAGAGTAACACTCTAAATGTGAATCATTTAAAAATACATTTATTTCATGTCATCAAATGCAAAAACTTAATAGACAAGATTACAATGTTAGCACTTTAGTGAACGTGTTTGACAAATGATGGCCTTTATATGTTTGTACGTAAAACATTGAAGATAAAAGAAAGAAAGCGTTAAACAAATCTGTGTCAATCTTAAATCCAGGACTGACATTTGTGTCAATGTTAAATCTAGTAGGACAAGTTGAGTCATTTTCTATTAAACGCTTAGTAATTATGACTCTGAATATAAATAAAAAAATAATAACGTTTATTTATCGAGATTGGCATTTTTCATGACTATTACTTATTCGAGTACGACTGTACCTAAGAATTTACTATTTATTTTAATGCGACAAACTATTTTATCGTTCAATGACATTAAACGCAAGGACCATAACGATCTAATATAATATTAGGTACATATAATTGCTAAGATATGATAAAAATCTAAATCCACTATTTTGATGTCAAAACCCAATTTTAAAAATATACCCAGTTTGATAAAATACACATAGAAAATAAAGTATTATAGTCACGTACCATCTTACGATAAATATATAAAAGAATGTTATGTGAGTTTATATTAAGTCATTATATGTATGTATTACAAATGCGACCAATCTAAATAAAATATTACCGAATTTAATAGATCATCAATTAATATTGTCAAATTCCTTATAGTTACTTTAATAAATTAATAATATACGCTAATTATAATGCTTATATAATAAGTAAATAAATATTCTGTGTTTTAACGATATTTATGAAACATTTTGCAACAGCAAGATAGTAAAATAACTTACTTGTTGAGTTGATAATGTTCTTGTCTTCTATTCCGTTCCGAGAGTGTTTTAATTTTCCAATAAACTTTTGAGATTGAATCTGCTAATAAAAACTTATATAATTTACAACACCAAGCGCATGCGCACTGAACATGCTACCCAGCTTGATACCTATAGTCCAATGTTGACGTTTGTCATTTGCAAGGATACTTTAAGGTATTTACATCTGGATAGAAATCGACATTTTTATTAATTCAAGATAAAATAAATTTCTCTCCAATCGTCATCTAAGGGTTTGGTAAGTAAACAAAGATTGTTTTTATCAATATTTGATTATTTTAATAATAAATTATAATGTCCGATTAATCTGAGTTTGTCAAACGTTTCAATACGCACAGAAACTATGGGTATTAATATCATCTCGCGAAAGCTGGTTATAATCTAACGCTTTGAATGAAAATGATGTAAATATTTACGTATATGTGATAGCGACTTGGAGATAGCTTCGTACTTATGGTATGTCATTGTTTATTGACGCGGCGCTATAATGTATAAATATGCTTCCGAATGATTTCATCTTTGTCGGAAGCTATTGAAGTGTGTAGGAAGATTTTTTTTTATAATAAATTATTTTCTTTCCTCTCTCGGTATATTTTCATTTGAACGTAGATCTTAAATCTATTTATTGTTTTTTTTAAAACTAACATAAATTGTAACAACATAAATCATAACCACTAAAGCAAAACGCAATACTGATCTTGATTCACGGTTCGGATACTCTACCCAAAAGTAAGTACGATATGCTACGATTTTTTTGTATTAATATCATTGCCTCTACTAGGTATTTTACCTAATAAAATTGATACGTAACTAGCGATGTAAGTTTCCAGTCAATGCGTATGTTTAATTTATTTTAGTGAGCAATGTTAATTATGCAATGTGTGTCTATATTATTATGAATTACAAAAACATCCATTGTTGAACGTGATTTGGACTTCCTTTCTTGCTTATTGTATCTGCAATTGTTATTGTTGAAAGTATCTTATTTGTTGTGTTTTGTAAAACATCATGTGCCTTATTGTTCACTGTTTAGTTTACTTTTTTGTATATTTCTAATATTTTTCATTGAAAATATTATTATGCTCTACGTTTACGGAGAAAAATAAATAAATAATAACCACTAACATTAATGCCGGTATATAAAAGTATTTCAAGAATATTCCTACAAAACCGCATGCTATTTATTCATACTTACTACACATAGTTCTTTTCTGATGTTCGAAACAAAGGGGTTTATCACGACAAAAATAAAAACAAGGACTTATATAAGTCCTTGATAAAAACAAATGTTTTTCTTTTTTTTTACAATGTTTTCTATAGACTTGTACAAGCTGCGGTTTTACGACAGTGTGTCTTTTCGTAAAAATTGACCATTTTTCGAGTGAAAAATCTTAAATAGCGAGTTTAAAATATATTTTAAGGTACTAAAAGTATACATTTTCTGTTAGCGTGTTGAGTTGCCCACACGTTGCACTATAATAATATGAGTTAAATATTTTCTACTGCACTGCACAATTACATGGAAGTTTATAACATGCGTTGGAAAATTCGAATTGTCGAAGTTCTTTCCCTTTTCTACTAGTATATATGGGTTACATGGAAAAAAATATTTTTTTTCGTGACAAACCCCTTTGGGTCACATGAGAGTGTATGTAAAAATATGAACCCATTTATTCACCAATAGTGTACCATATGATATACCCACTTCCATGCCTAGTCATCTTTGATTAAGTAAACACAGAGCCCAGATAAAAAATAAAGATGTCAACATAAACTTAAATATTTTACATTGAGTGAAAAAGCGGTGGAATAAAGTTGGAACGTAGTTCCAGCCGTTTATTTGCTTATCTCATACTGATCTTCAAATCACTTTCAATTTTGATGTCATATCTTTAACAAACGTAAAAAGAGAGTTTAAGGTACATAATAATTATCATATACAATTGTTTAGAATCATTTTATTTTTCTTTAAAAAATAGTGACAAAAAATTGTATCACAAGCCGTTGCAAAATGTTTACAGTTCATCTTGACAATCCATAACAACTTAATCCCCTACACCATGTCACCATGCACACACAGAGAAAGAAACATCTCGTAAATTAATATTCGGCGAAGTACATAACTATACTATAATACAGGAATACTCTGAGTGTATGCACAGTAAAACCTGTGAACAAAGGCCACCCTTGGGAAAGACAAAACGAATTGTAGCCTTTATTGACATGTATGGAGGTCAGTTTGTATTCGTATGTATTCTCAAGGTGCACATTTTGTATAATTATGGTACGTTATATATGTGTATAGTAAAATACGTAAATGCATTGTATCATGTAACCAGAAACATATACCAGTGCAACCTCTCCAAAGCAACACCCTTTGTGAGTAGCAAATTTATGTTGTTGTTGAGAAGTTGTTGCTCAAGGGAGGTTGAATTAATAGTTAATTCGTGCTGTGGGAAAAATCATTCTGCTATTGAAGGGAGGTTTTTGCTCAAGAGAGGGTCGCACTGGAGAGGTTGTACTGTATAAGTTTACGTGACAAATGTTGAATCTTGAATCGTAATACGATCGTACGTTCATGAATTTAGTACTTAATTATTGACAAAAACGTCAAAAAGAAGAAGGTCTGAATATATATATATCTTGATTATCAAATAAATCGGCCACGGTTCATGTTATACCGAAACATGATTTAAAGTGCATACCACAGAAAGAATTTAATCACAGATAGTTAAGCACTAGTTTTTAACTTTACAAGTCCCGGCGATATTGACATTTTCCCATTTTCTCTGCGACTAACGTAACTATATATTGAATATGTATACATGTATATGAAAAAATGAAATTAAATCGGAATGCCTCTGAAATAGGTGTTTAGTACTTAAGTATTGTGCACATGTTTCGCCTGGTCAGCTATTCAGTGCTTCAACAATTTGTCTAAGACTGTTTGGGGTTTTTAGAACATGAAATGGTACGATTAACCTTTGATATAGAGTCATTATCTTTATATTTACTCACATTGCTGTTTCATCTAATCGCTGTGGTAAATTGTAACACAACTAAAATCGCTGATATTGCATCTCAAATTAACTGCAGGATTTAATGAATATTTTATATGAAGGAAGATTAAGATACGCAGCCATTTCATGGTGACTCCCAAATTTCTTTTAACATGAATTCTTGCATATCATGGTAATGTATTTGCGTGTAACATTTCGGTAGATATTCCAGTTCATGTTCTTTTTTATAAATTCAATTACTCCGCATAGTATATAATTATATTAAAATACTCTGATCACCATATGTATGCTACTCTTTAATAAGAGTTAAATTAAAATTTCACCATATTTATGTCTACAGTATGTCTTCAAACAGATATAAGTCAAACCTGTATACTAAGGTCACCCTTAGTTTAATGACCTTTATACTCAGGATGGCCTTTATTCAGAGATGGCCACTTACACAGGTGCGCTTATACTTGAAATTACTACTTACATACATGTACATACATTAAGGGCTCACTGCCGTTTATAGTCAATGAATTCATAAATAAATATATATATATTTTTTTTTTATATATATATTCCGCATATCATAGCTCTTATCTGTAATCAGCTAGCATTTGCACATTAACCTGGCTATACGCGCAACTAATATTGTAAAACAAATCCCATTTATAATTAGTTTCCTTAATTAAAATCGTATTTTGAGGAATTCGGGTCTAGTATATCCGTAGTTGTGAAATTGCACAACAATTCGTTCCTTAATGGGTCATCATTTCCTTCGATAAAAAATGAATTCAAGATAAATATATGTTCGACAAACAACAAACCACGAAATTGTTTAAATAAGACCAGCATAAACATGGAAAATAAAAAACAATGTCTTGAAGATACACGTTTAAGGAAACAGTCAAGTGTTCCGTACCTGGAACGGATGGTACGAACTAAGAATTAAATCGGAGGTGGGCCTACAATGATTTTATATCAAATCATATCAGATGAATTTCAACGACTTCCTTGTGTTACGTTACAAAATAAATCAGACTTAATTATGTACGAATAACAATACTACGCGTCGTTGTCGTCAGCCAAATTCTGCTCATCATATCAACGTTGTTACACAAACACGTATTCATTTATCGAAGTTTGTCGTTTCACTTCACTTTCATTAACATAAGAGATATTAATTGTTATAAAATTGTGGACGAGGTAAACTATCAAAAGGTAAGAACGATTGTACATTTAAATTGTTTTATAATGTACGCGATATTACCGTTTACGGCGTCTATATTTTTCCTATCACATATAGAGAATCGGGATTTACCCACTTCAGTTTGAGAAGAAAATGTACCCAAAACTTGAGGCGCCGATTTGATAAATCTTGAATCATGACTCATCATTGTCAAGTATCTGGACAAGGAAATCCGGGATTGAAAAAAAGTTTTTAAAAAAAATCGCGATAATTTTCTAAGATATGTTTACACTAAATGAAATAAGTCACATGTATATAGTGTATGTCGCTTGGATACATCAGCTCTGACAGACATACGATTGCTTATGTTTGTATATACAACGATCGTCAAGTCTAGACTCGATGAATAAATCTTAATTCTTGTATTTGATTTTAAGTTATTACATGTTTGTTATGAATGTTACATATTTCGAAGTATAGTTCGTTATTTCGAAAGCATGATCTTTCACGCACGACGACAATTATTATGTAACAGGCGATGTTTAAAAAAACTGATGCGTTTAACACTTCATTGCTTACTGCATGCGTACATGCACAATGCCACACATAGGAAAGGCATAACATAGCCTTTATTGACCGATGACCTTCATTCGGAGGTTATTTTATTTTTTAAGTAATCAATCTTTTTAAAAAAAACTCTTTTATTCCCTTTGTCCGTATGTGGCCAGTACAAAGCTTTACTGTTTGAGTAAATAAAGATATATAATATAATTATGTATAAACACGAGTATATAGATTCATTATAAATATAAATGTATTATCATCTTTAGAAAAAAGCTCAAAATTTAGAACTTATATGAAAACAATTTATTTCAATGTCGAATTAATTACGTAGTAAATATCTCAGCAATTCACCTGTATAACTAAACTTAATATTGAGTAATGAGTTAATAATGAAATAAGAAACTTTGATCACTAATTTTACGCACATTAAGGGGAAGGTCCGAGGGGCGGGGGCAACCCCTTCTTCTGCTGGGAGTCCAGGAATGTTAACTTACGACTTTTCGACTTGGATGCCATTTTTTACCATATTTATACAATAATTTTTCAAATTGATGTTGCGCACGTGTGTCAGTGCATATTGCTGGGCAAGCGATTAATAATCAATTATATAAGTATCATTTAAGATAATGAAATGTCATGTGGTTATATTGTCTTCAAACCGTTCACGGAATCCTATTTTTGAATAAGGGTGTTGCCGAATTAATGCAACCACAGGCATTGTATATTTATGAAATATTGAACTGAATTGTGTAATCCGTTCTGTATTTAGAAAATAATCTTGCAATAACCATACATACGTGGCCTATCACACATAGATTTCTGGTGACATTGTAGACTTTACTACCACATTCCGGATACTGTACACGTGTACCAGACAAAAATATCAAATAAATATTTGGTCGGAGTTTTGTTGCAATAACCACTTGTCAATGCATGAACATAAGTTCATTTCTATAAATAATACATATCCTGTTGATTATACCAATCGGGATGTCAAAGATCTTAAACAAATACTTCGTTATTTATTTCAGACAAAACCTCTAAATGCCCACAGCATGGCAACAACGATTAGGACGTGTATTTTGATTTGCTATTGTTCTTGTATTGGTAAGAATTTTCCTGGATTTGTTATACATGTACTTACGTAATACCCAACTCGTCGTTGCTAGGTAACAATGTGCTCGTAAAAGGTCGGAAATAAAAAAATATTTCCACGAACATTATTTTTTTTAGTTTATACAATTAATTTTAAGGTTCATTACTCCCTATTTTCCTGATGCATCTGTTCAGTGCTATACCAAAATATCAATATTACAATAATTATATTGTCCGATTGTTATTATTTCTTTAATGATAGATACCTTGGTTACTATAATTAATTTTGACATTTTTTTAAAAATGTAGGAGTTGTTGCCCTTGGAAAAAAAGAAAATATAATAATTTAGATATTGCACGTTGACCTGTTTTTTTCTTTATCGAATTATTAATATTATGTTATTGCATCTTTTTACCATGTTTTATTGAAATGGATGTTCTTTTGTCTCCAACCTTTGAATATGGATGACTCACATAGACTTCAATACAAATATAAAGGAAAAAATAACTCAAGGAATGTCATTGTTTTTTTAAATTAAATCCCATGATAAATCATCTTGTATCATGGAGACCTATACAAATTAGAAACATTTACAAAACCTGTATACTCTATTTTGAGATAATAATTTTGGTAGTTAGGATTCTAACACCTGAAGTAGACATACTTCGGACAGAGTTAGTGAAATGAGTTGTATGGAACATGTAAAAGAAATAGAATATACAAATTGTAATCAATAACAATAACTGGATTCTAATTACCTGTTTGAGTGGATTTTTTTATTTCGGTTACATAACTTGAGTAATGAAAGTAATTACCTACTTTTACACATAATTACCTGAACCGTCGGCGGAAGATGAAATAACTGATAGGTAATGCCGAAGAGAACATTTGCCGCAACCTGAGTTCGAACTCATGAATCATTATCTGTGGACCTAACGCTCTCCTTATTTAGATCAGCCAGGCAGGCTGTGTGTGATGGTTTCAACGACTTTGTTAATTTATTTCAGTGAGTGGTTTTTCTCAGCAAAGATTTGATGGATTTTTCAATAACTTAATAATACCAGCTCTTGGGAGTGCAGGTATTGTATATATCTATCAGTATAAAATATAGGTATCTGTATAGTATCAAGATTTAAATATAACAGAATATTTATTTTATAAATATATACGGCTGGTGGTTTAGAAACAGTGGTTCTTGTACCGAGTATACCATTGGTTTTAATTACATAGTACAGAATTAACTGCGTTATTAAGTATTTTTGTATAACATGTTATTTGTTGCATTATTCAAAATGTTAAAAAACAAAATTATTGGTATACTGATCAGCAATACTAAATTGCCTTTGGTCGATCCATGTAGTATAATTATACCATACCTACCATTAGCTGCATTACAAAAAATAACACCTTGTGTGAATATTTTTACAGGAAAGCCCTTGAAGCAAAATATAACAACAGACTATGCAGATTATACTTATAAACTTTCTGGTAGAGGGCGCCCTAGTCCAAGATTGGTTAGCAACGAGCTCTTCCGGAAGAATCAGACATATACACAGAGTGAAAGAAATTTGACTGCGATGTTTGCATTCTTTGGTAAATAATGCTACCTGTATCATTACTTCTCTATATATGCTGCGGAATTATATAGTCTACTGTGAGTTTCCCTGGACTATACTTTAACCAGTACTTACTTACCTTTCCATAAGAAGCCGACAACTGAATTATGGAGAAAAATCGACATTTTTGTCAAATATTTATTTATAGAGGGGTTTAATCTACCGCGATCGGGATTCGAACCCGGATGAGCGAGTAACAAACCCACCGCATTAACCATTGGACCACGACCACGGTCTCACTTTGTGTGAGAAAGACGGTTCTTTCTATCCTCACGTAACGTTTCACAAAAGTAATGTAACATTATAAAATATTTGGTTACGTTATTCTCACGATAAATCACGCCGACGTTAATTATTTATGCACTATGAGGTTTTACAAAACTTTCACAAAACCGATTTTGGTTCCGTCTTTTTTTATTCACGTCATTCTTGTTTCAAACTTCAATGATCATGTTTAATCCTAAATAAAGTTTGCATATAATAATCAAATAAAGCCAGCAATGCGTATATGAAACTGCATTAACGTGAAAGATTTTATTATTCGAAACTATTTCCCAGATTTGTTTCATTATATAACATTACAGCATACTAATTAGTACGCCATTGCTTAGTTTCTCGTGGGTTGGGATTTTAAAAAAACGAATCTGTTAAAGGCCTATTAGCTTTTTAAATTTAATAATACATAACAATAGAAAAAAATGATAGTACAGTATAAGAAATATATTTTGTTTGCTCTTAAACAATACTTACATTATGCCTTTCTTTAGCCACATCTCGTAAAAATGTTGTTACATGCTTTTTCTTAGTTTTTTTGCATTATCATAAAAAATACTGCGCTACATTTCTATAACATGTACTTTGTGAGTAAAGAAATCGGAATGTTTTTTTGCAAGTTAAAGTCAGTACCATTGACAAGACACCAAGATAAAATAAGACCTAATTTAATTTTAACATCCGAAAAGCTAATGGGGCTTTAAGGATACAATATTACTTCACAATCAATTACTCGTACCATCAAGGTCTTCTATCGATCGATTCATGAACAGATACATTTCCCCCAAAGGAACTAATACGGTAATTAGATCATGCATTCGAAAAAAGTCAGATGACATACAAAGCTGGAATGTTCTAGCGGTAAGATCTTTGTACTAAAATCACGAATATTATAAATCAATAACAACATTAAAACAGTTAAATTTCATGACGAGGTAAATATACACCATTTAAACTTAAACGTAAGCCACAACATATGGAGTTTAAGTCACGGGAATGTAATCATTAATTTGCAACATCTCAATCTCAACCTAAGACGTCATCAATCAAATTAAAGAAGTGATAAATAACACCATATGTGTGTGCGAAGTGCCATATCATCGCTGACTTCACACCGGGTCAATGTTTTAAGATGACATAACCTAGTTGATAAGAACAATAAATATGTTCGATAAAGTTTAAGATTTCAAAAGTAATTATCATAATTATAGTTATTGTGCGTAACTAAAATCTAACAACCAATAATATTTGAAAGCAATATTAGGAGGAAATGAATTTGGAAAAAAATACAGTTTCCAGATCAACTAATTAATTAATGCGTTACGTATGACTTTATGTTAATTAGATACTGTAAACATACTAGGTGTTTGGTTAATCTAACTACAAGTCATCTTTATATACAGTTATATATATCAAGGTCATCTTTCTGTACAGTTATATGTATCAAGGTCATCTTTATAATATACAGTTATTTGTATCAATGTCATCTTTATATAAAGTTATATGTATCAAGGTCATCTTTATATACAATTATATGTATCAAGGTCATCTTTATATACAATTATATGTATCAAGGTCATCTTTATATACAGTTATATGTATCAAGGTCATTTTATATGTAGTTTTATATATCAAGGTCATCTTTATATACGGTTATATATATCAATGTCATCTTTATATACAGTTATATACAGTTATATGTATCAGATCATCTTTATTTACAGATATATAATTATATAAAGGTCATCTTTATATACAGTTATATATATCAAGGTCATTTTATATGTAGTTTTATATATCAAGGTCATCTTTATATACGGTTATATATATCAAGGTCATTTTATATACAGTTATATATATCAAGGTCATTTTATATGTAGTTTTATATATCAAGGTCATCTTTATATACAGTTATATATATCAAGGTCATTTTATATGTAGTTTTATATATCAAGGTCATCTTTATATACGGTTATATATATCAATGTCATCTTTATATACAGCTATATACAGTTATATGTATCAGATCATCTTTATTTACAGATATATAATTATATAAAGGTCATCTTTATATACAGTTATATATATCAAGGTCATTTTATATGTAGTTTTATATATCAAGGTCATCTTTATATATAGTTATATATATCAATGTCATCTTTATATACAGTTATATACAGTTATATGTATCAGGTCATCTTTATATACAGTTATATATAACGTCATCTTTATATACAGTTATATGTATCAATATCATCTTTATATACAGTTATATGTAATCAATATCATCTTTGTGTACAGTTATATATATCAAGATCATCTTTATATACACGGTTATATATATCAAGGTCATCTTTATATACAGTTATATGTATCAAGGTCATCTTTATATACAGTTATATATAACGTCATCTTTATATACAGTTATATGTATCAATATCATCTTTATATACAGTTATATGTATCAAGGTCATCTTTATTTATACATATATATTTCAAGGTGTGAGTGTCAGTATGATTGTTTTACTTCTGTTGGAAAAATGATCTTTTTATTCCGTTTGTATGGAGAGAGTTGTAAATGGATTATAGCAACTGGAAGGCAACAAGAGTATTGTAGTAAACATCATCGTCATCACGGGCATCTCCAGCGCCAGCAACAACAACGGCAATACCCACAACAATATAACGACTATATATATCAAAATCTCAAGAGTTAAGCACTGATGCATCTATGACTAATATAAGCATATGTTTTAAATTGATAAGAACCATAAAAGGAATGATTGATAATTGATTTTTCCAGGTCAGGTAGTTGCCCTAGAATTAATTGATACAGATGATTCCACGTGTCCAGTAGAATTACAGACGATACCCGTTCCAAAATGTGACCCTGACTTTGACAAGTCGTGCACCGGGGAACAAAATTTGCCATATGAAAGAATTGTGTATGACAAAAAGACCGGCCAGTCTCCAAACATCCCGAGGAAACAGGTAAATAAATTTTATGCAATGTATTGATAAACATTCAGCGCACCTTGACCGACTTCCGGTAATATCTGATGGAGGTACGGTATCTACCAAGGTGTTCCGAAGGCCGAAGGGTATGATAAATTGCATAAAATTATGATTCAATTTATTCGTTCAAAGTAAACAAGATTTGCTTGTTGTACTAGTATGCATTTGTTTAAAGGTGATACTTGCAGGTAACTATATTTTAAGATAATTCTGATTATCTTTAACTTTATAACCACAAAATATTAATGTCTAAATGTTGGTTTGTTTAAAAGTACGACTCAGACCTATGATTAAGCATTATTCAGCATGTAACATGTAAATATAATATGGTACGAAAAGCGAACTAAACTGATATGCATTCATACCAGCTACAGCGCTGGTATCATGAAGATATTATAATACGTTTCCTGGTGATTGCAACACGTGTTTAATTTTGTTTCACTGTTCTTAATGTTGTAGTTTAATAATGTGGTTTAATAACCGGTACAATGAGATGTTTATCTTCTTCCTTTATAATCATAATCATTTTCTTTCTCACAATAAAACACATAAAATGCAACAAGAATTAAAAAAAACCCTGGTACAATGATATGTTTACTGTGAAAGGTCCGTTTCTACTGGCTCTGTCTAAATCCGGTATATCAGTTACTTCTTGCATGTCATTAAAAGTCTCAAAAATTGAACCAACGATATATCATAACCTTTAGAGTACGTTTAGTGTTGTGATCAGGTACATACATTGTTTACACCTTATACATCACTTAATATCTGTTGTTTATATAATAAATCATGAATATTGTCATGTTCCCACAGAATTGAGAACAATTAGCTTTGAATTTTACAACAACTCATAATCAATCATTTCAATTTACATAAACACATCGTTAACTTCATTATGCATCTGTAAGTAAGCGGATTATTGATAAAAAAATACTGGAGTGCAAACTCCACGAAAGCTATGTTGCAACAATTCTTGGAATAAAAAACAAACTTGTAATAATCCTATGCCTGACAGGTGGTATATGCCGAAAAATGAAGGTCGTATTAAGTGTTAATCACCTTAATTAGGTCAGCACGTGCTAATTAATGCGCGGGAGTACATCAGGTAAATGAGTGCACAAGTAAAATCTTACTTCAACTTTTTTATTACAAGAATGGTTGCAACTAAGCTTTAAATCTTTCTGTCCGACGTAATGAGTATCTTCATTAATGTAACGATTGTATTTTTTTAAATTATCATGACAGCAAGAAATAATATGTCTTCATATCTATACTTGACAACATACAAATCTGCCCAAAAGAAACTATTCGTTTTCATCATGACGCGCTCATTTAAATCTGTCAAACTTGTCAATTCATTGTAAAATATCAATTTTATGTTTTTTTAAAACACTGCACGCACTTTCAAAACCAACCGTTTTAATCTTTATAAAACTTTAAAGCGTTTATGTTAATGCGTTCAATAAAATTTGTCATGGAGTGGTCTTCGCGTCAAATATATTTTTTTTTAAATTTGTAAACGTGCACATTTACGTACAAGTCTTGATAACATAGAATTAATGTACTGAAATCGAACACTAAACTAGAACCTCTGTACATAGAATGCTAGCTTAGCGACGGCCGTTCCAGTCTCATATCCGGACAAGTTCCTAACCCAATTAGAAACCATTGACCCATATCTACACACACAATCTGGGTTACTATTGTCACTGGCTCAAGGTTATTCCGAAGTTTGTTTGCTGCGTCACCATCCTCTAATTCATACAACAAAATTAATGTAACTAGATATAGTCACCAGATAGTCTTCTCCACCCCTAATCCCACTGACAAGCTGATAGTATTTCCGCCATACAACCACATTTAGATGTTTCCGATATTATGCCACGTTAACATCATAGAACGATGCCTACATTACTTACTTGCGTTTCAACAACAGAGCAGACGAACAGATTCAGTCAAACATGACAGGTAACGCGACGAATAGCCAGTCAAATGATTGAGTGTCAGACTTTTCGACCCCTAACTTTTTCGACCCCTAACCTTTTCAACCCCGAAATTATTTGACCCCTACACTTTCGACCCCTAATGGCATTTCGATCCCTAAATTTCTAAGGCTTTTCGACCCCTATTTCACACATTGTATTTGGTATGACAATAGATAATTGAATGGTTGTTAAAAACTCGTTCACACGTTTTTGTACTCCAATTAAGTGATGGTAAAATGATCGAATTGTACTTTATTGTTTATTTCATATATTAAATATTAGAGTAAGTGATGCATTTTTGTTTATCTTAATAATAATGACTTTTTATTCTAAAAAAGGCTTCATAAATATTAATGCTATAATGAAAATTAATGAATAATTTGACAATGATGTGTGTGTTGTTTTTTCATCGAAGACTGATGTATAAAAAACAGAAGTATTGACGAATAAATGGGTTCCAAGCCTCGTCAGACTAAATATACAGATTGAATGTCAGGGACATGTGTTTGTTAATATCAGATTGAAGAAATAAGCACTCATTGATATTTACATTTTTATTAAATGTATATCAAAATACATTAGGTATATATATGAATATGATAACAAAAGAAGTAACATAAATACATTATAGAACATGAAATGATAACAAGTACAACAAGTATATACACAATGTACATATTAACACGTAATTATAATATCAATGTTTATGTACACAATGAACACAGTACAGTACACAAAGTACCAGAACGTACACGCACCTGAAGGGAAGCACTATACTTAAGTTCATAATACACTGCAGTAAACTTCTTTGATGAACAGTGAAGTATATAGAAGAACATTGTTCATATAAATTAATGCAAATTCACGGGAAGCACTATACTTAAGTTCATAATACACTGCAGTACACTTCAGCTACTTCTTTCAGGAAGTCTTCACATACAATGTCATGGTCATCATACATATTCCATAAATTGGGAGATATTACCGTCCATTTCTACGTAAACCTCCCGATGATGTCTACCTAGTACCTCCTCTGAGACTAACTGCATGTTGATAGGTACTAACTTGGCCTCTTCTAGTAACATGGTGAGTAGGACATAAAACTGCACCGATCCACGACCGGCCTTATGGTTCAGTCTGGAAATAAACAAGACAAAAATTATAGTATACATTCATCAATATTACTAATCATGAATTTGGGCTTTTTTTACATATTATTTAAATGTGAACTTTTATCTGTTTGGTTGTCTATCATTCAGTTATTTTTTTTTAAATAACATATACTGAGTTTTCCAATTATCTCTTAAGATTCGGAGCTTTCGGCATAATTGCATCATACGACTGAATATAATTGTGAATTTTCAAAATATGAGTATGGTCAATACTTTTATTTTATCTCGCAATGTGAGCGAATATCAATAGTACTATTAGAAATTACTCACCTGTGTTGCATGTTCTATGCTGCCACTTATCATAAATATCACACGTTATTCCATGCTGAAGTGCACGAACAACTTCATTACATTCAATACATAAGTCGGCCTCACTATACCCCGACATTGTCACAAACAACACAAATGATAAAGATAAACACAACTGTTTTTAAGCGTTATCACTTTATTTAATATGTTCCAAAATAGCACAATGTTAATAATAATCTTCATAATAATAAAGATAAAAACGTAGGGGTCGAAATGCCGTCACAAATATTCCCAAAGTAGGGGTCGAAATAGTTAGGGGTCGATAAGGCTAAGGATAAAAGTGGGGGTTGAAAAAGTTAGGGGTCGAACTGTCTTGCTACCAAATGATTGACCAATCAAAAATGACCGAAATCACCATTAGCCAATCAAATGGCCAGGATTAGCCAAACTAGTAATAGACAATACAGTAAGTACTCGCAAACAGCTATAATAAACAAATACTCCTAAGTATAATGTAGTACTTTGGTCAGCTTCAAAATCCATGCGAGCTGAGCGAGTGACGGTTAAGGAAGGTTAAGGAGAGTTGAACTATCGTTCATTCTCCAACAAAACCAAAAATAAACATTATATAACTGTCATTTACCGTCTGTCATTTATCCTAAAACGTAGTTTAAGATTTATCATACTATACTATATAAATGTTGGTTGGTGTGTTGAAGCGGAAAAGTTGTAATACCTAGTCTTCTTTAATTGTTTCTATGTATTAAGAATGTTCCAATGCATACTGTTAAGTAAAATAAGTAAATGTTTGAGAAATCATTATTCAAACTATATACAATAAAATTCGTGTAAGCCGGACCACTGCCGGACCGGGCCAAATGTCAAGTTATCTGAGAATTCCGGTTTTCAGAGAACTTTTGATAAATTTGATAAATTGGAACGACTTTCAGGCAGTTCTGGTTTTCAGGAGATTTACAGTACATTGTTTTTTCTCCAAATTTTCTTATCGATATAAACTAGGAAAGGTTCTGATACTACACTTCTGTCTGTAGCCGATCTATTACATCATCATTTAACTATTTACTTAATTCTAACTTTTAGATGTATAAAATGAACCATAACCGAATGACACATGTGGGGAGTCTTTTATTTTAACCTGTTAAGCTACGCTAACATTTTTTGGGGGGCACTAAACTGTTTCAGGTCAATTTGTATCGGGTTTAATATTCAGCTAATGAGAGAGAATTGACCTGACAGAAGAGTTTAACTTTGTAATTTGATTATGGCGTGATCATTTTGAAAAGAATTCTATGAAAATATTCAAAAACAATTCTTTTGTAACATGACAAGACTAGAAGTTGTGTAAGCTATAATATAAGAAAGGATTTGCAGAATACGATATTTAAAACATTAAATAAAATCATCAAGCACATGGTTTCAAACGTTTGTGTTAAAATTATAGAACTGCCTAGTTTTATCTGTGCTGATCTTTCCTTAATACCATGTAACAAGTATTTTCTGTCTTTTTTATTGTTAATAAAAGTTTTTTGTCGACTTTGCCCTGAATTTGGCTCAGAATTGGTGACCACTACATACAATTTCTAATCCGTTTTGTTGAAAATATTGCATCATTTTTTCTGTAATCTCCAGTTTAGCTTGCGCCATACTGTGAATTATATAAATCATTATATTGATAATTTTGTTGAGGCTTCAACCGTAGACTTACAGCAAAGAAAATCATTTAATATCCGATGATAACATAAGTAAGAGGATATTAATATCCTTGCGCCAGTCATATGAAGAATAGTAACCTAGTTTTGGTGTGTGTAGACTCGGGTTAATGATTTCAACTTGGGTTCTGACCCGAATATAAGACTATAACCAACGGTACTGTCGTGACAACGTCTCATTTGCTACTACTAACGAGTTTTCGATGGATTTTGAAACTTCAATATAAAAAGTTGGAGTCAAAAAAAAGAAAACGAAATGACGCATTTCAATTCTGGTTCGTGGAATATGGATTCATTGAATCGGTAATTGCGTTAAAGCTAATTAAAGATACAGATACAACATTTATTTATAATCTGTATATTGTATATGTATATAACAATAAATTTTAAAGCTATTGACAGACTTAAAACGCATTGTATTTTATTTCGTAATAACATTCGCAACAATATTACATACAAGTATGGAGTGACAAATAAGTGTCACTAAACGGTGGCTGAATTAATCTTAAATTCTAACGACAAATATAATATTATGTATAATGTACATATTCTCGACCATTTAACAATTATGATATCAAATAAACTGGATGAAAACTGACCAATAAATTAGATATCTTAATATTTCAGGTGAACAAAGCTACCAGTTTTATTGACGGTAGTTTCGTGTATGGGAATAATTTGATTCGTGCCTTATATCTACAAGCCGACCGTTCTCCTAAACTTGCATCAGGTGACGCTTGGTCCAAGTACCCACAGAAGAACGACGAGGGTCTTCCTTTTGTATCCAACCCTGACCCAGTGGAACATAAATTCCATGACATGTATAACTTCTGGAGTAAGTATCACCAGTTATTGTAATCAAAATACACATCCGAGTAAAAATACATGAAAACACATGAAAACCTGATTCCCCGAAAACCGAAATTCCCGGAATTATTACAAACCGGACTTTAGCCGGGTCCGGAAGGAGTTTTCTGGAATTTTACTGTATTATCAATGGGTAATTTCACAAACGTATTTACTATTATAATATATTCCGTCGGTATACATATATCACAGTAGATTAAAGATACTATGCATGATAACGATATAGTGAATTGTAAATAATAATTATATACTCCACCCTACTCTTTTTTTTACTCTACTAGACTTCATTCTATTGCAAACATTTTCTGTTTCGTAAAAAAACGCTGGTAATGGTAAGTATGATTGTGTATTGATTGTTACAATATTCGTTCCGATTTCGTATTGTTCAGCACTTTTTAAAAACTTTTCTAATTTTTGGATAGCATACATCATATGAATAAATTGCGGCCACTTGGCCTAATGGATCAAAAATAAGTATCTATCATATAAATAAAGAGTGATTAGAAAATGTGGTATGAATGGAATACATAATTATAATATACTATAACGTTACTACGAGTATTTAATTGAAATGTGGTTATAATAGATAAAAAAATCAAGATCATTAGAAATGTGATTTAATATGTCCCTTGAAAATAAATGGGTCATGAGAGAAGTACAAACTATTTATCATATTCAATCTTAATAAATGAGTTAATAAATCAATTCATTTATTTTTGGGGTATTTTCCGTCATAAAAATTATGCAATTCTATGTTGATGTATAAGACACAATGTGTTATATTTAGAGGTAGGAGATAAACATGCACAAGAGAACCCAGCCTTGTTATCACTCAGTGTTCTCTTCTTCCGCTGGCACAATCACCTTGTAGACACAATAGATACAAGCATACACCATGGAGTAGACGAGACGTTCTCTAGAGCGAGACAATGGGTGATAGCATCCTTACAGGTAACCACGCGAGAAAACCTCTCGTAGTCACAACATCAATATAAACATCATCTTATTATATTGTTCACTTATTTCCGAGTCAGCTCTGTATGTTTCATCTATACGATGAGTTTCAACTAGATAATGATTGGCATTATGAAGCGTTAATGATAGGACTGTAACATTTCCTCGTATACGTACGTGGCTTTGTCTGTTTGTCTGTTATTTTACGACTCATTCGACAGCTAGGGTCATTTCAGAGCCGCCCTTGAGAGAGGGAGAGGTGATACAGGAGAACCGGGCATTTATATCCCTACTCTTGTTTGGAATAGTTTTTTTCTGGTTCTTTTTCGTGCCCGGTGTAACAGATAGATATACGACTCAACCCATCCCTGTGATGTCCTTAACACGTACCGTACTGGGCTCGTTAGTTGGGATGGGGAGATAGCTTGTCTACAAAACACGTATTTATTTGGACACATTTGATCAGGGAAGTACGCACAACGCATGTAGATGTAATAAGAAGGTTGTGCAACGAATTACCATCTACAACAAATTATTTTTTTGTTTAAAGGACTGAGTCCTGCCCTGCAAGATTTATTTGTAATCTGTTGTATTCATATACGCCATATGGTTCACGCAGTTAGTAAATATGAACCACATGGTAACCGGACTACATAAAAATCGGAATTCCCAGAAAATCGGACGATTTTTCAGGTGCCATTTTTTCGGAATTCATAAAAAATTCTCAAAAACCAGAATTCCGAGAAAACCGGACTTCTGACTCCGTTGATGCGGTATTCAGAGGTTTAACTATACAGTATTATCCCATGTTATCTTTTACAGAATATCATAATGTATGAATGGTTGCCTTTGCTAATTAGAGGAAATTTACCAGAATACACAGGTAAGTTCTAGCATCTGTTTCCCTACTATGAACTTAACAATGCGATGGTGTACGAAAAGTAAGTTGATGTCAAACACTTTACTGAAACAAATTGAAATTGTATTTACTTGTATACTAAATTTATTTAAGTTTCCTGATAAGAAGTTGACAAATTCGTGACCAGTAATGATCACTACTATAGCAAAAGTGACATATAAACGTGAAAGGGAGTATATTCCGATCTATTCTTGACATGTTATCATGCAACTGCCATGGTAACTGCCTGATAACACATGACCTGAGAACATTATGTGTTCTCAGGTCAATAGGATGCTAGTAGCATGAGAACACTTTTTGGCTCCGCCCACTCGACTATTTAAATTAATGCGCGTATGTTTTTGTGTATTCAATTGATGTTTAGAATATTTTTCACCAAATTTGTAATTGTTAACAAATGATTTCTTTAATGTGAAATTAAATTTTGTGATCCATGGGAGTTTTTTTTTATTATTTCGCCCAATTGTAGTGAACTATTTATCTGCGGATGTTGACTGTTTAAAGTGTGATTTGCCGGGTGACCGTTATCATCACACTAGCGAATTAAACGCTAAATTTTAGGTGAAATGACACTAAATTATGCTCCGAAAACTGAGTTACATGATAAATAGAAACTCGGGTCACTGTCCGGTGAGAACAATGTTATCAGACTCGGCGATATCGTCCAGGGTGACTCGCTAAAGCTCGCCACCCTGGACGATATCACCTCGCCTGATAACATTGTTCTCACCGGACAGTGACCCGAGTTTCTCTATTTCTCGGGTTATCGTACAATGAAGCTTCAACCCCCCAACACTTTCTTATCCAATCAACGACAATATTTTGTAAAGAATATTTGGTTTTGTTTTCTCAATAGATTATAAAATCGGCGTTCTTTCAAACGACTTTGTACCGACTGCGCATGCTCAGAGGCGGAACACTTAGTCGGTTAAAATGCATATTTTTGTTAAAGTTGGCATTTGACTTAAATGATTTGTATTCACTACACAAGGAAAGTACGATACAATGACACAGTTGGTGCGGCTTAGCCACTCAACGTTCGAAAATAAATTCAAGTTTCTATGTCCGTACATACTTGTTAAACAAACGATGCTGGTTCAAATACAAGCGAGAGATCAGATGGTATTTATGCGCACATTCATTCTTGCACGTTACCTTTTGTTACACATAAACTGTTGCCGCCATTAAATGTTATATCACATATACAATATGTTAACAGGATGTTTCATTTCGTTATTAATCTTCGCTTAAGCCATATTCATCGCTGTACAATAAACAGTGAACTTGTAATGGAGTTTGAAAGATCGTCGTAAAATTAATACATCAAGGATGATATATTAAACTTTATGAGTTTACGAAGACAGACAACAATAATAAATGAGACAAAATTAATGTCACCACATTAGGTACAATAAAGTGAAAACGAAGGCACCTTTTCGAAGGACACCTAATTACACTGTACTTTCGCTGAACGATTTTCTGTGTATTTAATTGTTGACCCAATTATCGTCTTCTTAGGTTACAAGTCAGACATCTACCCGGATGTGACGTCAGTATTTGATGCGGCTGCCATGAGATACCTGATAACATTAATGCCTGCTGGAATTCACCAGAGGTGAGTTTACAACAAAAAGGCTATATTATTCATTACGATGTCACAAGTATTATTCCTTCCCCATGTTTATATTAACCGACCTAAATTTAACATGATAATTATGTTTATTGACAGCAATATCTTATACATGTCAAGGACTTATATACATGAATTCGCAACTGCTTAATATAGCTAAAACGATATCGAGGGAATCCCAAAATCCATTGCGATACTCGACTTTCCGACAGCTGTAATCGGGTGTTTACGAACTTTAATAATTATACTAGAAAACTCTGGCCGTTGGGCACGGGAAATTGGTTGGGATACAACAAGCATTGTAAAGATACACTGAAAATACACACCCGTAAGCATAAGCATTGAAAAGGCATCAATCAAGCAGTTGCTTCTACTGCCAACATGGCGGACATTTAGTACCATCCGTTCATCTTCGGATATATTCGCTGTAGTAAACATTCGGATCATCATGGATATATTCGCTGTTTTAAACATGAACATAAAATCCCGTTTGATAATTTCTAACTGTAAATATGAAAGTTGCGAATCCATGTATGTATATAAGTTCTTGTACATATTTACAGTTTGTCCTAATTTGGCCTATATACTCGTGTGTAGTTACATCACTAGTCAATTTAAGGGACATTACCTTAGTTTTGACCCTTTTGTTATTCCAAATTGTGAACCGGAAGTTGTTGGCACTTTTTTGTGTTTGTTTCTCAAATCAGATATATTTTATACAATTCACCACAAAATCTACCTTATTGTTTCAATACCTTATTTTATAGAAATGCTCGCTGTGGTTCTGTAATGAGAGATGGACATGAGGGTGTCAGACTATGCAACTCTTACTGGAGAGCGCAAGTATGTTATATAACATTAGAGCCTTGTTTACTTTGTAGTAATATCAAGGACTTATATACATACATGGATTCGCAACTGCTAAAAATAGATCAAACGATATCGTTCGGCGATCCCACAATGCATTGCTATAAACTCGGCAATGTCCGACAGCTGTATTTGGGTGTTTATGAATTTGATTATACTAATAAAACTCTGGCAATTGGGCATGGGAAATTGGTAAAGGATGCAACAAATTCCTTAAAGATATTGAGATACATTTATAATCCACAAAGTCTAAGTATAAGCATCGAAAAAGGCATCAGTCGAACATTTTAAATTCCAAGATGGCGGACATCTATTATAATCCTTTCGTCTCCGAGATTAAACATTCGGAATACCACGGATATTTTCGCTGTTATTATCATTCGGATATCACGGATTTTTTCGTATTTTCGCTTTTGTAAACAATAGCTTGTATTCCCGTTGATTCACGTCTTATTATCGCGGGATTTGATTACTTTAAACTGTTAATACGGAAGTTGCGAATCCATGTATGTATATAAGTCCTTGGTAATATGGAACACTTCCAACATTCAGTGACATATTTGATTGTCTGCCTACAGTGCCAGGGATCATGTGTACAAATCCCGGTTCGGACCTATGATTATCCTCCACTAAATTTAAATGACGACCGGAAGTCAGACTTTTTATTTGGATTAAGTAATTTTCTGTCGTCTATTATGATATATCAATGTCATTAAGATATAGTTCATCGTAAACAATGTATCGATCTTACATCTTACATATCGAGGACTTATATTATTATATATGTTACATTGATGGTGTAAAGATATCTTTATCATATATGATATATCGATAATGTTAGGACTAATGTTATCGTGTCTGATAAATCGATATTGTTTGGATGTACATTATCGTATCTGATTTATCGATATTGTTTAGAGTTATATTATCGTATCAAATACATTTCGATATTGTTTGAAGTTGTATTATCGTATCTAATATATATCGATATTGTTTGGACTTATAATATCGTATCTGGTACATCGATATTATTAGGATGTATTGATGGAACGTGAGGACGCTGTAGAAGAGACATTGATGGGTATAGCATCCCAGATAACTGAGGCTGAAGATATGTTTGTTGTAGAAGATATACAAAGTAAATACAATAACTACAACGTATACTTTGTAGATATTGGCTGTAATCACAATACGTTTAGTCTTCGTTTTTAATTAAGCATTATTCCTATTTATCTTTTAAGCATTGCACATTTGTAATTTGACTTTTAATGCCTTCAATCTATCAAAGTTAGTAGATTTATAATATATAATTATGATATATTACACCTAAAACAGATAAATAATTTATTATCTTCCGCTGTGACGTCATTCAATAAAAATGATACTACATTGATAGAGTTACTTTCGTATAAATTGAATTTCACTGTTTCTTTTTCTAGGCAAATATTATGGTCCCCTTCATTACTCCCGACACGACCACGTGTCACAAATTATCATGAGAGGCCGGGATTACGGTTTACCGGATTATAACACCGTCCGGGAACAAGTGGGTCTAGAACGTATAACAAAATGGGAGGACATAAACCCTTGGTTGAATGAAACAAATCCAGAGGTGTCTATTCTTTAAATCTTTACATGAAAATATTTTTGCAGAAAAAATACAAAAATATCGAAAACTGATATATTAAAAGAACCGCACTCAAGAAGTCAATGTGCTGTGGATTTTCTTTAGAATTAACTTACAGTATGGCAAAAATTATCCGCGTCATACTGTTACTAAATTGGTTAAGATATATTTTCATAGTTGTAATATAGCTAATAAAGCAAATATTTGTTCACGAGTAATATCATGTTTAATCCACATCTAATCATTGGTTATAAAGAAATATCTCAGTACATGTATTGTGATTTACATTAAGTACACAAAATAATTGTATATGTATATTATGTACTTGGAACGCATTCCGAATATTCTGTCATAATACTATACAACATTTTAGTTACTGCTCAAACTACGACGATTATACGGCACTCTGGATAATATAGATGTTTTTGTTGGTGGTATGGTTGAGACTAGACCAGAGGGACCTGGAGAATTATTCCGTACAATCATCATAGACCAGTTTACAAGAATCCGTGATGGAGACAGGTTCTGGTTTGAAAATACAGAAAACCGGTAAATGACCCACCCACTCTGCCGTATGATTATAGGACTGTCCGAACAGCTGATCTATGAAAATAAACTCGATTCATATTTCATATGCACTGTTCATATTTACTTATCGAACTTATAGTACAGTTAAATCTTTGAACACAGGCCATCCATTAGGAATTAGAAAATGAGGCTTTTATTAACAGGTGGCCTTTATTTAGAGTTCTTTTCTTATTTAAACGAACGACGGTTTTTAAAAGAATGGCATTTATTCACAAGGCAGTCTTTATTTGAAGGTGGCAGCTTACACAGGTTTAAATGTATTCCTGTGTTTTGTAATGTCACTCGTATGAATTGTAATATTCACGTAAAACCAAGAACACTTTGATTAAATAAAGGGAGATAAATGATCAATTATATATTACGTCTTTTTATTTCAGTCAGTTCTCAGATGAAGAGATTAGCTTAATACGGACCATCAAACTTTATGATGTCATTACAAATGTCTCGCGTATGGATTACATGACGATTCATAGAGACGTTTTCACATTTAATACAGGTATAAATAAACACACTGACACTATTTTAGAAAATTTATCATGTGGAATATTGCACAATTCTCTGACAATTTATAAATATTTGTTGGCTATCTGTTGTTACTGAAGGAACGTCTCTGCTGGTCTGGATTACCTGCCCCTGACGCAATCCGGAAGGAATATTAGGCAGGGAACCAGACTTCGGGTCTTTGAATGTATCGTTTATTATTGACAACTAGTCGGCTTAAGTTTTTATGCATATTCATTTTAGATGGAGGCTGCCCGGAATCCAAATATCTACCGGAAGAAGAATTAGAATCGTGCACGCCACATAAAGGATTTGATTATTTTGCCGGAAGTGAAGCATCGTATATCATAGTCTGGATATCCTTTGGTCTGATTCCATTCTGTAAGTATACTTCATTCAAATATTGTGTTTCCTCCATAAAGATCTTAAGTTGTCCATGTATTGTTTTCATTAAGAGCATAAACACGTATTGTTTGTGTACAGATAGAAACAAAACGGGTTTCTATAGAAATATCCACAAGCAAAAAAAAAACCACCTCAAACTGACCACACAAAGTCAGGTCAAACGTCAGGTCACGAACTAATATACACACTCACTACATTGAACACTGATGTCGGTGATCATATCAAAACTGAGAAAACGAGGGTCAGTCATTAAGTTCGTGGACAATATTGTTATAATGAAAATGACATACAGATTTGTATGGGCATATATCTAACTTATAAATGTGATTCATTGAAATATATCCTCACAATGTTTCATTAGATATTCTAACTATTACATATCCCTCATTATGCGGTGCAAAACGTCAAAATCTGATTTTTATAAAATACTTATTTTTAGGACTTTCGGCGAACATGGATAAAAACTTACCAATTTTTCATGACATCAGGATTAATGTTTAGATCAAATGCACGTGTGTATTTAAGGCTTAAATAAAAGACGTTCGTCGAATTAATTGTAAAAATCACATTAAAAAAAACACTTGATATTTATGCATGACGTCAATGGAAAAAAGAACAACGGGTGGTTATCAAATATAAGAATATTTGATTAAGCTAGGAATGACACCAACAGGCATTTCCAAAAAAACTGAACTTACAATGCGCTCAGATTTATCAGTGAAAGGAGAGAAAGAGTAAAGATAAAATTGCTGAAAATATTGTGTGTAACCACGAATAAGTCTATTGCATAGTAACTAACAAATTTGGCTATTTACTGATGCTAACACAATATGATGCTTTTTTCTAGACCTTATGACGATTATATCATTTGACTTCTGTTTACTAAATGCAGTTTTAATTTGTTATTATTCAAATCGCGTACATGTAAGTAAATGTTTGTGATAAGACAATCGTAACTACTCGGGAATTTCCGTAACTGAAAGTCACCCGTGAACAACAACAACTAATGGCGGCCTGTCTGTTATGTCCGAGGCACTTTTCTTTAGACAAACGCCGAGGAGTTCCGATTGGTGGTTACAGTGTAGTTTACGTCGAATTGATTTACTTAATTTAACCAAGTAACTGATGTCTTTGTTTATCATAAAGTACTCATGGTCCTGTTTAAACTGGTTCCCGTTGACTTGTGTGTACAAAGCCTTTTTTGGTGCACTGTAACATGGAACGGGAACCAGTTTAGGTCATGTTTATCTATATTTGTATATTTTGTTTTATCATGTATTTATTATTTCAGTATGCATCCTCTTTGTTTTTCTGTTGTCGAAATGCAAACAATGGCGCTACAACAGGACGGTTCGACTACTGCAGAAAAATATCATAGATCCAATCGGATACATGCATGGTGGTAAGGAACATGTTCAAAATTAACTTAAACTTAATATAAACCTAGCGACACAGATTTCAGTTAATTAGTTATGCACCCTTTCGAACAAAAGTGTATATTGCTCTGCATATGTCGGTCGGCCGGTCCGTCCGTAACCAAACCTTGTCCGACCAATAACTAGAGAACGATTTGGCCTAAGCTCCTAAGATTTGGTTGAGAGTTTGGTCATCACATGTTGACGACCCCTATCCATTTTAAATTCAATAGGTCAAAGGTGAAGGTCTTACTATCCAGTTGATCTTTATGGGGCATTCGTGTTTCAAAAACATTTTACTATGAAGCGGTTTTAATTCATTAAACAATGGGACTTATCTATTGCTCCTTTGATATCATATAGCTTAGATTTGCATTGCGTTCAAACAAGTTGTACATATCTAGGAGTGTCACTAATGTACAGTTTAACAGTATTTCATAAACTCGCGAATATTTTTTAAAATCGCTAGCCCGCATTATTTTAGTTAATATATATACAATACAAAATGGACGTAACTGTTTCTTTACTTGAGCTTAATACATTTTTATTCAAGTTGTACCCGAAGTACAAACCTTACAGTATGGTCAATGTTGAAAAAGTAAAGAAATGTTGATATTTTATTGTAGACTCGTTTTTCTCCCCCACTGAAAAGGGTAAGCTCTGAATTAACCGTCTATTGTTTAACTAATGTTCAATATGTATATTCAATATGTATGTTCAATATGTATGTTTAATATGTATGTTTAATATGGGTGATTTATATGTGTGTTTGTATGGTTGTTTAATACGGATATTCGTTAATATGTTGTTTTTGCTATACTGTTGTTTGTCTCAGCTCTTGCTTATTCTTACAGATATAGAACTCTGCGAATTAAAAGGTGACAACATTGTCATAGCAAAATAGAATAGAGTATAATGTGACATAATAATATGTCTACGTTTTCGTTCAATATATATATACATGCATATATCCATAGTTTTTTTACTTAAAGCATTTATAAAATCATGTTACGATTTTGTAGTGAAAATAGCGTAATTATTTTGCTTAAGTATTATGAACACCCTATATCGTTAGATTAGAACAACTATGTATGAATTAGCTTTTGATGTACACTATTATCAACAACTTACGTCATTGACTTGATATCTTTGTAAAGTCACGTGATTTTAATTAACATTTCTTGTAAATTGTTGTGTTTGTTGGCTTTGATTCGATCTTGTCCTGACGATTGTCAACTTCTCCCAGCAGATGTATAGTTTCATGAGTGTACGACTTACCGAGTACACGTCCTTGCATGGTAAATTCTATTTGTGTATGTTGTAAACTTACACTTAACAGAATTGAATAACCCATAACTGAGCATTTGTATCCTAGTACAAATTGCATGATCAAAATCTAATCCACGTTCACACTACATACAATCAACAAAGGTGGTTCTCTTTATATAAAACATAAAGGTTATAAAAACGTAAACTATACAATCTGTATAATATCCGACATAAATGCCTCATGGGAAATTATGGGAGTCCACGTGGTCGATTAAAATTTTTAAAAAATCAAATCGAGCTCATTTGCTTTAATGAGACATATTGCAGTGGTCACGTGATTGGTCACGTGATTAATGTGATGGTGATTTTAATTCGTTGGTGGGGTACAAAATACTCTCCGTGTACAATCATTGACAAAGATCAAAGTACAGAACGCACTCATGATAACTGAACTTACATTGACTTGCACTGCAATATTTTGCCAATATTATTGCCTGACTGATGTGACAAAACGTAGTTCAGGGTGTACCTTGGTCCTCATCAAAATTCGTGCTTTCTCACGACCGAACACAGTTTTTACTATATCTAAATACGCTACAAAAAGAAACACTGATTCAAAATCTTTCTAAAAGCACCAATTCTAATGGCGCTTGCTAATATCTGGCGATTTATTTTCTGTATCTCTACCTACCCATGGGAGTCCTCGCTTTTTTGCCCCCATACTCTAACGCAAAGTCTGCGACGAAGCTTAGCGTCTTTCAGTGGCAAAAGTTCTTAAATTTGTTGCATAAATATACTAGTAGATATAGATTTCTATTATGTTCTTTTTTAGTGTAGCATTCAATAAGACGTGTTTGTTTTATTGTAATATCATTTATCAAAGCTGATTGACAAATATACAATTATTCATCATGTGGATTCTTTTTCTGTTAAAGTCCACATATTAGTATCATACCAGTAAATGCTATGTGAACCTTATTTGTAAATGTGATTATTTTATCAATAATTACAAAATATACGACCAACTGCTGCTAGTCGATCTATGGCGATGTTGCTAAGGGCGCAAGCTGTCCCAACAACCCCGGCAATGGAAGCTAGAAAAATGCTAATTTCCGCTCGCGAACCTCTGACCTATACGATACATTAAGGCAACACAGTCATTGATATTGACCGTATGAAGCACAGGTGTGTTGCACATTTTTATAATGGCTCCAGCTGTAATATATATAATATATATATATATTTAGTAATGGTCACAGCTGAAGTGTATGTAGTATATATTTTATAATGGTCCCAGCTGTGATGTATTTATATATTACAACAGGGGCCATTATAAAAATGTGCCAAGCACCTGTGGTATGAAGTGTCATTATTTAATTACGCTAATAGCCAAATTTTATGAAAACGTTTTTGGTAGCCTTAGAGTTAATAATTGCACGTATATAATGTAGATACTAGTAACACATCATATATATTATAATGATTATAGTTTCTTTTAATTTGAGTGAAATATTACTTCTTTCGAATGGAACCGTAAAATGGTTCCGAATTTCATCAATGAGGGCGTTATGCTGATATTTGGAGGAATCTACTTGGTGTTAATTAGAATAAAATAGTTTCCTGTTTTAATTTATGTTTTGTTTGCATGGTCTACCTGCATCTAGAATCTAGATAGTTGTTTTTTGGTTGATGATGGTGGTTGAATTCTGTAGTTTGTCTTGTTGGTGATACAGTCATGTAATTTATACACAGATCGTAATGTTTGTTAAAGTCACAGACAGTAATAATGGATCTTTGATTATAAAACAATTATTAGACTGATTCAAAACACCAAAAGTTCAAACTAAACACAATCTCTAATAGAAACAAATGTAGCGGTCATAGTGAACTAGTGATTGTGGTCTCTGACTAATTATCCCTAGTCCCTCACCGTGTGTTCTATCACACAGTAGCAAACATGGCATGTGAGGAAGTGGTTCAGCTAGCTCACATAAAGTCAGTGGTCCTACTCTAGACAGGTGTACGCCTGAAGTGTCCCTGCTCCACTTAACCTGGAAAAGTCGCCAAATGTCCATGGAATAAGACCATTTTACATTAATATATGTATTCACTAAAGCTTTATGATCAAAGGTTCCTTACTGTTGTCTTTGACGATAAGAACTTGTTTGAGGTACTGTATTTTGAATGTATGCGACATTAATAACTGTAGGTGAAGCATGTTCTTCAGGGATATTGATATGATCGCTTGAACTGTCTTTTTTGCTTGTAATATGATTTACACGATAACCGAAAACGATAGCAGTTCTTTTGTATTTGTCAGCAAGATTTCTTCAATCCTCTGATGCGATATATACGCCATTATAAATCTCTTTTTTCTGAATTAAAATTATTCGTTTTATTTACTTTCTTTCATGAACTAGAACTAGTTCCGACACGATACCATGCGGCACTACCATCTACAAATGGCCTTATACGTGATACGTGATAAAAACTTCATTTTCAAATTACGCGGGAAAATAAAGGATTTTTACAGTTTGAATGTGGAATTCTGTGTACATTTTGAATGTCGTTTCCTTTGTTACCATAGGTTCTGGAGTGCAGTTTAAAGGTACAGAATGGGTTGGTGAAGGTGAAACACGTCTGGTTGTGATACGTATACATCCTGAGTGTCGTCTGGAGATTGTAAACTTCAAGAACAAACCATTACGTACTATCAACTTACGAACCATGAAACATGTTTATTGTTCCCTGAGTTCCAACAAGAACAGGAATGTGATTCTTATCCGAGTGCCCAAAGAATATGATCTGGTATAACTGAATCTGTACATCATGATCTATGGGTGAAACTCTCCAAAGCAACACCTTAGGGAGTAGAATAATTATATTTGTTGTTCAGTGGTTGTTGCTCTTGAGAGGTTAAATGAATACATGTAGTTAAATCATGCAGTGGAAAAATGTTGTTGAAGGGTGGTTGTTGCTCAAGTGAGGGTCGCTCTGGAGATGTTGCACTGTATATTAACGAATCAGTTTTAAAATCAGCCAGCTATTTTTTGTATAATTTATTCGTCATAATTTCCTTATTGATAATAATTTATAAAACGTTTAATGTAACTAAGATCGTATGCATCATCTGGAGTACAAATATTACTTTCTACTAGTATTTGAAGGACGCTAATTGTTTTGATTCACTATTTTACCTGTGTAGTATAAAAACAACTGACAGCTCAAATAGGATTCAGATTGCGGTTTGGTAATCCTTAATCCTTAACTTTCATATTCAAAGTAATGTATCAAAAATGTGAATACATTTATCTATAACCAGGTTCTACAACTTGCCAACGAGTCCCACAGACGAGCTGTTGTTGACTCCATACAGAATATCTTGCTAACTGTTAGTGGATCTCTGGATTGTCACGAAGCCAAGTTACAGCATATTTACAAAAAAGTCTTCACACAAAGAAAACGTAACCAACTCCTAGAACGATTTTTCAAAACCGTTTTCTCTGAGGTAAGGTATTCATTGCCAAATGTCTCCTTTATATAATTTTTCTGAAGGTATAACTCAAATATTCATTAAGTATGTAAAGAAAATATCACAGAAAGTGTGATGTATGATTACGTCTATCACATTTCCATTCACAATGAATCCCTTCTTAATATGGTAATACTTTGTGAGAATATGTGCTCTTTAAAAAACATACGAGTATAATTAACGTAATGACGTTAATCGGGTTATTTGTACGTCGTCTGTCGTGGACATGTTTTCTGTCCTAAAGCATTCATTGTATAACATATCTAGTATATCAATCCTATAAAAAATAAAATGAACATGACATGTACGTATTCAATGACACATTAATATATTTCAGGCCTTTGAGATGGACTACGATCCAACATTAGATCAGGAAGAGGTTGAAATGAGACAAGCTAGAGATATACTTGAGATAGAACTAACAAAGGTATGAAATCGATTTCTGTGTTGAATGGTACTTCTATGTAGACAGGGGCCATTATTTGTTTTAGGAACATTATTTGTAATGCATACCAGCCTTTGCATTGATACAATGTACATACATGTACATACAAATGTAGTTGAAAGCAGATCATGATAGTAATGTTCAAGAGAAAAAGGCGGCCTTGATTGGCGGTGAAAGACGTATTCGGAAACGGAACCAAACGCTTGAAAGAAAGAAATTACACAATTCCGTATTACTCGGTTATAGGCCAAAGATCTTAAATTACAATAAAATGTAGAAGGCGGCGATGGTTTGTGGGAAAGAAGTTATTTGGGAACGGAAATAAAAGTTTGAAAGAGCGGTCAAGTATTTAAAAATGTTTGGGATTTGCCTATAATCCGACATATACAGGAATGAAAACAACAATTGTCACCAAGCTTTCTTATAAGTTTTGTCGGTCAAACATTGTTTTCAAATTATTTCTATACTTGTATGATCTTACGTAACAACACCATGTAATTATATGAATAATGATCAATAATATTATACATATATATTGTGTGTTATTTTCAGGAAGAGTTTGCTAAAGCTCTTGCTGTGAAGTCAGACACAGAATTTGTAGAAAACATGTTTTCTCTGATGGACACTGATCATAATGGTTATATCTCATTCCGTGAATTCCTTAATGCTGTGGTTATGTTATCTAAAGGTATTACATGTACTTACTTTAAACATTGTTAAACAGAAACAATTCTGGTCTATAAGCGACGGACGTGTACAGCTTTTATCTAATGAGATAATGTTAGAATCTTGCGAAATACAAATAGTTACTTTGTTTTTTAAATAGTCGTACTTAGGGTCACGTGAATAAACAATAGAGACTTTTCTTTTTTCTTTCTTTTTTCTGATCATGTGTCTTTCTTACTATTAAGGTACGATTCGTTCCAAATATGTTCGTAAACTAAGTGAAATTGAAATATCTGAGCATTTTCAATTCTCTTTCAGGTTCTGGACAGAATAAGTTACAAACCTTATTTAGAATGTTTGATCACGATGGTAATGGTACACTGGATAGAGACGAATTACTAAAACTATTCGGGTAAATCATGTGCAACATATATGTACTAATTGCACATTTCAGTATATTGATTTTGAATTGATGTATATATTTTTCCTCGTTTTTTTTGTGTAATCGAGTTGGTTTTGTTTTCATTTAGGAGTGACCGAAGTACTTTTAGGATGATGAGATGTTTGTATGTAGTTAATGGAATCCTTTACTTGTATATACTCATTCACTTTAACATGTTTTTATAATATTTAATACAATCAATTCATATCAGTCGTTAGGAAGAACAAGATGGTTTTGACAGGTGATTCTGGAATATGGTTTTATAACAAAGAACAACTGAATGATGAAACTGGTGTAACGTAACACAATATGTATTTTTACGCGTTCATCTTCTCTATTTCGTAGTTCATTGCTGGAGATGGCTAACAGCAGTTTAAGTAAAACAGACGTTGAGAATTTGGTTGAATCCATCTGTCAAGAGCACGGACTTACAAGTCAAGATGCCATCAATTTTGACGAATTTTGTACCATACTGTCCCCACATATGGACAAACTATGGAACGCCGGATTGGACTGGAAAGGTTGCAAGAATTATATTCCTTCAAATAATGACGAGAGAAAACGAAGGTAAGACACAATGATAAACTTTATTTATGCTCCAGACCCATGAAGCTCGTGTGTTTTGAGTTTTATACGTTTCACCCATTTCAAAATCATCACAATATTGTAACGGTGATTATTTGATTTGGTTATGTGTATGACGCTGGACTTTATTTCCTGTTGACCAGTACGTTTTAAACACATGTCTATGATAATCCTACGATTGACTTGTTTAATTAAACGTACGTTATCTGCAATGGCAAATACGATTATGTACGTCGTACATATTCAACTAAACGTGAGAAACTTTTGGATATTTTACTGGGGTTTAACATCGCATCAAAATCCAGTGTCATTGACGACTTTAATTTCCAGCTTCAAAGGTGTTAGAACGTCGCATGCAAACATACACCAGGGTATGACCAAGGCTAGCTGGGCAACTTTCTAACGTGTTATATCTACCTGGTCCCGGGTCGGTCACTTAAAGTAGTCCGTGATATTTAGATATTTGGTTAGAACAAGGAGTTATAAGTTGGTCATATTATTGTAATTATATTATACTGTTTACTCAAAGTACAGGGAATCTGCGTCGTCTATCAGCTGTTGTTACAAACATGTTTAAGTAAGTTTGTTATCATGTACATATACACTGGTAATTGGAGATGTACTCGAGCGTTGATGATATTAAGTATTTTACAATAAATTTGAACAATTCATTATACTAGTAGAACATGTCAAGAATGTGTTAAGATGTGTCTATGTTTCTCTTTGTTGTATGATGATTAACAGAAATACATGTTTGAATGACGGTTTTTGACAGGAAAATACATTGGGAAAACATAACATTACTGTAAATTATCTTGAACTATCTTAGGTTTTAAAAGTTTTTTATTTTTTTATTTTAGACTGGATTAGTATCGATTTATTATAACTTGTATAGAATAGTAACATTTTGAACATTTTATCATTTTATATATACAAACCAAGGCATAAAATCACTATCAACTATAGAACAGGCGTTAAAGTACACTGTCAATAGATTAGGCTTATAAAAAAGGTTGGCTGAAATTGCAATGTTGAACAACCAATATCTTCAAACCCATGTCAAGAGGTTGCCGTTTTTAGCGACTACAGACACTATCATTTACGCTCGAGTACTGGTCAATAATTAATTGGATGCCTTTCTCGAAACTGCCACAAAACGGTTAAAAATGTGTATTTATTTATTTTGCCATAAAGTATTCAATAATTATACATACTGAGTATGGTGTGATCATTTTGTTTTAATTATATTTTGTTTCGAGAAAGTCCGACAGGGATGTGTGTTAATTTGTTGGTGATTGATTATTTATCAAGGTGATTGACTAGCATGATTGAATATTTTAACAAACATCATTAATGACGTCACTAATATTGGTGTGTGGGCTAATGGGCTATCAGAATAAAATACATGTACACGTAATTATTGTTGTTTTTTGTACCATGTTTCACAACAGAAGCATTGCATTATGTTTAAAATCTGATAACTTTTTCTATTAAATGTATTCGATTTTTTCTACACGATTTATATCAAACATTTTATTTGCCTGTAAATTGCTTTGGAATCATTATACGTGTATATATAGCACAATGTTTATGTCTTAAACATGTGTAATAAAAAAACTCATTAAAATCTGTAGAAAATCTAAACAGAAATCGAACGGTATTTGATATTATAATATCACAGTATATAATTAGATATAACAGGGTATAACACAAGGATATAGTTGTAATATGATTAAACAGAATATAACATGATACAGATAGATAACACAATAATGCACATAGCCTGATGTGTCACTGTCCTTTGTAATAAGGGTATTGAACATATTATAGCCCTGGTGAAGGTCAAGGTGATACTACAGAACCCTCAAGGTAGGCAGTTATTGTATGTGATGTATGTGTTGTCATAGAATATATTATAAAAAGTTGTGTATTAACAAGATAGAAAATAGTTTCAGAATAATAGAAGTGTGCTAGGGTTAGTTTTTATAACATATATCCATAGAATAATGTGAAGTAATTGTGTATAAAATTGTACATCCAACTTGACCCAATCCCATATTTCAGCCTACCTTCCTCTATTGTTATCCCATGTATAGATATTTACTCTCTCTTCATGAAACACACTATAGGAATTTCGATGTCCGTTCACTAGTATTTGAAACCATGAAAACTTTAACTCACCATATTTCTCATCTCTCTTAGTGTGAGAGTTCCCAGTCTCATCCATTTAATGTATGAACATGCTTCATTAAATGATCTAATTGTCCTCCATTTGATAAGACTGCATTGTCTTTTCTATGCCTAAACAAAAGTAATTGTCTGTGCCTAGGACATGTTTCGTTTATATTATTAGTCTTCCGTGTATATATATAGCA
The DNA here is from genome assembly GCA_964023205.1 of Lutraria lutraria. Taxonomy (NCBI): domain Eukaryota; kingdom Metazoa; phylum Mollusca; class Bivalvia; order Venerida; family Mactridae; genus Lutraria; species Lutraria lutraria. Next base: position 30,492,573 of record OZ026843.1, read on the forward strand.
TGTTTCATTTTATTTTTATCCTCTTTATTCCTTAAACATATCTTAACTGTTACTATTAGTATTCCATATATCTAGTGCATGTTTGGCATGTTTTATTTAAAGACTTAAATGTCCTTTTATGCCTTTGGTATGTTTCATTTAAAGACTTAAATGTCCTTTTATGCCTTTGGCATGTTTCATTTAAAGACTTAAATGTCCTTTTATGCCTTTGGCATGTTTCATTTCAAGACTTAAATGTCCTTTTATGCCTTTGGCATGTTTCATTTAAAGACTTAAATGTCCTTTTATGCCTTTGGCATGTTTCATTTAAAGACTTAAATGTCCTTTTATGCCTTTGGCATGTTTCATTTCAAGACGTTTTAATTGTCATTTTATGCCTTTGGCATGTTTTATTTTAAGACTTAATTGTCCTTTTATGCCTTTGGCATGTTTTATTTAAAGACTTAAATGTCCTTTTATGCCTTTGGCATGTTTTATTTTAAGACTTGAATGTCCTTTTATGCCTTTGGCATGTTTTATTTTAAGACTTAATTGTCCTTTTATGCCTTTGGCATGTTTTATTTTAAGACTTAAATGTCCTTTTATGCCTTTGGCATGTTTTATTTAAAGACTTAAATGTCCTTTTATGCCTTTGGCATGTTTCATTTAAAGACTTAAATGTCCTTTTATGCCTTTGGCATGTTTCATTTAAAGACTTAATTGTCCTTTTATGCCTTTGGCATGTTTCATTTAAAGACTTAAATGTCCTTTTATGCCTTTGGCATGTTTCATTTAAAGACTTAAATGTCCTTTTATGCCTTTGGCATGTTTCATTTCAAGACTTAAATGTCCTTTTATGCCTTTGGCATGTTTCATTTCAAGACTTAAATGTCCTTTTATGCCTTTGGCATGTTTCATTTCAAGACTTAAATGTCCTTTTATGCCTTTGGCATGTTTCATTTCAAGACTTAAATGTCCTTTTATGCCTTTGGCATGTTTCATTTCAAGACTTAAATGTCCTTTTATGCCTTTGGCATGTTTCATTTAAAGACTTAAATGTCCTTTTATGCCTTTGGCATGTTTCATTTAAAGACTTAAATGTCCTTTTATGCCTTTGGCATGTTTCATTTAAAGACTTAAATGTCCTTTTATGCCTTTGGCATGTTTCATTTAAAGACTTAATTGTCCTTTTATGCCTTTGGCATGTTGCATTTTAAGACTTAATTGTCCTTTTATGCCTTTGGCATGTTTCATTTTAAGACTTAATTGTCCTTTTATGCCTTTGGCATGTTTTATTTTAAGACTTAATTGTCCTTTTATGCCTTTGGCATGTTTTATTTTAAGACTTAATTGTCCTTTTATGCCTTTGGCATGTTTTATTTTAAGACTTAATTGTCATTTTATGCCTTTGGCATATTTTATTTAAAGACTTAATTGTCCTTTTATTCCTTTGGCATGTTTTAATTTAAGACTTAAATGTCCTTTTATTCCTTTGGCATGTTTAATTTAAGACTTAATTGTCCTTTTATACTGAGGATATGTTTCTTCTTATTACTAGTCTTCTATATACCTAGAGCATGTTTCATTTTAAGTAATATTTGTTCTCTGTAATAAAATATGTTGGTTCTATCCAGTTAACTTATACGAGCACTAAAGAATGAGTTTAATCAACTTTAATTGCAGACTTTATAACCAAAAATATATTATACCGCTGCATATACATACAGTGTAATTTGTCTGTTTTCATCAATGTTGTTGCTTTACAGAGTGTGATCAAATCTTTGAGTTTTTTTTAAGTATTGAATTGGCTTCAATTTTGAATACATTAGAACAAATTTAATCGATTAGGTACCATCTGGTTTACATTTACTTTACCAGAGACAATACAATGTACGTAATATAAATGTATATATATATTTGTTCTCGGTCCGTGTAGGCCTGCAGAAAATAAATGTTTTATTTACCTTAGCTTGGTTAAACATGCATGTCCATGTTTCCATAATATTAAATTAGACTTTTCGTCTTGAGACTATAATTTAATTATGTAGAAGGAAGGTACTGACGATTTGAGATCATTTCAATACTTAATTGAAGTGTTGCGTTTAACTTTTTTAAGGTGTTCTGTTTATGCTTCAATATATTAATAGATACTGGGCATAGATTTGAGACTGTATACATTTTGTTGTTACCAGGTGAATAAATTAACCATGAATCAAACATCGTCTCATTTGGTCTGATTCATGACCCTTTACATTATAAAACAAGCTTTTTGTTAGGTCCACATCTCTTGATGAGTTTGGTAGATTCAGGGCAAGCAACGAAGCGTTCTTTTTTATCATTAAATGATTAAATATACGTACAATGTATCAAGAACTACACCGTAGATCGCTTTCATCAAAGCAATAATGTTGGTCATTTCGTTGTGGTTTTATTTCAAGATTACACGGAGAACAAGTATATTTTTGTTAAGTACAACTGTTGAACAACCATTGTCGTGTTTTCTGTTTCAATAGAACGCTGAGTTTAAGGACTTGTACATTTTTTAGACGGTAAGTTCATCAAGCAATGTGTAGTCAAACCTAACATCACATGATGAACATGGCGGTTGTGTTGAACTGGGCAAGAAATACGTTTATAGTCGAACAATTTTGTCATCTTTTCGTGTTACACGTTTATGGCTAGTGACGTTCAATACAGCCCATGTTTTATATCAAGAAATATTTGTTTTATGATTTCCTTCTTTTTTCTTTGCATTTGTTACACACGACGATCTATCTATATCACAGAATGTATTTTTCATCTTTTCAAAGCTCTACTGTAATTGATGTTGACTTAACAAATTTAATAAATATCTCTGTTTCCATTAATTTTCTTCCGTGAAGTTACAGCATGTTCTGTATTAACGACGTGTTACACACTCTGAAGTCTCTATGGTTAGTTAGGCGTAAACAATGTTTGTTTCTGGTTCCCTGCTCAATAAAGACAGGATAGATAGGTCTTAACTCTTTTGGCTCTTGAACGCTTATGGAAAGGTAAGAAAAGGGAGGAATTGCGTGTATCATTCCTTTAAACAATAAACATGTAGGGCCTTGGGGGGGAATTGGGATCGGTCGAATAATCAGAAACAAACATTTTTATGCCTTAGCCTTTCATCTTCTTTTTAGCTCACCAGAGCACAAACTGCTCATTGTGAGCTATTGTGATCACGTGTTGTCCGTCGTTCATGTGTGCGTCCGTCAGTGCGTCAACGATTGCTTTAAACAAGATCTTCTTCTTAAGCAGCTGGCCAATTTCAACGAAACTTTACAGGGATGTTCCTTGCATAAAACTCTACCAAAGTTGTTCAAAAACTTTAATTATGGCCCTGGGGTCAAAATTGGCTCCGCCCCGTATGTAACTTGATTTTACATAGACTTATATAGGGATTTAAAAGAAAATTCTTGTCAGAAACTATAATGCACAGAGCTTTGATATTTGGCGTGTAGCATTGTTTAGTAGACCTCTACCAAGTTTATTCAAATTATTGACCTGGGGTCAAAATTGACTCCGCCCCGGGTTTTACACTATTTAATATAGGCTTACATAGGAAAAATTTAAAAATCTTCTTGTACGAAATGGCCTAGAGCTTAGATATTTTGTATGTAGCATTTTCTAGTGGTCCACTACCATGTTTGTTCAAATTATGGCTCTGGCGTCAAAATTGGTCCCTGACGGAGGTTACTCTATTTTATATGACATGCTTACATAGAGTAATTACAAAAAAATGTCAGAAACCACAAGGCCTAAAGCTTAGATATTTTGGCCACCGGATCACTTGATTTTACATAGGCTGATGATGTTTTTCTGTCACGGTCTTTCTTTCTGGTGAGCGATATAGGGCCATCGTCTATTTTTTTGGTACTTATTTGCTTTGAAAACATTTCTTCTGTTGTTTTTCTTTACCAAATGGTGACAGGCCAACTTGAAAAGTTTATACGATGAATATTGGTAACTTTTAATATCACTGGACTCAACGCGGGAACGATTTCACCAAATATAATGCACAATATTTCTGGATAATACGACTTTATAAATTGTACGAATGAAGTTAATATCACAATGTTAAATATCAGGTACCGAGAAGCCAGTCTCGTATCAAATTATCTCCCTTTATCTTACCTCGTACAGAATACTTGCTGTTGATTGGTTGACTTGGGTCACTTGCTGACCTTATATTTTGCCGTAATAGTCATTAGTATGGTGACTGATTTCTGCCATTTCATATCTTTGTGTCGTCGCCCCCAAAAGTCGAAGCACGACCACACGAACACACGATAAACTGCTCATTTATCATGTCTTCGCCTTCGACCTTAGAGGGCGAATACACGAAATATTGAAGGCGAAATAACGATATTTTGATAGACAACTAGCCAATTTATCGTGTGTTCGTGTCGACTATTGGGGCGAAAAAATAAGATATGAAATGGCAGAAATCAGCCACCATACATTATCAATTCATATGAAGTCAGTGATCATAATTTCAAAACAAAACTATTTATTTATGGACCCTTTATCAAACCGTATCGGGTCAGTAAAAAGACTAATATAATTATAATGTACTCGTGTAGAAAAAGGAGATAATATTACGGTAATTCGTTTAGGAAAAGCTGTCCCTGTTCCTTATTTACATTTTAATTACTTACCAACAAGTCACAGAGGACCAGTTTATGTATAGGAAAACACGGCAATAAACAACATCATGATTCAGTGTTGGTTCATTGTTTTATTGTTATTTGATTTATACGCATGGAATTTCATACCGTATCTTGTACATTGGTAAAATAATACTTTTACAGGAACAATTGTTTCAAACCGCTCCGTTCATTCCCCGTACTGATAGCATCGTATGTGAAATACATATTTGTTTGTGACGATTTTGTGAACAATAATACAATTTATACAAGTTCAGTTAAACTTCCCATGACTAATCAATTAGGAAGCATTTATCTATTTCACCCAAATACTATACTATACACTTTCTTTCAGCTGTGGTATTTTAGAATAATACTCACTAGTCAAGATGTACGTTTTTTTCTGATCAATATTTATAATCCTTATATTGACAAACTACACGATATTTAGACACGAGTAACTCACTAGTTAATAATTATACCTCAAATATTTTTCGAAAAAACATTCCTGATATTTTCAATAAATCAATAAATATTACGTAACATCCTGTTAATTGTATATCATGGGTCATAAAAGTGGTCAGAGGCTTTAGCCATATCTGTATCAGATAATAAAACGTATCAACATGAATGCATTTTCTTAATATTATTTTCAATCAAGAAGTACATATAGAAATATAGCACGGTATTTTTTCAATGATATTGCAAAGAAAAAAGAAAAAGCATTTGACAACATTTTTACTAGATGAGACTAAAAAAGGCATTGTGTAAAATATTGTTGTACATCGAAATTGGTTCGAATAAAATATATTTCTTATATTTTATTATCAATTTATCCATTGTTTTGATTTACTACATTCAAAATCAATTAGGCTTTAAAGAATAATTGGAATATACTTCTGAGTTTATAAAATCACTTAATCTATGTTTCTGACCCAGCAAGCTCACGACTGGAAAAGTTTAAACAAATCGTAGTTTTATAAAGCGTGATAAATAACAAGGACTTATATACATACATATTTTCATTTTGTATAGATTTTTTTTTTTTTATGTATAAGTAAATATACAATCTTATCAGACTTTCCTTTATATTAAATACTATTAAAACTAGGGACTGCTGTTTAGATAGGTTTCAATGATAATATTTTTGTCAAATAGTTGTTTTATGATTCTAGTCTCTTATAATTCTAATCAGAATGGCCACCTATTTTATTTGTTTTTTATATATTATGTATTACATTTGTAAATGTGGATGAGACTTAAATAAAAATTAAATATACATATTTTCTGAAGATAATCCTTTCTACAGAATATGTTTCCGGTAAAACATGCACGAGAAAATCATTTAATTTCACCTTCATTAACTTAAAGGTGTTTTCTCAATAAAACTGCCTTCATTTATTAATTTCTAATAGATAAAGTAGCCATGGTTATATTTTGAGTTTTTAGACCCGCTTATATAAACCTGATTAAGAAAATAAATATGTATCGAGTTATTGAATTATCGAACAGTTTGCTAAAAATTAGCATTTTTTTGTAACATGGTAAAAATATACCGACTTAAATTATACACCTGCTAAAGCAATTTAACAATTAGTCACGTGTTAAATGTATGAAATGTCATAATAACAACAACTAATTCGGTAGTTGCTACATCGACTACTGTACATGTACAATGTACAACAAACAAAAATGTACTTACTACAATATTGATACGGAAACGCGCGCTTGAACGCGAATATCTCCATTTTCAAACTAAATTGGAAGCAATTTCCACATTTTCAAATTTCTTAAAAAATATATCGTAATAAAGCTTGGACACCACAGAATACTTCACGAGGTTATAAAAAAATGTCATTTTAGTAAAAAACAACTTTATGGCCTGTCAAAAACGAGGTTTAAGAGTATTTTGAAAGTTTTCATATAGAATTATGAACGAATGATAGTCACCAACTTCAAACGAAAATGGAAGCAATAAGTTCACATACCACATTAATAAAAATTATATTGAAATAAAGTGCAGAGAATGAAGATTACTTCACGAGGTTATAAAATTTTCTCATTTAATGTTATAAACAAGTAATTAGTGTTAAACCATACAGGTCCTATATAAATCTATAGTAAATCAGTTTATCGATAAACGTTATCGGAGTGATCGATATGACGTTTTCAAGGGAGACAATTTTGCCGATAAGACCGGCCAAGTTACAGAAATGTTCCGCATGAAAATGAATATATCGGTTTAAATAGATGTATACATTTTTCAGTTATCTTCAAAAAGTTCTTACTAAACGCATACGCTTTGCTTGTACATGTATTATCTCAGTCTAACTAGTGAAAAGTATTTTCGTATGTCTATTTTTGTTTTATGTAAGGCTTATCAAATAGTAAGCATCTGCTTACAATGTATACATAATATAAACAACTGATTTGCGTTACGTAAATTATTACCTTTTATTTTACATGCATGAATACAAAATAAACAACCTCTCATAATTCAGTGTCTACATTTCCAGGCCGTAAATTATATATCTATTACCTCAGTCAATTGAAATTATTAAAAAATATTTTAACAGTGCTGAAGCCAGGAAGCGACAAGGACAGACTGCGAGTGCAAGTCGTATTCTGCCCAGTGAATCTCGGGCGTCCATGGCATCACTAGCGAGTACCGACAGTAGTTCCGCTGATAATGGAAGTAACCCCAGACGTGGGTAAGTATATGCAAGTTAAAAAAATATTTAAAAAATATTTAAAAAATAAATGTAACGAAATAAATAAGTTGACGGGAGATATCTTAATTAAAAACTATATAGATATAAAGTTGCATATCAGAGTCACATTGTACATTGTATTTATATTGTTGTTCGTTGTTACCCGACCTTCTCTGATATTTCCCCGCTACCCTAGACTTGTTACTAGGCCCGAGGAACGGTACATTCATTTGCTCACTTTTGTTACCTTCCACAAGCTTTCAAGAGCAAAAAAGAGAAAATAGTCTCGACCTACATACCCGAATGAAACAAAAATTGTTTTAGGTGAAGTTGCCGGATGAGTGATTCGGATCCTTGATTTCCCTAATGTTTTCCGGTAAGGTGTGGGGTTTAAGACGACAACTGTAAAATATGTTTTCAATACATTTTAATAATAAAAAACCAGCCTTCAGGTGGGAAAATGACCATCTGACTCATAAACATATAATAATAAAATACATATTAATAACAAATGCTGCAGACGTCATTAAGATAATGGATTATAATTTAGTCTAATATTAATATTATAAATAACAAGTATAAGGTTTTAAATTGCAATAGGTTAAAATATCTATTTAATTAATGAAATGAAAATGTCATATAATAATGTAATAAATTATCTACCTGTAAGATTCTATAAATAAAGTGTTGATTAGTTAATTCATGTATGGTGAATTTCGCTCACTGAAAACATGACAATTTAATGATATGCTCTTATATAGGATTACCTTCATAGCTATAATTATCTTGTTATTTTAAGGTATTGCCTGAATAAAGTATTGACTGAATAAAGTTATAAAATATCACACTGTCACATAGGCCTGATGTATACATGTATGTGGCTTATACACAGCCCTTTTTATTGTTTTGGGGAACAGATATCGCATTTTTCTCGCAGTGTGGGAAAATATTATACTTTTAGTTGGGGAACGGGGGAGAATACCGGATCCAAGAAATGGCATAAAAAGGCCTGGTACATTAAGTATTTAGACCACGGACCCATGTCATGTAAAATTACATACATTGTATTATCATATATCAACATAAACACGTACTAGTGAAATAACAAGCTGACTTTGTTTTGGTGAGATGAATAAATACTACACAAAATTGAACAAATACAGTAACTGGTCAATATGTAATACAAACTGACCATGTGGCAAAATTATTAACCTATAATAAAGATTGTTGTTGTTGTTAAAAACTTCTTTAAATCTCTCAATATTTCAGATTTATAGCTATACGTGAAACTTACACACCACTAAAAGCTAAGATGCACAGAATGAAGAAATTTGTGGAGAACAACAGACAGCATATCTTTTATCTGGTGTTATTTTTTGGAATCTGTTTAGGATTGTTCTCTGAACGGTTTTATTGTAAGTCAACATTACTTCATACATGTATAAACAAGCTTTTTTAAGCCACAATATGTAAATTTTGAATCAAAAGTGATGTTGAACTATTTTAACAATATTAGAAATTGTACGTTGTACAAGAATTAGGGACATGACCATTTTTGCTGGTATGTAATGATGTACCCGCCGGTTGTACACTTCAGAAATAATTATCAACATTAAATTTAAATAGATCACTATGTGATTATAAGCATGGTCAAAACATCTTAGCTACTTTATCGCTCAAAACTCGCTGAGCTAATATACTAGGATGCGTTGTAAAAGTTAGCATGAAATGACAACTTTGTCAGAACCAGTGAAATGATTATATATTTGTTTCCTTGTAACACCAGATTATACTGTCGAGAGGGAACATAGTGGATTACGAGCTTTGATGAGTTATGGCATCAGTACAACACGTGGGGCTGCTGCAACTATGTCCTTCTGTTATTCACTTCTCTTACTTACAATGTTAAGGAACACAACCACTTTCCTCAGAGGAACTTTTCTGAATCTCTACGCACCGTTTGATTCTATCGTATCTTTCCATAAAGTTGTGGCGTGGACGGCTCTTTTCTTCACAGGTAACCAAATGATCAAGTACATACTTTGTATTTACATTTTGCATTGATTGATATACATAATGTGCAGACGGACAGACGTACGGATGGACACGTGCGACAGTTACCAGACATACATGTATCATGTAATAGCGCCTTAAATATATTTTGGTAAGAAATTTTGACACGTTGCAATTAATTGCGCACAACCAATATTAGTAAATATTGTTACGTACTGATTTAGAAGACAAGGGCTGAATCCCTTATTCAAATCCAGGTATTGTGTTATGTTCGTGGAGTAAATGGCTTGGGGCAGTGCGGCAATGCATAGAAATTGTCATGTACATGTATATAGTCGGCACCTCTTTGTATATGTCACCATGTGGAACTTGGACAGCGTTCATTGTCTTCATCCATTCATTTAGTAAATACATCATTATTACAAATGTGTAATGTGGCATAAAACAACATGTTTGTTTTTTATTCTTCAGTAATGCATGTAGTTGGATATGGTTTCAATTTTTACCACCTGGCCACACAGCCTTCCAAATATCTCTGCATCTTTGATACAATCGTATTCAGGTAAAGTTTGCGAGAAATGTTATGATATTTTTACAGCACTGATTAATCAGACATCAGTGGTATATTAGGAATAAATTCATAGCTAAGTACATGTACTATAGCATTTAAATCGGCGGTCGAAGGTAGTTGAAACAAAATAGTTTGATTTTTTCTCTTGGGTTTTGGTCATTTTGCGACTTTCTAGCTTTGGAGGTAACCCAAAAAAACCTGGCTAGTTGGACAGCTTCCTTACATGTGACTTTCTGATGAATAAATAATGTAAATTATATACTGCACGCAACCTCCCAGCAAACATTTCGTTTAGCTGTATTTTAATTATGTATGGTATTGTATACTGAATATGATATTTATGAACACATTTTATATACAAGTACAATTTTGTATTGTGATCATTATCTATTTAATTCTGAGTATTATTTAGTTATCTAAGTACTCTACACAGACTCTAAAAAGATCAAGTCCAGTTTAACCGACCATCCAAATACCACAAAAATGTCGAAGAAGATGAAAGATTGAATTTATTTGATTGTTTCCTTCAATATTCTGATTTTCAGAGCTGACATACTTCCAACATTTAACTTCTGGTTTTTCGGTAACGCGACAGGATTCACAGGTCTATTGTTGGTGATTTGTGTCTGTATTATATACGTGTTCGCCACACAAACTGCTCGAAGACTTATATTCAATGCGTTCTGGTTGTCACATAAGGTATTCATACAATTTTACTCATTCACTTGATGTTCTAATTGTCAATGTCTTTAAGCTATTCCTTGCACGAACAAGTATTCTATACATATATGAATAACACTACTAAACTTACTTTTACATTGAACTTGTTAAACTAAATCAATGCATGATTTACAATCAACATCTTCAAACGGATATTCAAAACATTGGTTCTCGTAATATCATTTACAATTCCGTTTCTTTGTGCACCTGGTGCGTAAACAGTTGATAACTATATTTTAAGTATATTTCAGTTCATTGCGATATCATATGTGTTGACTATTCTTTATTTCAAATCATAGCTATATTATGTGTTTGCTATTTCATATTTTAGCTGATAGTTTTATCATATATGTTGACTATTCTATATTCCAGTTGATAGCTATAGTATATGTGTTAACTATTCTATATTCCAGTTGATAGCTATAGTATATGTGTTAACTATTCTATATTCCAGTTGATAGCTATAGTATATGTGTTAACTATTCTATATTCCAGTTGATAGCTATAGTATATGTGTTAACTATTCTATATTCCAGTTGATAGCTATAGTATATGTGTTAACTATTCTATATTCCAGTTGATAGCTATAGTATATGTGTTAACTATTCTATATTCCAGTTGATAGCTATAGTATATGTGTTAACTATTCTATATTCCAGTTGATAGCTATAGTATATGTGTTAACTATTCTATATTCCAGTTGATAGCTATAGTATATGTGTTAACTATTCTATATTCCAGTTGATAGCTATAGTATATGTGTTAACTATTCTATATTCCAGTTGATAGCTATAGTATATGTGTTAACTATTCTACACGGGGCGTCAATGATAGTACAGAAGCCCATGTTTTATATTTATTTTGTTGGACCAGCTATCTTGTTCGCCGTGGATAAAATGATCAGCTTGAGTAGAAAAAGAATGGAAATCGCCATTGTAAGAGCAGAAAACTTGGCATCAGGTACATGCTGTTTACTGACCGTTAAAAATAAACAATACAGTAAAACCCGATTATCCGAACTCAGATTATCCGAAAACCTGGTGTTATCCGAAATGAAGTTTCGGTCCCGATAATTAACCTTAATTATCCTAATCCGAATACTATGGCTTACCCGATGTGACAAACAGGTTCTCATAATCATTATATTTGTTTTATAACGGTCCACAACGATAAAGCCTTTAGTATGCATTACCAGGTCCGTTTTAATGATTATTGCATATATCTCCGTCTGAAAAAGACACTGAAATTGTTTCAAGATAATACTATGCTATTGGGTGAAGCAAGAAATACATATTTCGTAATATCGACACATTAATTAACAGAAGCTTTTCTAAAGTAAGCATCTGTCCGATCGCTTAATTGTCGCAACAACAAATGAACAAGGTCATTCCAATGTACTATGTATACAATTTTTTGCCATGGAACATGTAGTAACTGATTTATATTTATCACAGATGTTACAATTATCGAGTTCAAGCGACCACCGAGGTTTGAATATAAATCTGGACAATGGGTGAGGATTGCTTGTCTGGCTCTAGGCCCTAATGAATATCATCCTTTTACACTAACGTCCGCCCCTCACGAAGACACACTTTCTATACACATCCGGGCTGTTGGACCGTGGACACATGCTCTGAGGGGAGTGTTTGAACCCGATGAGTTCAAAGAATCCCCTTATCCCAAGGTAATAATTACAATATAGACATCGCTAACTACCTTAAAAGATACAGTCAACATCCTTGAGATGAGATCGTTCTTAGTCCAATATTTATAAAACAAGATTTGTTATAAATCATTTCATATTCTAAAGAGGTTGTTTTGAAGTACAAAACAGTAATTGTTGTTGAATATTCATATCTTTATATTCGCTGTATGTAAGACAACATTCTTGTTTTCTTCTGGACTTTGTTTTTTTACAAGGAACAATGATTATAGCTGAATGTCACAAAACACTAAACATTTGTCAGGTATGATAAATGTACGAAAGCTGTGTTGCATCCAGAATTTCCGAAGATGCTTGTTGTATATTTTGTTTGGGAAGCATATTTCATACATGAATTAAAACAATCTCTTGACAGCTCTTCTTGGACGGACCGTACGGCGCAGGCCAGCAGGATTGGTACACCTATGACGTATCTGTGCTTGTAGGGGCAGGTATCGGGGTCACACCATATGCGTCAATATTGAAAGATTTCGCTCACATGACTTCTATCAAAAGTACTTACAAGATAAGATGTCAAAAGGTATGGTTTACACATTAACTTAAAAACTACATCCCTTTTATATTTATTTTTAATCCGGCAAAAAGGGTAAATTATGATCAGTTCGAGAAAATTCAGTTCCATAAGAGATCCAACAAAGTTACCAAAATTGTAACAATATTCATAAGAAGAGATACAGACTTGTCCATGAACTTATATCGTGTATCTTTGCTCATAATATACTACTCAAAATTTGTTAAGGATCACTTTTTGTTTTGTATGGTATTATCGTTGATTTTGGATTACATATATAAGATATGAATTTCGGTTATTTTCAAAGATACCTGATTATTACGGGTGCAACACGCAATCCATAGATTAAATCATTCAAGCGTAACGAGCGTCGAAATGAGGACAAGGTCAAAATTAGACATTTTATGGGTATGTGTGGGAAATAGAAACTTTGAGTAAAATGAGCTAAAGTGCAAACCTTTGTGTTTAGTATCAAGAATGATGTCCCCGTGCATCATAAACAGCCTGACATCGACTCCTCATGCTTCTGATGAGCTGTCGAATCTCGAATTGTGGAATTCGAGCCCATTCTTCCGGAAGTGCCTCTCTGAGCTTTCTGGTGGTTGTTGGCTGGCTAGGACACTCAGATATCACTCTCTGTTGCATATCCCAGACGTGTTCGATTGGATTTAGATCTCGAGATCGAGCGGGCCAGTCCAAATTGTTTAGTAGTATACAAGGGTGTATTTGTACTCCAAATGAGGCTGATGTGACGGAGTTATTTTTCTCAGTAAAGAATTATCTTTATAACTCACTGATTTTCTTTTCAGTTGTATTTTATTTGGATCACCGGAAGTCAGCGACATTTTGAATGGTTACTGGATATTCTGGAGGAAGTGGAATCCATTGACCAGAAGGGCATGGTTTCCATTGATATATTCATAACACAATTCTTTCAAAACTTCGATCTAAGGACAGCTATGTTGGTAAGTATTCATATATTTTCAGTTGACAAAATACTTCAAGGTAAAGAAAGATAATCCAGTTATGTAAGTGTTCATGTGGAAGAATCCAAAAAATATGTCCAGAATAATCTCCCTTTGTTTACACGATAATTAGAAATATTGCCGGTTAATTGGATTGTTCCCCTTTGACCCCGGTGTCATCGTTATTGCCATTCATTGGTTGTCTGCGTAGTGATGCTTTCAAGTTAAGTGGCAATCAGCAATATAGATACATGTGGCCGTTAACGTGAAACAATTTAATTAAAGTTGGAGCAAGAAAACTGTAAACATTGTTGATATAAATGGGTAGAACCACGGACCTTCTGTAATCAGACTGACTGGACAGCTTCCTCCCACGTGAAAGTTGGTCCCGGAAGGGATTCGAACTTACAGCATTGATCGAGGGGGTGATAACTCTTATTTGAATTAGCATATAGGCAACTAGTGTATATTATACTTATACAGGTTTAAATTTATGTTCTTTTTATTTATAGTATATTTGTGAAGAACACTTTCAAAAGGTGTCCGGGGGAAGAAGTGTGTTCACAAGTCTGAAAGCAAGTACACATTTCGGACGGCCTCATTTACCGAGTATGTTTAAAACACTACATCGGACACATCCTATGGTAAGTTTCTTCAGTGCATTATTTCAATGAGTTTTATTTAGCTTATCATTGAACTATATATTGATTTCCTTTTTTGTATTTCGATAAGTGATTACATATTATATTCCAATAACAAAGCAGTTTTGTTAAAAGTCTTAGGAAGAAAATTCATTTCTGGTATTAACACTAATTAAGGAACTGTCGTCGTTTTTAATTATGTCTTTGCCATATCTGATTTGTTGTTATGAAGTGACCACAGGCAACGTATTAAGCTATTTACTACTAAACTTTGGACTTTGTTATTTCTAGGTGAAAAAAGTGGGCGTGTTCTCCTGTGGTCCTCCTGGTGTTACAAAGAACGTGGAGAGAGCATGTGTTGAGAGTAGTAGGAACACGAAGGCTTTGTTTGAACATCATTTTGAGAACTTTTAGATCAGTGTCTGTGATGTGTCTAAGGATGAAGTACGTGTTGTGACTGTGACACAAATAAGGTCAATGTCCCTGTAAGGAATTTGACATCAACGGAAGTTATATAGATATATAGTTCTTAATTTTGTTGTTGTTGTAGTAGAGTAGTTTTTGTTGGTAGGTACATGTACATACATGTAACATATTGATGGCTTCTAAAACACATATCATTTTGTAAAAATAGCTTATTTAACTGTATGAAGCATAATATAACATTGACCAAAATAGATTTATTATAGACATATCATTGTTTACTGAAGTTGATTATTGCATGTGTTTTTGTATCATTAGTGTGAATGTTGATTGAAATGAATGTATGATACATATGTACATGTATAACTTCCACATGTGGATATATAAAAACATATGTAACTTCCACGATCGAGTAGTTAGGCCATTCTGTTTTTTTTTATTATTTTGTTATACCTCATTTTAGCCACCTATTAAAAACACACACAAACTCATTTTGAAACAAAATCAATTTCTTGACTAAATTAAGTAACAGAAATATCATATTATACATAATAAAAAGGGAAACCGTCGACTGATCACTATAGCTTCTGATTCCTGCGAGACACAGCATCCTACAATAGAATGCATGGATTCAGATGTCGTTATCATCTAAATTGTAACAGATTTCTCCCTTTTTTATCTTTACCAAAATGGTGTTGTTGTTTTTTGGCTGACGGAACTCAAAACATAGAGCACTTAAAATTTATTGTATTAAGATATATTTCTTCATTCGTTTACATCTGAAGTCGGAAGTCTAGTTTTTCAATTGATTTCTCCTTCATGAAAAGTACGAATTGTTAAGCTGTTGGTTAAATCCTCCCTAACAGATGTAAATCTTTATTTTTTCATTTATAGTCTAATAATTCTTTTTTTTTGTTACATTCATTTTGCAGGAAATTATATGCTCATTTTTGTCTTTTTACGTAGCCATGACCGGTACTTGCTTTTGTATTATATAAACTTATTCTAAAATTCTAGTCGTTGTAAGGTCTATGTATACTCACACGAAAAAGAAAGCATACACATGGTATTTATACACTAATAGGAGCAAAATATATGCAAATTTGGAATCAAAATGTGCAACGATGTAACGGCTACACAATATAGGATAAATGAGTGCAGTGTGTGAAGGGTTATTTGCTTCACTCATGGTGATAAATCCGCATTTCTAAACGTTTTAATGGAAAGAAAAGTTATACCCAATATAAAAGTACACACTTTCTTTTTTTAATTGTGTTAGTATAATTATAATTGTTGTACTATATGCTTTAGGGCATATTATTAGTATTTTCTGTTAAAAATTATGTATTATATTATTAAACAAACGATTAAACTTATTCTGAGTACATGTAATTATAATTCAGACGGACATATAACGGAACAAATTCTGTCCAATTTTGACATTTAGATTTTACAGGAAATTAGTATGATATATATGTATAGCTGGAGTTCTTTTCAGGTAGTATTTGTTGTCGAATTTATTATCATTTTTGATTGATATGAATGAGTTTGAACTTTAACATGTTAACGTACGTTTGATATTCGAAAATAGAATAAAATGTTGATAAGAAAGATGTCTCTTCGTTTGAAGATTAAGGTTGTTTGAATTACGCTTACAGTCCGCTCATAGTTAGTTTATCTTTTAACAATTTATCATGCTTATTTTCATGTACTAGCTGTTATGTTTTAAATTCTTTATCGTTGACTTCGTTGAACATACCAAAATAAAGTTTGGAGAAAAATACGTGTTCATTCTTTGTTTTTTTAGACTATAGAAAATGTCAGGAGTCTTTAGCTATATGACTTCGTGTTTTCACTTCACAGAAAATAAGGAACTATCACGACTTAAAACGTAGTGAATCAACATTAGCAGAAAAATGTCAAACTTGCACATGTGCATAATACATGTATATGATATTAATGCCTGTTAAATATTTAATTGTTTCATATACGAGACAGATACATGTGTAACTTCCAAGTGTTGTACAGGGATAGGTTTTATTTATTATAGTGTTACCCCTATTGAAAGGGCCAGCCAAGTTGGCTTATGAGAAACCCAATCTTTTGTTCGCACAGTACCCACCGAATCCCTTCTTAATATGCCAAGCGCCTGGCTGAGTTGGGTCTCCGGTAACGTTTATGTTACCTATATTAGCAGCACTGGCAAAACATATTTAGTGTAATCATTTAATAATGTCTGAATATAAAAGGTTTGCACGTTTTGTATATAAGTGAATCTGTATTCAGTAGATATATTTCACTTTCGTGAGTGTTGTAATGCTTAGACTTACAGGTCTATAGGATTGAACTCGGAAAAAGAACCTTTTTTTCATTCTAAATAATATAAATGTTTTACTTCACTACTATCACATGTACATCTCAAAAGTAAGGCGTGTATCAAGCCATCAAATACATCTGATGTAAGACAGAGGTAGGAAATGTTCCGAATTGTAATAAAGTGCAGCAGCCGCCGCGCGATGTTCACTGTAGTGACGGCCACAACGGGAGCGGTTGGTGTGGCATTTACGGTAGCCGTAATAGACAGTAGCTTCTTACGGTAGCCGTAATAAACAGTAGCTTCTTACGGTAGCCGTATTAGTAAGTTCTGTCCTTGAGGTACCAGTATACCAGCATGTTCAAAACATTGTGTGAACTACTATGTCCGTCTTAGTACAAATTCATTATCTAGAGCTGTCATTTAACTGAAGACATATTGTAGTAGAATGATATCATGAGACCTTGACACACATACAGTCCTACAATTTGTCCCAAATTATAACATAACAATGCCATATCAGCATTACATTTGGTATAAGATAGATATGAATCCTCTATATTAACACTGACACAATCGAAGAATGAGTGATCCTGTTTTCTACAATCAAACCGCAACTCTAATGTACATATGTTAACTGTTTTAATGTTTGTAATTTTTTTAATGGACGATGGTTATCAGAAAACAGTTCTTGTGATGTATTTACCTGAACACTGTTCTT
The DNA here is from genome assembly GCA_964023205.1 of Lutraria lutraria. NCBI lineage: Eukaryota > Metazoa > Mollusca > Bivalvia > Venerida > Mactridae > Lutraria > Lutraria lutraria. The sequence continues at coordinate 30,510,535 of OZ026843.1, forward strand.
GGTATGAGGTTTGAGTGTGCGAGGGTGTATTCCTCTTTTATCTTTTTATTGTTGTTGGTGCTGGCTGCTGCGTGGTTGTTGATGTCAGGCAAGCATTTTAATGTATAGATCGTGCGGTTGTTTGAAAGCTAGTGCGAGCATTGTGCTAGAAACTCCAAATACAATCTAATTTCTAATTTAGACCGTAGCTGCTAAAGCCTCGTTATGACCACTAGCTGCTGATGGCTGCGTCCTCTCTCTGTGGGGCCCATTAAGGAGTTTATATGTGAGATGACAGCTAGATTTTTTGTTGTATGATATTCTGTTTTTGTAAGAGCTTTGTTGACGTGTGTGTTGTGTACGTTGGTCAATGGTTATAACGTCATAGGACATAGGGCATAGGACTTTTTCCAAGATGATGTTTGGCACACAGACGGCTTCAAAGCTTAACATTCAAACATTGTTTTCAGTAAACACTATAGTGCCTAACAGGATGAATAAATAAATTACGCTTTATTGTTCCATAGTATAAACAGACATTTCTCCTTTTAAGTAACCTTTATTGTTTCAATATATAACTCTTAAATTAAGGTTTGCCTGTATATGAGGATATGGTCTATATTCACGTACTTGTGTGACAAGAGTCACCCGGTGTTTGTCCTTTTGATATAATCTTATCAAAAAGGCTCATTTTGGGCTTTGGTAGCATAATGTAGAACATAAATTAGAACTTTGATGGCTATATAAAGGAATTCAGAAATCCCAGAGGAACATCACTCATACCATTCAACAATGATCTCTTTACGACTTTTGGTAGCAAGCGCTGTATTCACGGCTGGTAAGTTTTTTGTGTCTTACTTAAAAGTTTCATTGATTTTGTAAATACTGCTTTGTCGTGTTTCTTTTGTTCTGTCTTCAAGAAAAACTACGGCTTTCAGCTCTTCTCATAATATATTTGTTGTATTGGAATGTTACTATTGATTGTTCATGGTAACTTTTTTTGCTACATGTGGCACCTTGTCCTAAGGGTACAAATATTTGAAGGATAACATTTAATTTTGATGCTTTTTCCAGAATCCAGAATAAAATTATTTATCCGTAGTAGAACTAATGGATGATTTGTCTATTTCTATAAAGCAATAGTTTGACAGTGTACTAAGTTTATCAAACGTAAATAAGCGTATGCTGCTGTTAGAAGTGATACCTCTGTGTATGTTTGTATGACATTTTGATCAGCATGTCTACTTGTATTCTGTATTGAATCAACATAACGAAAATTATGGTTGCCATGCTTATAGCTTGTGTTCAACTTGAACCTTTTGTATATTTTAGTATTCAGTGCGTCGTGCCCAGATGGCTGGATTGAAGAACTTCAGAAATGTTACAAATTCACGCTAGAAAAACAAACTTGGGGGGGTGCCAAGGTAAGTGATATGCATTTACACTCTGTCATTTATGAGTTAATGCACGAGTTTTTGTCGCACTGTTTACTGGTACTTCTACATTTCAAGCAATAACTAATTATATTAATATAGACATATAGGTGCTAAACTGAGTGATCTACGCTCAATCCTACACGTAGTAACCTGCTAATTGTGTTAAGTATTAGATACACGCGTATTTAACGTACATGTCCATATATAATTCATTTTAATCTAAGCATTATACGAATGGTAGATATCTTTTCTTATGTTAGAATAAAGTTAGCCACCTAACCTACTGCGAATAAAAATGATCTTTTTATATATAAAATGTTTTGTTGAAGTAAGTATTTGTGTATATCATATGTTCAACACAAGTGCTTATATATGTATATTCTACACTTCAGGCGACGTGTGAAATGCACAACAGTAAACTTTTGTCCATAGAGTCTGCGGCTGAACAAGACATGTTCAAGAAAATAGCTGAAACATATAATCGTAAGTGTTCGGACATTTCTGCACTATTTGTTCTTTGCATTATGAATATGGTATATCGTGTCACTGTCTGACTGAATACTTGTAAAATATTACATACAAAGTCTTCCTCTTGGTTTTCACTACAGCGCGAACCGTTTACAATAAGTTGCATTATTGCAGTAAAACATATTAAAACTCAATAAAGATGAATAGCTTGATATAGATGTATTTGTATATTAATTGTTGTATGAACCGATTAATCAGTGAAGATAATGATTACAATTTTTTAAGTCCGTATCACATGTGGGTATACTTTAATTATTATATTGTTTTGTGATGTACCCAGATACCAACGAGGATGATGGTTTCTGGTTAAGTGCCACCGATTGGTCAAACGAAGGAGACTGGGTATGGGAAAGTACTGGACAAGCAATTGGATGGACTGCATGGGGCCCAACACAACCAAACAACAGAGATGACAGTGAAAATTGTATGGCTGCTGTACAATATTTCGACTATGAATGGAGTGATGAATTCTGTGATTGGAGTCACCATATACAATATGTGTGTGAAAGACCGTGAGTAATTTTTGTAAATACTCTACATTTGATGTGAAATGTGCATGTATCCCCTTAAAGACCTAAAATAAGCAAAAATTCAAACTCAAGGGCAGATAACTCAAAAACGAGATCAGTGACCCCCAATTTTTTTTCGCTTAAAATGTTTCTGTTATCATATGCTACGATTATGCAAAGTTTAAAAAAATTCATTGTTCAGTTTTAATTTTTCCTATATGTCTATGTGAAAAATGTAGCGAACTACCGAAAACGTCTTTAAGATAATCACAAGAGTATTATTAAAGCACTTCTTCAAAACAAAGGCAAATTAACCAGTGTATTCCATTACTGAAATTGTAAATTCATATAGAAAAGCGTATGTATACCTATCTGTCATAACTTGATTAAACACGCTGAGAATCCGCCTCCGTTGTCGAGTGGTTAAGGTCGCTGACTGCATATCACTGTAACCTCTCACTGATAGAGGACCATGTGTTCGAGCCCAGCTACCGACCATGTCTCTTTATGTGAGAAAGTAGACAGTTGCTTACTGAGGATGGGCGTCTAGTACTGGTTCTTCCCAGGAACGATGATTAGGTGAACTGTCCGTCTCATATGACTCTGACTGTTGAAAAGGGGCATAAACCCGAACAACTAGTAACATACTGAGGCTATTGTTACCTTTTTCTTGATATGCGGTAAGACAAGTACTCACATCTTTCGAAGACAAATGATATGAAGATAGAAACATGTTATTAGCATCAACCAGTTGTGGCTCCTTCAGTAATTGTTGCACGTGTTAACGTTCATGTATTTCAATGATTGTGATGTACTTATTTTATTAATGTTGTATTTCAGACTTGATTCAGCACCCATCGTTGGATAAATCATGGATTTTTATGTATATACACTGTATGTCAATTGCATATGTTGTCAATAAGTATTTTCTTAAATAAACATAGTAAATTGTTGATTTGTCTTCGTTTGTGTTTAATACGGTAAAGCAACATGGGAAGTACTAATGGACCTGTGATGGTAAAATTGAAATAAATTCTATTTAAAACCACCGTATTTAATTACATGTACCTTAAATGAGACAAAAAATGGTCACATAATTCAACTGTATGTACACATGTATATTAACTTAAAACGGGATCGTGTCATGTGACTAGTTAATTTCGTTTCATTCAACGAAATTTAAGGTGACATTTGGTTGAATGTGGATGCTCTAAATATAATTGTATCATCACAGCTCCATGACTCCTGCCTGTGTATTACACTTGATCTCGAATGTTTTAACAACCGTTGAATACCAGAAAGTACACATCACCTCATGTACGGTTTGTAGACAATGCAATTATAGGACAGTAAGAAACATTCTGCCTTACGCATTATAAAGGCAAGGAACGAGGTGATCACTTTAATTAGTAGTCTTAATAAAAGCACCCACTGTTCAGTGCAATCTTAAATTTACACGTGACTATTAAATCATAACATAACAGTATATTAAAATGTGTGCGGGGCTCTTGTAAATTGATAACAACCAAGTTTTAGGTTTGGTTTATCAGTAGACCAGCTATTGTTTTCAAACTTTATTTATTGTCGGAATAGGAGATAAACATTTTAACATTAGCTATGAATAGCTATTAACCGACACAAAACTAGTTTCGATGATTAACTTAAGGAACGAGACAAGAACACAATACGCTTTCTTGACTTCATAGAGCCCAGTTTAAATCTTCCAAACATCACAGGGATACAAAACTATTTTATTATTCACCAGCGACCATTACCAAAGTCACAAGATGATAATTATGGGATTTTGATTTACAATAATGGTAAATCAAAAACAGTCGCAGAATCAGCTCTTAACGAGGATCTGCTGCTAGTTAGACAGTGGTTGGTTGACAATAATCTCTGACTTCATCTTGGTAAGATTGAGTCAATTTTATTTGGTTCGAAACATAGGCTAAGGTCAAACTCCACTCTAGATATTTCGTACAATGGCACAAATATCAAAAGTGCATCTTCTGTGAGCTATCTTGGTGCTGCTATTGATCAAACTCTATGGCTGGGTATGTATTGCAAAAAGCTAATGCAAGGTTAAACTATTTGTACCTTACCCATCATACTAAAAAACGTCACTTCATATCTCTTATTCAATGCCACTTTGATTACACGTGTTCTGTGTGGTATCATGGATTGACTCAGTCACTCAGAAATAAGCTTCAAACAACTCAGAATAAGTTGATGAAATATATTCTTGATATCGATCCAAGGTCACATATTGGTCCAGATAATTTTCGATATCTTAAATGGCTGCCAGTTGACAAATGTGTAGACCAGATTATTCTTTGTCATGTATTCAGGGTTAAACATGGCATATCCAGAGACTATGTGAGGGAACATTTTGCCATGTATTCAAGGTTAAACATGGCTTATCCCCAGACTATATGAGGGAACATTTTGTCATGTATTCAAGGATAAACATGGCCTATCCCCAGAATATATGAGGGAACATTTTGTCATGTATTCAAGGTTAAACATGGCTGATATCCCTAGACTATATGAGGGAATATTTTGTCACGTATTCAAGGTTAAACATGGCCTAATCCTAGACTATATGAGGGAACATTTTGTCATGTATTCAGGGTTAAACATGGCATATCCAGAGACTTTATGAGGAAACATTTTGTCATGTATTCAAGGTTAAACATGGCCTATCCCCAGACTATATGAGGGAACATTTTGTCATGTATTCAAGGTTAAACATGGCATATCCCCAGACTATATGAGGGAACATTTTGTCATGTATTCAAGGATAAACATGGCCTATCCCCAGAATATATGAGGGAACATTTTGTCATGTATTCAAGGTTAAACATGGCATATCCCCAGACTATATGAGGGAACATTTTGTCATGTATTCAAGGATAAACATGGCATATCCCCAGACTATATGAGGGAACATTTTGTCATGTATTCAAGGTTAAACATGGCATATCCCCAGACTATATGAGGGAACATTTTGTCATGTATTCAAGGTTAAACATGGCTTATCCCCAGACTATATGAGGGAACATTTTGTCATGTATTCAAGGTTAAAAATGGCCTATCCCCAGACTATATGAGGGAACATTTTGTCATGTATTCAAGGTTAAACATGGCCTATCCCCAGACTATATGAGGGAACATTTTGTCATGTATTCAAGGATAAACATGGCCTATCCCCAGAATATATGAGGGAACATTTTGTCATGTATTCAAGGTTAAACATGGCATATCCCCAGACTATATGAGGGAACATTTTGTCATGTATTCAAGGATAAACATGGCATATCCCCAGACTATATGAGGGAACATTTTGTCATGTATTCAAGGTTAAACATGGCTTATCCCCAGACTATATGAGGGAACATTTTGTCATGTATTCAAGGTTAAATAAGGCCTATCCCCAGACTATATGAGGGAATATTTTGTCATGTATTCAAGGATAAACATGGCCTATCCCCAGACTATATGAGGGAACATTTTGTCACGTATTCAAGGTTAAACATGGCCTATCCCCAGACTATATGAGGGAACATTTTGTCATGTATTCAAGGTTAAACATGGCCTATCCCCTGACTATATGAGGGAACATTTTGTCATGTATTCAAGGTTAAAAATGGCCTATCCCCAGACTATATGAGGGAACATTTTGTCATGTATTCAAGGTAAACATGGCATATCCAGAGACTATATGAGGGAACATTTTGTCATGTATTCAAGGTTAAACATGGCCTATCCCCTGACTATATGAGGGAACATTTTGTCATGTATTCAAGGTTAAACATGGCCTATCCCCAGACTATATGAGGGAACATTTTGTCATGTATTCAAGGTTAAACATGGCCTATCCCCTGACTATATGAGGGAACATTTTGTCATGTATTCAAGGTTAAACATGGCCTATCCCCAGACTATATGAGGGAACATTTTGTCATGTATTCAAGGTTAAACATGGCATAAACAGTATTTCAGTTATTATTCGACGGTCTGTTCATCTAATCGGTTTTCCTGAACTCTGTACTAACCAGTACTAGCATATCCTTCCACAAAGAAGCGGCAAGGTCTCCACATACGGAGAAAAAACAACGAAAATTCGTATTTTCATAGAATGGTTAAACCAGTCGGGTCCAAGATTCGAACCAATATACTTGTAAGTGCAAAGTAAGAGCTGAATAGTCAAACCCAGCCGACTACACGTTTCTTTGGAATAATTTAACGTAAACTAATGAATACAATATTGAAATAACTTTCTGTGGAGGAACACTACATATAACCCTAATTGACATAAAATACCTCCGTTAAAAACAAACAAAAATAAATACCTATAATTCATTATTTATTACATATTTGAATAATGTCTATCAGTATTCATTTTCCACTTTTACAATGTATTTGTTCTGATTTGTATCACAGTCGTATTCTCTGCTTAGTATCTGGGAATGTATGATAAACATTTGTTCGATGCTTACTTCATGTCCAGCAAGAAGTTTCTCATAGGTACATCCTGTTGGTTTCTCTTTATGAAATGAGAACTTTCCACAGTGTATGTGAGTCACATTGATCTCTCCCGCCACAATACCTGTGATATAAATATCCTCTAAACTAACAAGTTCCTTCTGAATAGCAGATTGGTGAAGGTTAGATAATATAGATGACGAATACGCATACGTCGTTCCGGAGCAATACGTAGGAAAGAATTCCTCTTTGAATTCATCATATGAAATGAACCATTTGGATGACTTCTGTCTTATAGGCGGAGCCTTCTTAAACACATGACAGAAAAAGAAACGCTTTTCACGTCTTGCCTTTAGTTCCTGAATCACGTTTCTAACATTGACGTACATATCGTCATCCGCTTTTAAATAATGTCTAGCATTATGACAATAATCTGACAACCATTGGAGCATTGCTATAGATTTACGAGTCAAATTTCTGTATTGGTCCACTATATCTACCTGTATTACATCCTCATACAACTCAAATTCTTTACGTATTTGTTTTTCAATAGCACCATCTCCACTAACACCAACAAGAAACACGATCTTAGAATTAAGAGTCGGGAGTTCCGAGCCCCACGTGTTCCTTATGGCATGTCGTTTCATGAAATGACTAGCTTCACTTACAACAACAATAACCAGTTCCCAATCTTTATCTGAGTCTGATATGTTTCTATCACAAGCCTTGTAATTATTGAGTAGAAACGTAAACAACAATTGTTCATTTACAGAGGACTGCTGGAGGGACCCATAATCGGAAAGTGTCGGTTTTTGTTTTGATAACAATCGTTTCCCCTGTCTGTACTGGTCCGTTAGACTGGTATGTTGAACTACAATATAACAAGAGGGCCATCATGGCCCTATATCGCTCACATGACAATCACTGTTCACTCATTAAATCTTTATTTTGAACCTGTGACCTAGTTTTTAACCCCAGATGACCCATGTTAGAACTTGTCCTACATATAAATAAGACAAACATTCTGACAAAATTTGGTGAAGATCCAATAAAAACCATGAAAACTACAGCATAGACAAGGTTTTCCTAAGATTTGACCTAGTGACCTAGTATTTGACCCCAGATGACCTATCTTCGAATTTGTCTTACATATCATTAAGACAAACATTCGGACAAGGTTTGGTGAAGATACAATCAAAATTTGACATCAACAGTATTAATAAGGTTTTCCTAAGATTTGACCTCGTGACCTACATTTTGATCATAGATGAGCCATATTTGTACTTAACCTTAATATTATTGAGACGAACAATCAGACAAGGTTTGACCAAGATCCAATTAAAACCATGCAATTTAAAGCTTTTACAAGATTTTTACCTAAGATTTGACCCAGTGACCCAGTTTTTGACCCTGGCTGACTCATATTCGAACTTGGCCCACATATCATTGAGGAAAACATTTTGACAAGGTTTGGTGAAGATCTAATCAAAACTGTGACATCTACAGTGTTAACAAAGTTTTCCTAAGATTTCACCTGGTGACCTAGTTATTGACCCCAGATGACCCATATTTGTACTTAACGATTATATCATTAAAACAAACAATTTGACAAAGTTTGGTGAAGATCCAAGTTTTACTGTGAAATCTACAGTGTTAACATGGTTTTTCATAAGATTTGACCTAGCGACCTAGGTTTTGACCCAAGATGACCCATGTTCGAACTCGTCCAAGATAGTATAAAGACAAACAATGTTTCATGATCATCCAATCAAAATAGTGACTTCTAGAGTGTTCACAAGGTTTTCCAGCAATTTGCCCTAGTGACCTAGTTTTTGACCGGAAATGACCCATTATCAAACTTGACCTACATATTATTGAAATAAACATTCTGACAAAGTTTCATGAATATCCAATCAAGTGATTTCTAAAGTGTTCTAAAGGTTTTTCCTAATTTGGCTCTGGTGACCTAGTTTTTCAGCCAAAATGGCCCTATATCGGTCTCGTTCGAGATTTTGTCAATATTAATGTTCTGACCCAGTTTTGTGAAAAAAAATGTGGCCCCTAGTGTGTTCACAACAAAAAGTTTGACGACGCACGACACATGCACGCACGATGCCGGACGGAGACTGATCCTAAAAGCTCACCCTGTCACTTTGTGACATGTGAGCTAAAAAACAATTGTTTTATCAAAGAAAATTTAAAATAACCAACACATAGTACATGTTATAGTATTCTAACAGTATATGTTTGTACAAGACTTGACATCATATGATAGACAACGATATGATGTGGAATTCATAATAAGTGATCATTAACGAATGCATTGTTTTAAAATAATTAAAAGCCTAGAATCCCATTCCGAGTCGGACGGCGTAGGAAAGACCAAAGACCTATACTGTGGCTTTACAAAACCCGATCATTGATCTTGTCCACAATTTACTGTAATAACAACCGTGGCAAAAATGTTCGCTGGTTTTACTGTCTGCCTCCAGACGTGAAGACCAGTCACATTATTTGAGCAGAACATGAATATTAGATCTTTATAAGCCGAAAAGGGTATTTAATTGCTTGTCAGTGTTTTCATTTGACCCTTAAAATGGTATTTTGACCCTAAAAATAGTAAAATAAGGATTCTGACTCTTGAGAATTTGTACCAAAGGGTCAAATTTAATATCACAATAGTAGGAAAGTATACTGACTCCTTAAATTATGGTCAGAGTTAACCGTCCATTGAAAACCCCGCTTGAGTCGCATATAGTGCCGATGGAAATACATTTGTAAATATAATTAGTGAAGATAGCAATGTTTGTTACAACATTTCAGAATTCGTTTTATTTAAGTTTAGATAGATCAAAACATAATTAAAATATTGATTGTTGAATATTAAGAACGATATTGATTAAATACATGTTTATTCTCGAATAAAGGAACTAAATCATGATTTAACACTGTCCTCAAGAAGACACTTGCACTTTATTTTCACTTTATCCTAACAATGCGAAACTTGCAGTGAAGAAAGAAAATGTTACGAAACGAAAATATCCAGAAATTCGATGATTAAGAATGATGTTTTGACTGAATACATACCATGATTAATGTCTTCGTCTCGACCATTCCCAGCATTAAACAGATCTGACTTATCATGACGCTTGATTTTTGGAGTAGATGTCAGGCAATAAAGAAATATGTTCACCGCTGCGCATGCGCAGAGAAGAAGTAGAATAAATCTAGTAGTTTTCCCTGTCTGAAAAATAAAAGGACATTACGGCGTTTAATTAAAACACAACCAAAGGAAAATATGCATCGGTATACATGCAGATCATATTTGAACCACTAACAAACTCTGATAAACCCATATCAGAGATAGACAAGGCAAGCAGAAACGTACAACTTCTAGTACTACTAAAATGCTGCACAACATAAAAGTATCATGTAAACAAAAAATACATATAAGGTCGTTAAATAAGGAACTAAGTGCATTTCAAAACTGCAGTGATGTTGACATAGAAACCCATAGTTTACGTCATCAGCTAAACAAAGTACGAGTAGAAGATAGTACTATTCTAATATTTTACAAGTTAAATGTTTGTACGGCGCAAAATCGCATCCGGCAATTCAATACTAGAATGTGGCCTATGTTACATTTTTATCAGGATGTGCGAAGTTTCAGATCAAACGAATTTGTTATTTTGACTTAACTGATCCCGAAACTAAAGTGATCATCTACTCCATCAAAAATACAAGCCGTTGATGTTTCATGAATCTCATGAATCTGGTCATATGGTTCTACAGTTCACGAGGTACTCTATATGTAGTCCCTGTTTCCACCCTAAAATTAAAATCAGGGGAAACTATCATCTCGATGTATCAGACGTTGCAATATCTGCTGGAATGCATTTAAAATTTTTAAATAAAGTCTCCAAAAATAATATACTCCGTTGTCCGAGGGTACGTTGTCGTAAAAACCTGGTATAACGGTCCCAAACATAGATTTTCAACTGTAAAGTGACCATCTATATCGAACCATAAAATGGCCGTCTATGTCGAACCAATTAAGTCATCATTTCTCACCTGATCGGACATTTTTTGTATTGAGCTCCGAAATCGATATTTAATTAATGACAATTGCGTAAACAAGTCAGTGTCCACGCTCGCGATTTTAGAATTAGTCTGTGTGAATATGTTTATAATGTTTTGTTTATTTGCGACATGTTGCTAAAATAAATACATCGAAACGTATAAATACCGTGTTCCGTATCTTATAACACGATTAAATGTCAGATTATTACAACACACCGACGATCGCTCCAAAATGTAATAAACACAGCGAATTTCTCTAATAATTTATACATCGAAGTTCATTTAGATCGAACAATTTTTCCTAAGTCCTTTGATATAAAGAGTTTCGGCTGCATTTTCAAGAGCACGACCATTCGGGCTACCAAATAGCGTATAAAAATCAATAATCAGGTAAAGTTAGCAACCATATAAAGGGATCTCAAAAATATGAATTTATTATCCGTCCTTTGTTTACACATCATTGAAAAAATAAATATACAAAGTAGTTAATCTATATTATTTTATGACATGTTTTTATAAGTGACATGTGGACGTATGCCAAAATGATTTATTTAGCATATATTTATATTATCAAAAATGTATTAATAATAAATTTCATTTAATGAAATATCATCGTCTATTTAAGGCCCATTAGAAAAATAGATGAAATGATAGTAAAATATAAGAAATATATATTACTTGATCTGTAACAATATTTACATAATACCTTCCATTAGGCATATCTCATAAAATAGTTTTCAGATGCTTTTTCTTATTTTTTTGTAACATGATTAAACAATACTGTGCTGTATTTCTATATGTACTTTGTGATAAAAAAAATTGGAACGTTTTTATTAAGTAAAATTCAGTTTCACATTTATCTAGGTAAAATAAGACCTACTTTAATTTTAACATCCAAAAAGCTAAAGGGGCTTTAACAATAATGAAAACCATCTTTATTTTTTTTATAATATCAACAAATTGGGTAATAAATATCGATTTTGCTTTTTTATACGGAAGTAAAGTAAAATATTTCACAGATTCTAATATTTTCATCCATGTTGTAATATGTTTTAGTCTTCAACCTCAATTATCCTAAAACTTTATTCAACGCGTCTTATTTTTATAACCCTGTATAATACATCATGCTGTGGCTGTATATATATGAGTACCTAATCAGCAGATATGATCATCGCCAAATGCACGTTGTTTCCGTGAACGTACGTAAATGTCCGAGATTTGCCAAACGATTGACGAATTGAACTTAAAAATATTCTAAGGGGTAGTTTTAAATATCATCAAAAGGGTCGAAGAAGATATTATTTGATTGTTTTCATATTTTAAATTTAAATTTTCAAAACGAATGCAATGAGTACAAATTTCCCCCAAAAAAGTTAGGGTGCTGAAAACATCAAATTTTCATTGAAAATTCTACCTATTTCACGCGTTTTACAATGAATATAGAGGGAATCGATAGGTGTCTTTTTCAAACGCAAAAGGGTCGAAGAAAGCATTAATTTAAAATAATAAAAAAATATACCATTAGAAAGATAAATGATAAATTAAACTTTTGTGATGAGTACAAATTTCGTATTTTAAATAGAATAAAAGTTATGACGATTATAGTGAAAATCCCCTTCTTTGTTTAATGTAAATTTTTTAAATGGAAACTCTTTAAATACTATAGTGTTACATTTTGTATGTGTTTATGATAATAGAGTATACTGTAATTGAAGATGTATGTATAAATGTAATATCACGGAAAAGAAAATAAGCAATAAGTACAGGGTAGAGTGCATTTGTGGATGTTCTTCGTTAATAAGAAAGTTAAAAGCAGCAGTAGCGATTGTGTACTAAGTTGTCTTTCGAAATTAAGAAGTTAGAACGCTGGTTTTATATTCTGTTAAGAAAAGAAAGCAAAAAATAAAAATAAAACTTGTCAATGATTGAATAAGAAAGCGGGACGAGCACTTACTTAGAATGCATGTATAGGTAACATAACACTATGTATAATCAAACATAAAAAAATCCGCTAGGACCGGGAGCCGAACTCACAATATCTTTACATCTTTCGTCGTATCTTAGAAACAAACGTACGTGCACACAATATTACAATAGTTAAAAAGATAAAATTTATCAATGCTGGTATATATCTGAAGAATATGTAGTACATGTATAACATATAGGCCAAGTTATTCTGTGACTATTCATCAAACAACACTTTGAGTACGCGTGAATAACTTAAAGCAAGTCTAAATTTCAAATTCAGTTGGCGTGTAATAAACTTACTTTGTCTAGTGTACTGAATCTGCTAAATCGCCTAAATCTGATATGATGAGTGTTACTATAGGAGCGATCGGCGTTTACGTCATCGATTCATGCTGCGTGGGCCACGTGATGCGCATAATCGAAAAGGTCGGACAAACTTTATAAATGCATTGACTGGATGAAACTCAATGAACGGTTTCTCTGCCTCATAATAAATACATTATAAGTGTTTACACTGAAGTACCCGACACGCTACAGCATGCAACAAAATACTGTAGAAATGAATAATCAACACAAAGTATACTTCCCGGCGTTCAAATCTACATAAATGTATAATCTGGATGGAGTAAAAACAATAATACAATATATGTCGGTCTTTTTATACACCTGATTTTAGAATTTGTCAGCGTTGTTTATAAACCTTTGAAGAGAAACATTTCCCAAAGAATATCTCACTCACACAGTCCATATGATTATTTTTGGAAAAGTATGCAATAGATACACAAACTTAATATCATCCAGACATACCACCTGTATATTATACCCAATAAATAACATAACATACAAATACATACTTGACTCACAGGGAATCTCATTACAAGAATAATGTAGAACGCTTTGTACACAGAACTGTTTTTGACAGCAAAAAACGTAGATCATGCCTTGGAAACTAATTATTTAGAACTGACAGCGGGTGTATATTTACCACAAGGTTTTCTTCTGATACATATCAAGATAAGAATGTTTTGTATGTAAGTATGTACTAGATAAGGTGTTCACGCTTCCTTATGAAACTTGAAAAACTCATCAACGTGTCAATGCTAGTTACTGTCTACACGGTACTATATCCTAAATAGTGATATACAAACATGTTAATATTGCAAAAATAGTATAGCTTAAGTCGTTATTTCTATGATAATTACCTTAGATTCTTCAATTTTTTAAAAGTTTAAGAGTTGTCGTGTTTGTTGAAAAATAGAAAAATATTCAATGAATTTCTTCAGTTATTGCATGGTGATCTATGTTTTTTCATATCAAATTAGATTGATGTTGTGTAATTGACTAATTGTGCTTTTTAGCATGAGTTTTCATTGAAATTGATGTTCTTTTTGTTTAATCTTTGTAAAATGGGTTACTCACATAGACTTCAGTTCAAATTTTAGGAGAATATACTTCAAAGGAAGATAACTGTTTGTGTGTTTGTTTTATTTAACAACTCATGCCACTTTCTATCACGGAAACATGTAAATATTGTTAACATTTCCAAAATATTGAGAGTTATGATCCTAATATCTTAAACTGATTAGATAATTAGATATATAAATAATTGCCAGGTACGAGTTATAAAATCTAATAATCATGGTCTCGTTAAATGGTCAATTCCATGCTTTTTAATTAAATTAGTTCACATTTTCGTTTTATTTTAAAACGTCTCGTTTATACAGTGAATAACTGGACTAAATTTAAGTACTAAAATATGTTCATTGTCACACCACAATGGGCATCAATAAACGAATTTTAGTACAAAGTAGTGAGTGTATGACAAAACTCAAATCAGTCCACATTCGATGTTATGCAACGGAAGAGGAATTTGTAGATTCCAAATTTAAGGGTATACTGTTTTATGCTTTTGTCATTTATTCTGTGTGGAAAATTCCCAACACGGACAGAGATTCATAAATGAGTGAAGCAATACTTTTAAATTCAGACACCTTGCTGAAAGTCAATGAGGATTCTCTGTAGGTACAACAGCAAGTCTAGCTAATGATGTAACTGTATCTAATAACATAGCGTAGTGTGCATGTTATCAACAAACATTATATAATAAACATATGTCTGGCTATAGTATCAGTTAAAATCTGGGCAATGACCAGTTTTACCACACTGACAAAAAGAGCAAGACTTCTTATCTTGTCTTTTGTGTACGGGCATTACTTATACATATGGTAAATGGCATACTAGAATATAAATACACGTATGTACAATAATAATAATTAATATCTTGTTGAGATATTACAAAGAGTTTACATCTGTGAATATGTATCGAACATCAGCGTTTGATCACTCAAAAATAAGCCGTAGAAAAATATTTGTGGAGACCCAAAATCGGGCTAAAATCTCTACAAATCATAGGCGTTCGGTTTCAGAATTCTTACGATCCGATCGGTCATTCAATGTACAATGTGTATACACAAAACGAGCGCCTATGGTTCGAAACTCTACAAAAACATGATTCTGATAATTTACCAACCCGTACACAATTATGTACCCAATAATGTATGAATAATTTCTAATATAATTATAATATGTAGTTTTAATGAACTGTTTATGTTCCTATAATGAGGGACACTATATATGAATAAACAAATATTTACCATCATGATACGTTGCTTGTATATTCCATTACACTTGTCCATCATAAACTAGTATTCCTGATCGTACACATAGGCACTTTGTATTTATAAATATAGAGAGCGTAGAATTGTGAAAGATAGATAGAAACGGACAAAAACGTGAAACCAAGTACACAGATAAAATAAACTTGTAACAAGAAACCACAAAACAATCGCTGACTTATTGATCCACCTCTCTGTACAAATTTATTCAGATTGCTGATAAGCCAAATATTTTAGAAACAACACTGTGTTGTTGACCTGATTATTTACGCTGTATGTTTAGACCCGACATAACCAGGTGGTAATATGATCGCAGTTAACATAACCGGGAACTGCCATGCGTTCATTAACGAAAACGTCCGCCGCTTACTGAACGATTAGTTCTCCGCAAACATTTTCAAGATGGCGGAAATAGACGATTAAATGGCGTTTATACTTGTTGATGAACTTAGTTAACTAATGATGATTTGTTTGATCAAGTGGTTCTAATTCAGAACAATATGGTGGATAGTTCAGTTACCGTTGCAGGTAATTTTTTAGTGTACAATGACTAGATCTATTAGTGATTTAGTAAGTATTCTAGACATTATTACGTTTTAACTTGATGGGAATTAAAATTTTAATGGGTTAGATGAAAATGTAAACAACTAACTTAACAATAAGTGAACAACGTACACAATTTATCATTTCTGGTTGATGCAAATCATTGTTCTTTTTGTACATAATCTAAATAATGAGCTATATTCCGTTGTTTTAGGTATATGGTATTTCCCTCCTTTACTCTTGGGTCGGACTTGATGGTAAAGGGTCAGAAAGGCCCACTTCCAGAAAGGCCCATGCCAGAAAGGTACCAGAAAATCCCAATTTTGTTACCGAAAAGGCGCACTTTTTTATCTTAAGGTTTTCGAAGTCTAATACGAAGTGTTAAGGATCGTATTTTAAATATTGTCATTCTTTTGTATACCCATTAAGACATTTACAGGTGAATTTTTAAAGCTTTTACCGCCAGTTAAGAGATTTACAATCATTTATGTTCCTCTACCCCTGATGTGAAATAGTACCTCAAAATCGACTGAAGTCACCTTCATGAAAATAGGCCTATCTCTCTAACAGATGATACAATAAATGCAAGAATGTGTATAAGTCTAAGGGTAACCAATTTTTAGTCAATTCAAATTGTTTATACAATGTTTGGAATTACCAAGGATTTATAAAAATTTATATACATACGTATATAAGTCCTTGGAATTACTATGTTGCAGAAAAGGCGAAAACTGTAACCCAGCCCCTTTAAGATTAGTCAAAATTTTAGCCTTTTACCAAAAGTAACAAATTGATAAATATCATTAGAATAAAAACTAAAGCAAGGCAACAGCTGAAATTTTCTCAAATTTAACTTCTATGTGTATAGTTATTATAATGTCTACACCAAATTTTAAAAAGTTTCACCGTCCGGTTTTGAAAAAAATGTTTCAGAAATCCATAGTTACTTGATTTTCGTTAATTAGCCATGTATAAATTCCAATAAACAAGACAAACAATTTTGGAATAAATATTTTCTTTTATATTACTGTATAAATTCATGTTTTTAATACGAAACATTACATAAACACTAAAAAAGCCTCGAAAAGAAAAAAAGTTTCCGTTCCATGATGCAGTGCACCAAAGGAACAGGTACGGTCTAAAATATACGACGCTTTGGTGATTGGTCAATCCGTTTTAGCTATTTGATTGGTTGCTGTTCATCGAGAAACATCGGGGATTTCCGTATATCGCAGAGGGCTATAAACCCTTTTAATGTTAGAAGATATACATAGTTCCCATATCTACAATATTTACCTCCCTTGGCAGCCATCTTAGTTGGCAAATGTCTTATATGCTTAATAGAAAAAATAAGAAAATTGGTTATTAAACAACTCAATTTATAAAAGATAACTTAATAATGAAGTTGTTAAGCCCATAAGCACACCAGGTTTAAGAAAATGTAGTTGTCACATATAAATATCTTGTAGAATTATCAAAACAAAAACATAAATATCTTCTATCAATGCTTGTTGAATTTGCCAACAAAGATGGCCGCCAAGGGAGGTAAATATTGTAGATGTGGGAACTATGTATTCGCTGAACATTCGTTACAGAATCAAATTAAAGAGATCACAACTGAGTAATCAACGGGCACAGTTCGTATTAAATAACAAAACATATTAATTATAAAACAATGAATAATCAATTACTCTAAAAAATGATGTGTTTTTAGTTGTTAAATCAGAAAATACATATGTATTCTAAAATGCATCGATCGGTATTATATGTTATATGAATCAATTTCTTTAAAACATATATTCTTCTTTTATACCATTAAATATTTCTCTTACATCAACATGCAAAATGTACATCAGTTAGTCAAATGACATTTTAAGTTATTTTTTGTTGATTGAAATTATTTAGTGTTAACACGAGAACTAAGATTATGATCTATGTTGTATATTGTAAACATGAAATCAGACACAAGTGGTCAAGAATATATTGACCCCCCTTCGGTGATATGATCCATAAAGTACTTGTCCAGGAAATGAGACGGTCGTGTTACGTAATATTGCATAACAACTTCTAATGAATGAATGAATGAATGGATGGATGGATAAGCATTTTGATTTTATGGATCGTTTTTGTTCACATCGTCCAAAAACTATTTTTTGATAAATCAAATATCTTACATATATAGGTCTTTGCAGGTACGGATAACCGAGATTAACATCTTTAATTTGATATAATAAGATGATCACTTTACATCTGATTATAGGACCGGTCTAACGTAAGTCCGGTTGGAAATGAACTTTATTCTAGCTCATGGACGGGGGGGGGCTAAACTGGTTCCCGTTCCGTGCTGCATTGCTGTCAGAGTCAACGCAGTGCAGTCTGGGTCGACGCAGAGAACCAGCGGTGTTAATTGGTACCCGTTCAATGAAACTATGTATATTTATGTAGTAACACTGAAGCGGATATCAAACTTTACATTGGTCAGCTGACTTCGATGAATTATAAACAAAAAAGTTATTGTTTCATACAAGGTAATAAATCTTTTCGATGCAATATCGTAAAACGTTTTACGGTAATTTTGATAATACACTGTAATAAGAGCATGTCAATGAATGAAATTTATAATGCATACTGTGGGACAAAAGTTTTCGCTGTACAGTATCGACTGACTACCTGGCCATTCAGATTTCATTCGCCCTTCATATTCCATAATGTACCTGGCTCAATATGGAGCATTGTCGTACATTGTCGATGTGAGGCACAAACACGTGCTGACCGAAAACTCTACTATGTATAGGTGGTACGTTGATCTCTATCTAGACGTGGTACTGTACCAGCCTCTAAGGACTTGAATACATCCTGGGTGGCTACTGCACATGTTGCAGCTCCATGGATGTAATATAAGTTTATAACACTAACTCAAGTTCAATTTATACATGGTTTATTAATTAGCCCTTACTAATTCGGCTTTCTGGTTGGCCAATTTTCGTGAACAAATCGAAGGGCCATCCTCTTATTCTTCGAGAATTGAGAAATGAAATTGCTGATGATGTTTGTCTGATTTTCCAAATGTCTCTTTCTACAGGAAATCTTCCATCAGACTGGATGAAAGCTTCTCTATATAAAAAGGGTTATAACAGCAACCCAGCTAATTATACTAAATTAACGACCTATTTCCCGATCCCGGACTTGTATTCTCTGCCAGCTTCTTGAACATATTGTCTCATCTAACCTTTCTTTTCACTTCACCAGACAAAACATCCTTTATGATTTACAACACGGATTCAGGGATAGACGTTCCTGCGAAACTCAACTGATTGAACTCACAGATAATCTCACAAAATCACTCAGTCTGATCTTATCCTTCTGGACTTTTCAAAAGCCTTTGACAAGGTAAACCATCTTAAACTTCTATATAAGCTTCAAGAGCATTGTGTTTCTCCACAGATTGTTAACTGGGTAAAATCCTTTCTTATTGGTCGTTCTCAAACAGTAGTGCTGGATGATGTTTGCTCTGATGAAGTTCCAGTTACATCTGGCCTTCCTCAAGGCTCTGTACTTGGACCTCTTCTTTTTCTTCTTTACACCAATGATCTCCCTTGTAATGTTACCACTCAGGTGCGACTTTTCGCTGATGACACAGCAGTTTATATTACCATCAACTCAGTCCTAGACTGTGAAACACTCCAATGTGACCTCCAAAATTTAGGAGTAGGAATGACACAAGGCTGTTCATGTTTTATAAAATTTATCATAAATTGGTCGCTATACAACTCCCACAATATGTACAACCCCCAGTTAGAGTTACTAGACTTATGCACCCTTACTGTCTCCGCCAGGTTCACGTAGGCACAGACTACTTCAAGTTCTCTTTTTATCCGTATACTACTGTCCTGTGGAACGGTCTACCCAAACTGAGTCATGTTCGTTTTCCTATTTAACGCACAAATTTCTGTAAAACCTGTGTACAGTGCGATGAATTATAGTACATGTATAATCTGTCAACATGACCAAAAATATACCTTGAATAGGTGAAAGGTATTGAATATTTTGCTTCTGCTTCAGTCTACCCTTAGTTCCAAAATTTTCCTCATAACGCTTTTGGATTGTAAGTCTGTAGCGTTCTGGAAACCACATGAAATGATCTCCTTCAATAGACGCATGAATAAGTGTCTTAAAGACATTGAACAGCTACTATATAAGTGACCCCCCCCCCAATCCACATGAGGTCTAATCTCTTGTTTTATTGCCCCTAATGGGATTTATGATAATTAGTTTATGGATAGCTTCCTGTTGCTTTATAAGCATTTTATGTAATAAATTAACGTTGACTTAGAAAGAGGACAATTCCATTTAAAACTAAAATGGTCAACAAGACAAAATAAAAAAAAACAATTTAGTTATGGTACACAGAACTACACAGATGGATAATTAAACCTCCTCAAATGCCAGTCCAAACAACCTAGTATGGTTACTCAAATGCAGTCAAAAAAAGTCTATTGGACATGTCATTTTAAATTTTATCGCATGCTTATATCCAGCAATACTAAAGTATAGAGTATTTTCAATTTCAGATAGTAAGCTGTGATTCTGATCCATGAAGCCAGATCCATGGGGTCTCTAACTTGGATCTGTGTTCTAGTTTTGTGTACAGGGTGTTTAGCTGATCAAAGACCAAATATTGTTGTTATTGTTGCTGATGACCTGGTAAGTACAAGTCTTAATTGTGTATTTATGCAAAAAAGTGAATGTTTTCCTTTATACTGTATACATAATTACCGCAAAAGTTACTTGTCCAAATTAATAATTACTTGTCCTGGACAAGTGTTAATATCGCAGCTGTTCATGCCTGAACTGAAACACAGTTTGACCTGTGAACTGAAATGTAAAAATGATTACTTCGGAATTATCTACTTGATATATTTTCTATACCCCCGCAAACTAAGTTTGAGAGGGGTTATATTGGAGTCACTTGGTCGGTCGTTGGTTGGTCGGTCCGTCCGCATAAAATCAGAAGTTTGTGGAGCGAAATACTTTCACATTCTTTAAGCAACTGCAATGAAACTTGAAATATGTTATCACCATGAAGTGTAGAATCTGTGCAAGACACAATTTTCATTCCCATCGATTCACTCATTCCAGAGTTATGTCCCCTTGAACTTAGCCATATGGTGTAGAATGGCACTCTTAGTTTGTGGAGCGAACTACTTACACATTTTTCAAGGGATGGAATTGAAACTTGAAATATGTTATCACCATGAAGTGTAGAATCTGTGCAAGACACAATTCTTTCCCAGTGATTCACTCATTCCAGAGTTATGTCCCCTTGAACTTAGCCATATAGTGTAGAATGGCAGTCTTAGTTTGTGGAGCGAACTACTTCCACATTTTTCAAGGGATGGAATTAAAACTTGAAATATATTATCAATATTAAATGTTGATATGCAAGACACAATTTTCATGCCCAGTGATCCACTCATTGCAGAGTTATGTGCCCTTGAACTTAGCCATGTAATGTACTATCACATTTTTAGTGTCAAAGTGGTGGCAGGGGTATTAGTCACCTCTGTGACAGCTCTAGTTTCACTTTGGATTAGCATGTCGCTGATAACAAAGGTCATTTGGTGACTTTTCTAGGCAGAGAGGAGGAGAAAGAACCTAGCTTAACAGCTTTCTCACAGTCGAAATTTGTCTTGTCCCAGGTAGGATTCAAATGCTGAGTGTCAAGGGACTATAACCACTCGACCATGCACTGCATGCAGGCAACCTGAATTCTTCAAGAAGAACAAAACTTCTGCTTGATATTATGTTGTAGTTTACCAAGTAACTTATCAAATTGTTGGTCTGGATTGATTGTAAGACATTATTTAAATGCTTACATAATTTTAGATGAATGTGATCTATTATTTGGTTGACATTTCAGGGATATAATGATGTTAGTTTTCATGGGTCGAATCAAATACCAACACCAAATATTGATGCTTTAGCATATGGAGGAATCATATTAAATAACTACTATGTGTCCCCTATATGTACACCAACTCGAGGGGCCCTTATGTCTGGTAGACATCCTATACATACTGGTAAGATATGTTTAACATTATTTTGTAACTTGATATTATAAACTACTGGCAGTATTGATTATTCAATAGAAAGGATATGCTAAAAGTACTCTAGCAAATTGATGAGTATTAATTGTGTACATGTATATTGAGACATTTTCATGCCCCGTATTGATAGAATGATGACATTCTTTTTGGTCTGTCTGTCTTGTTTGTTTGTACCAAACTTCAACTCAAAAGCTTCCATCGACTATCATCAAATTCTTACGTTGGTTCCTTGTGACAGCCTGTTCAGGACCTATGCATTTTAAGGTCCGTAGGTCAAGGTCACCCTGAGGCAGCATTGTGTTTTAAAAACAAATCTTGTTTTATTTGTTATTTAGAATGATTTGAACTAACAATTTATTACCCACTAGCTGGTGACAGTTTTGTACTTGGCTTTTTTTCTAAGGGTTATTCTTGTGTGTTATTTTATCATAACATGAAACAAAATTAAACTTATTTTCTATTGGGCTTTGAATGCAATACTGAGTATTGAAATAAAATTGGAAAAAAAAGTTGTAGTTCATTTTTTTGATGTTTAATTGTCTGACTTCTTGGCTCATGGATTCAGACAAAATTGTGAGCTTGGATTTTGGGTCATGTTCAGATCAATGACTTACGGTTGGTGTGAATTCTTGTTATTGACCCAGAGAGAAAGTTACTGTGAATGATATATCTCAGGGGTTACTATTTAGTGTAGTGTATATATGATATTATTCAATCATACATTTCAGGACTTCAACACAGTGTAATATATGCATCAGAAAAGTATGGTCTACCTTTGGATAATAAGATCATGCCACAATGGTTTAAAGATTTAGGGTATAGAACTCATATGGTTGGAAAGGTATTGTTCAAATATTGATTGGTAAACTTGTTCTTAAAACTTGAACTATGATTGAACTATGATTTTTTCCACAGGTAGGAGAAGGGGCCTTTAATATCTTCAAATTTTTGTGAAAATAACACATAATTTTTTCAAAAGGGTAAGAAAAAAACTTGATGTATATTGTTTTTAAGGGAAACTGTATGATTTTAAAGAATTTTCCTGAGGGGAAGAAACCTGTTAACGGCCCCTGCTGTAGAAGGAGAAAAAAGCCCTGAGAACTATTAGTTATTATTTGATGGATCTGAAAACATTGACTGTTTAGTGTTATTATTTACTGTCTTGATAAAAAGTTGAAAAGTGTTATGAAAACTTAAAACTTATTTTGTATCTTCTGGTAAATTATATGAATGATCAATGGTTGAAATTTCAGTGTAGGGCTGTGCATATTGTCAGTATGACAACAATATAATATCCGATAAGAATGCAGACTTAATAAAGATTTCTTTGTAGGATTCATAGTGAAACATTCACTTTTAGGTAGAATAAATGTACCGTAATCTCTTGTAGTATTTGAGTGTTTACATTATCTTAAAGGGGCATGCCCCGGACCTGCTGTATCTTGGTTTTCATACACCAAAAATGTGTTTATCACTTGTAAAACCAATTATTACCGAAAAGTCAAAGCAGCGTGTGTGTTAAAAAATGACTCAATAACGTGTGTCAGCCTTTTATTGACGACAGTGATATTTCCGATTAGTGAGAGAATTTATCTGAGTATTTGCTGCCTTTCAAAGCAGCATACTGGTAACATTTGCCTATAAATAATAATTGATCCATGGAATAAACTTGGTATGAGAAAAAATGATCATAGCATGAGCAATACTTAACATTTCACAGTTTGTTGACATTTTTTCCACGATGTTTTCGGTTTTGACAGACCCTGAAGGGTCGTGTTGTGAAAATGACACATTCTTCCTTAGGCCGAAATCGGCAGGTTTGGTAAATCTTGAAATATGTATATTGAGTAAACAAGAGGGCTAGTCTGTAACTATTTTACTGGGCTTGCATTAATAGATTTAGGCATTAAAATGATACCAAATTTGATTGCTATTCGAGACACTTCAGTTCCAGGGCATGCCTCTTTAACTCTTCTTTGTCATTTTAAGAGGAATGATATATATACATGTATATCGAGGGTTCAACGCAACATTGTCGTAACTCATATGGAAATAAGTTACGACAGTGTTGCGCTGAGCCCTCAAATTATATAAAAATGAAATTAAGTCTGAATGCCTCTGGTTGATGTTTTGATCCTTTAATAATTATTAAGCAAACATGTTTCACCTTGTGGCTCTTCAGTGCATTTAAAATGTATATATATATATTTGACCCCCAATTTTTTAAGTCTAATGAAAACCCAGAATGATTAATAAAGACTAATCCTAAATCAATTTTCCAAATGTCAATAATCAAAGACAAACATTTTTTATTAGTCTTGAATATAATTGTTTTATGATAAAATTTAAGAAAAATTTCACAGACTTCTTTAACACATGTGGTAGTGACTGGTACATACCTGAAATACTGCTTATGAATAATTGTGTTAAACCTGAACTATGATGAAAGATAGACTTTATTTCAGTGGCACCTGGGGTTATACGCCTGGGATTTTACTCCAACATATCGTGGTTTTGAGACTCATTATGGTTATTTGATGGGACATGGTGATTACTTTGATCATATGACTGAATGTACTGAAGTAAGAATGGAGATAATATCATAGTTTTAATTAGCAGCTATATATATTAATGCTATGATACAATTTTGCTTTTAATCTTCATTAATGAAACTTATTTCTTGTTTTACAAAATTTTTACTTGCTTCTCTTGCTTGTATTAGTAATTTTGCACAGTACTCTTGTTCAAAACTTAGTTTATTTTGGTGTAGGACTGCTAAAACCAACATGCTACATTTTAAGAACAAGATCAGTTGTCAAGCTGTTTCATGTTTACAAATTAATCATATTTTATAAAATGCAGTGTGTTTTTGATTGGTTTGGTTTTTACGCATTCTATATTTAGTATTATTGAAATATATAATAATATTATGCATGGAGTCAACTGAATGTCTCATTCAATTATCATAATCATTAAGTTTATGTGTCAGAATTTATATGGTGGATTATATTTTTTGTTGGTTTTGACGTTAAAATAATTATTTCTGTGCGTGATAAATGAAATACAGATCCCAGGTGCCACATGAAGTCATATCTACAACAATGTGGGTGTAAGCAATGTTTACTTTTTCATTTTGTTGACCTAAAGATTCATTATTTCTTTTGGTAATACTAAGTCTTGTCTTTTACGTATAGGAAAGTATATAAAATGTACCAGTACATGTATCAATTAGTGATGGTGTAAAAATGTGGTATGATTAAGTTTGAATTTACTTTCATTCTATTTTCATATAATAATAAAAATGAATAATCAACAGAAAGAACATTTGTGTTTGTAACACCACCCTACTTATCCCTTTCCGTGCTGGGATGCACATAAGGCTGCCACCAAACTCCACAACTACAGGTCCCTAGCCCGGAATCAAAAGGAGGAGGGTTGTACCCTGATTCAGCTCCTTGGCCATGTAAAAAAATTTTGCTGCTGAACATGCAACATGCCCCTGACCTTAGAGTGATTTTTTTAACGTTTTCATAATCAACATTTTTTGATATTTTTTATAATGTGAATATTTTGGTGGTTATATTGTGTTGTATGATATGTTGTTATTACTTCAGTGGCACCTGGGTATGTTTGCTGATGAGTATTTACCTACATTACGTGGGTTTGAGTCTCATTATGGCTACTATCAAGGATGTGAAGATTACTATGATCATACATATGAGGCGAATGCTGTAGGTTACATTTCTTTAATATATAATCAATGTTAAACAGTTAATTTACTTGTTTGTACTGTCTTTGTTTCTTACTGATAAAATGCTGTGAAATGTATGATAATGTGTGACTAAGATTATTTAATGTGGCTAAGGTTTGTAATTTGGTTGTACATTGTATTTGTTTACTGACAATAGCAACCTTTTTAGCATAAAGGCAATCCACATGACAGTCAAGAGTCTTAGTCACTGACTGTGTAATTATTGTAAAAAATGGGTTTGTTTGTTTGGCTACATATTTTACTAATGTACATGCCAATCAACAATATATTATGTTATTATCATTATATTATGTACTAGTCAGAAGATTGCATGAACTTTAACTGCTTTAGTGAACTATTTTTTCTTCAGTTCTCTGTTGAGATTAGCCAAGTCCTCTAATTCTATCAATGAGACTGATGCTAGTTAATTCTTACATAAATTCTGATGTTATTTATAAGAATATAAGCCCGTAATGATATACATGTACAGGTAGTTGATATGCTGTATATCCAGTCTCTGCTGTCCTCTTTGAAGATAATAAAAACTTACTAGAACCAGGGTCACTCAAATAGAAGGGTCTGGAATTGTGCTCTTCAGGCGCTAATCTCTGTATAAACATCAAGTCATGCTGTCAATACTTACCGGAAGAGCTTTTTTCACGCATGTAGATAACAAGCCGTTACGGATTGTGGGAAAGTAGTAAATTTTCAATTTCCATTTAGTCAAAAACAAAAAATAGAAAATTAAAAGCAAAATCATGGCGTTACAAAGTAAAGATCATACTAAAACGTGCTGTAAGCATTTTAGTGGGAGATGATTATTAAAGAAGGAATCAATTATGAAAATCCCAAGTACTAAACCCATAACGACTGATCAAAATGGCAACTTCGTCAAATTCCTACATTACAATATATGATTTAAAAAGGTTGTATTTTCTTACGAAAAATACACGTTTTTGAGATCACAAGCTAACTGGGTCTTTGCTCATTCATGAATCGTCAAATTTCGTAAAATGTTCTTATCCAAAGATATTTGTTAAGTTGAAGAAGATACTTACCATATAACTTTTCATGAAGTTCTGTACCAATAACAGTATTAATAACTTGAGTATTTTAACTATTAGTCAAGTGTTTTTCGCCGTTTTACAGTGACGGACATTCTGTAATGCGATCAATTCGCGACGCGTTTATCAAATGTCAGACCATTCAATTGAAAGACCCTGCTAGAACTTGCTGCAGTATTTACTACTATTTTCTAATACTCTTTATTTTCTGTACAGGTTTGTTTCTGTTCATCAAGTAATATTATTTTGCTGTTATATTTTTGCTTGGTATTTCATATCCCCAAAATGTCATGAATATCTGATCCTTTGTATTGTCAGTACTGTGGCATATCAACATTTCTGTGTACATCCATCTTATCAACTGATCTTGTTCTTACCTTGTTAAACGTTAAAGATTATTATGTATGAAAATTATCCTAAAATGTCAGTTTGTATTTGATAACTATTATTTTTTCGTATAATTGAGTGTCTAATTAATTAGGAAAAAAAGCAGTGTTTCCACTAACATCCCAATGTAATGTTGGGAATGTAGGTCGGCAGAACTTATCTATATATTTTTGTGAAGTTTCGAGACATAGTTCATATGAAAATGAAATACCAACTAAAAACAATTGACTGTGATCAAAACAGGTCAAGGGTTGGTAGAAAAAAATGGGTAACTGTGGTTAAAGGAAACTAGAAAGTTTTAATACACCTCATTTATGGATGTTCTAAATAATGCTCTATGCAAGGTTCACCTGTTCAGGATGTGTTTGATTTTTGCGATAACTGATTGTAGGAATACTGGGGAATTGATTGGAGAAGAAATTTAGATTTGATTCGAAATGAAACAAATAAGTACTCAACTGATTTGTTCACTGAAGAAGCAGTCAGTATTATTGACAACCATAACACAGCCGAGGTAAATACATAATTCATGTTTACATGTAGATATCATTCATTGTTTAAGCTGTTTACTATTAAAAATTGTACTCAGTTATAATTGTGATAATATTAAAATTAAAATGCATTTTTTGTGAAAAAATAAATGCTTTTCTCATGGATTTTATTTTAACCATGTTTTATTTGTTGCAAACCAATCTCACAGTAGGCTAGGGTACCACCTGTAGTCTGTAGCTTAAGTCTGCATGAATTTTTAGTCAATTTGCATTCAATTATTACACTGTCATACTCAAATTGAAAGCGTATATATATTACAACATTATCAATAGTTGAATAACACTTTATTTCAGGCGGTTATTTGTGTCTAGTGTCAGTAGTTCATAATTGTAGTACAAAAAACTAATCTTATACTGTAAGGACAAACACATTAAATTGATGACTTGTGATTATATTGCAGCCCCTATTTCTGTACCTACCCCATCAAGCCGTGCATAGTGGGAACACAGGTGGTGATCCGTTACAAGCCCCACAACATTATGTAGATAGATTTCCTCACATCAACAATTATCACCGCAGGTTATATGCAGGTATGCTGGCCTATTACCGGTATATGTATTCTGTTAGTAACTATTTTAAAGTAATAAACATTGTGCCCAATGTGTAATATACACTAAATACTTGCTAGTGTTAAATTATAAGATGTTTATCTACTTGTAATTAAACTTTGTAATATACAAGGATACTAATATGGATAGTTTTGTAAGTAATAATGTTGATTCAAAATCACCACACTTAAATGTATAATATAATGTGTAATCTATGTTACAAATTACAATTGTATGGTGCTCTTGTCTTTACAAATTTCTATAAAAAATTACCTGCTTGTTCATATTATTTTAGGGACACTGGTATTTGTTTGATATTACTGTAGAACAAAAAAAACTGATATATGCTTCAAAAAATCTTTTTTTGAATGCATGAATTTTTTTACATACAAACTTGGTTGTCTGGATTGCAGGCATGATTGCAGCTTTAGATGATTCTATTGGTGCCGTGGTGAAGACTCTGACAGATAAAGGAATGATGAATAATACAATTATAATGTTTACAACTGATAACGGAGGTCCAGCCAATGGATTTGATGCAAATGCTGCCAATAACTTCCCTCTAAGGTAGATTTATTATGTAATACAGTATTTAAAAGTATGGGGATAGTAAAAATCTAGTAATACATTTACAGTTTGATATGAAGACTTAAAAGGAATACCGGTATACATAATTAATATTAATTATATTGAAATCCTATCATGGATGTGTTTATGAATCTGTAGTAGATCAGTCTTGTAATAATTATGTTTATTGTAATAGCCAAGGAATACATTTATATGATATCAAGACAATTAGAAATTTGTGCAACTTTTTATGTTGTAATTTATTTTGTGTTTTATGTCAGTTATATGTTTATGACCATCATTATGTAAGTTAATGTAGTCTTAAAATAACTGTCAGCATTATCTTATTGGTTAATATTTGATACTGGTAGGTCCTTTTGTATGATAATCAATTTGACTTAACGTATGGGCATTGGATACAATCACTAAAATATTTGCAAAGATTAAATATCATACTTTAATACCAAGCAACAAAGAATTCTAACCGAACGCTAAAAAATGGTGTTTTATTGCGATAAATTCTGCACCCCTTTATCGACTTTTCCTTATCAGCGTTAAAAATCAATAACGTAATGCGCATTGTATTGGTACGATATGATACTATTAATTCATTAATGACAACAATTTGTTATAAAATCTCTTACTAGACATCAAACCTGGGCGTGGTTTCAATTATTGAACCGTAAACATTAGCGATTTTGATTGGCTATCAAAATTGAAAGGGGTGCGTCAAATTTGTTGTTTTCATGAGACGATAATGATCTGACACATAAATTGTTAATTGCTCAGCTTAAAAAAACACAATAGGTGTCATTTTCGAATTAACATTGCTGTCTTATTTGATGACGGATTTCAAAGTGGTTTTCGGTATTTTGTAGCGGAAATGGTAATCTAGGGAACCGTGCCTCAGAATTTTGATACTTGTTTTCATTATTTATATATGGCATATTAAGTAATAAACAGCGGGGTTTTGGGTACGGAATTTCTTTAAAGTCAAGTATCTAACGAACCAAGGACGTTATCCAAAAACTGAGGCACAGTTCCCTGCATTATACATTTATAGTGATTTTAAGGCTATTAATTTTGTTGTAATATATTCCTAAATACAGAGTAGTTATCGTTGTTTAAAAAATCGAAAATTACGTGCAATATTGGTTTATACAAGACAAATCAAATGTAATATTTGTTTCAAATCACTTGCAATGCACTTTATACAGTGGGTTTATTTTAGTATATAATTATGGTTTAGTTTTTAAATCTATAAATTGGTGAAACTTGATTTGACCTCACATCCAAGCCAGATACCTTAATTAGTTAAATGCTAGTATTTCTTTACTGGCTAGTGCTTAAGTTGATACTTAATATCAATATGTTCTGTATATTTATAGGGGAGTTAAGGCGACATTATGGGAAGGAGGTGTTCGAGGTGTCGGCTTTATTCATAGTCCTCTGCTGAAGAAGCAAGGTTATGTTTCTGGCAACATGTTACATGTATCTGATTGGCTCCCAACCCTTTATGGGGCTGCTGGAGGGGACACTAAAGATATGAAAAATATTGATGGAATCAATCAGTGGGAATCATTATCTCATAATAGAAAAGGACGCCGCACAGAAATGCTGCACAATATTGATCCAAAAGGCAAGGGAAATGGTGCTCTTCGTGTGGGAGATTATAAAATACTTGTTGGTGATGTTGGTATGTCTTGGGATGACTGGTATCCTCCGTGGCAGAATCCAACTGATACTGACCGTTACCATGTCAACAACACTGCCAAATATGGACATATTCAAGACTACAAGTATCAGCCTATGTTAGATAAAAATGTAAAATATCTCAATCAATTAATGGCTGGTAACCTTGGATACGAGATGGAAATTGAGGAAGATACATATGAACCAAGTCTGTCCAAGGAGTCTTATGACCATAATGGCACCCCTGTACGAATTGATTGTGGAGACAAGCCAGCTAATGCTTCAACAAATTGTGATCCACGCAAGTCTCCATGTTTGTTCAATATTGCTACTGATCCCTGTGAGTACAATAATATAGCTGACCAGAACCGGGAACTAGTAATTCAGATGATGGTAAAGTTAATGCAGTATGGGAACACGATGGTTCCCCCATTAAATACTCCAGTGGATCCTGCAGGAAATCCTAAATATCACAATGGTGCCTGGGTTCCATGGGTAAAACTGTGATTTTTGTACATGTCTGGGTTCTTAGATGGTATGTCTTATTTTTATGGCATGTTGGAAGGGTTATTTACATTCCACAACTTATTGTCTTAATGTGTCATTTCTATACAATACTCCTTCACTTCATTATTTGCTGTTACTGTTTGAATATACTTATTTACATAATTTGAATGTAGTGGTTGTAGGATTTATGGTTTGTAGTGTTAAGTATTGTGAATTTTCGTGACTAGCATTAAAAGTTTCTGAGGATAATTCTTGTACCAAATATTGTTTGACAAACTTTATTGTATTATAAGTATATGATTGAATTGTTTCTTTATTATTTTGCAGTTTTGACAATTTTTTAGCTGAAGTTTAGCTGTAGTCTTTTATATTATACTATGCAAATTTTTATGTACTGGTAGATGGTTAAATTTTTATATTAATTTATCATTCACATAGTTATAATGTATTTGTACATAATTAGGCTATTGAACAGTTATTCTTATTGTTAACAACAGCATTAAGATGTGCAATATCCTCACACAGAATATAATTATAGATCATAGGCTTATGTTGAAATTACAGCTTATAGCTAGTTTCCACATTTCATGTATTAGTATGTAGTTGATGGATTAAATCTCTGCTGGTGAAAGTGTGACTTCATGTGGCACAAAGGTAACATTTAGAACTGGCAGTATTTTGTCTAGTCTTATAGTAGTTCAATGCATATGAAATGAATGATTGAATCTCAAGATGTATTAGCATAATGATCACTCATGGAATTTAAAAACGATGCATGGTGGAAGTTTGCTTTAAATGTACATGTTTCCATACAGCTCACATAAAACCAGTTTGTACAACTGAATAGTTTCTTTCTGAAATGTTGGTTATGAAATTGATGGTTAATGAAACATGATAACAAAGTCATTTTATCTCTGGTTGTTTTTTTCTATTATTTAGACAACTATTTAAGATGCAGTTTTTAAATTCCGTGAGTATACAAGTATTTCATGGATTTTAACTGTTAGTGTCATCATAGGGTATTTTAAAGAACAGTTCACCAAATGTTGATGTTTGTTATCTTTGTATGGTTGTTCATGTATCTTTTAACACTTGTGATGAATTTGTTAATACAACACAAAACACTTCCTACTACACTATTAAGATATTCATGTTTTGTTACCACATTTATGACCATATACCTTGAATCTCAAGCAAATATTGTTTTATCTTTGTGAAACATTTTGCCTCATTGGTATAGTCAAACCTGTGAACAAAGGCCACCCTTGGGAAAGACAAATTATATGTGCCCTCATTGACAAGTGGTCTTTATTCAGAAGTCATTTTTTGTAAATGACCTATGACTTTCTAAAGAATGGCCTTTATTCACAGTGTGGCCTTTATTCCAAGGTGGCTAATACAGGTTTGACTGTAAATGTTTGTTAATACCATTTGTTATGTCTCTATAATTTTTAGATTGAAATTATATTTTTCTAGATCTGTGTCACAAATATTGTTGATATGATGAATTTTTAAACCAGAAATATCTTTTCTTGTTTTTGATCCTAGAGCCCTTATTTGATTAAACCTGTTTTATATGGGGGTTGGTTGAGCCGATCATTGCCCCTGGATTATTAAGGTTAAACAAGAGTGTCGCAAGTGGTGCCAATGCTGGTTTATTCACTGCCTCAGTGAGCTCTATCCACCTATGAAGTTCCATGTTGCTACCTCTTACAGTTATTGAGTTAAGAGCTACATTAAAGACAAGATGACGCAGTAATAACAATAGCTTGACATTTTCTTCGAAAACAGCTGAGCTAAAAATTATGGTTTCATGACCAAATAAAATGATGGACTGGGACTTAAAACTTCTCTTATTTTATGTTTCTTAACATACCTTATTACTTTGGATGTATGATACTTTGGGTGATGCTGTTAAAAGCTTCTGGGGCAGCAACAAGAAGTATTTAGTTAGGTTACTATAACAACTACTATTTTTCTGGTCGGATCAGTGCTTATCGCTTCTTCCATAAACAATGTATGTCTCAAGTGAAGTGTAGCAGTGAGATATGAACAAAAAATGGGAGATGATTGATACAAGCACTTCAGACAACCCCATGTGAACATCTGGGTAGAACCGCCGACCTTCCATAGCTTCCTCATGTGAGAAATTTTGGATTTGAACTAATTATGGTGAGGGGCTATTGACCTTAACCAATAGACCGTGGAGGCCCACTCACAGGCTACCGGCTTGTGTAGGCTCCCCACAGACACTCTACTACCCAGGAATTCTCTTTACACTCTGAAATACTGTTAAATTGTATGTTTATAACATGTTTTATAACAAAAAATAGATAAAAAAAATAATTTAACAGTGTTTCAGAGTGTAAAAGAATTCCTGGGTAGTAGAGGGCCTGTGGGGGGCCTTCACATGCCGGTAGCCTGTGGGCCCACTTCCATGATGAGATATATGGATAGAAAAAAAGATACATTTTTACTAGTGAGTACGTTTATTTTTCCTAGATATTAAAACAAGCTAAATGAGATAAACAAAATATATATATTATACAGAAAGCAACAACAACCCAGATAAAATCTATCACATAAATATAATACATTCATGTATACATTTATCACACAGCCATTAAACCTTGGACAGTGTAGAATAAAATACAAGAAGTAAAGAATCATTAAAAAGATGAGAAACAAAAACATAATTGTTGAAGAAATTGCAGCAATATATAGAAAACAGCGTACAATATGTATGAAAGGATTCAACATGAGTCATACATCTCACTTCCATCATAAACACATATATGTACATGTGATTTGTGTAATCATTCACAAACAAGGAAGAATACTCACAGAAAATCATCAACAATTTATATAACAGAACCAGCTTAACAAAAGGATAAACTCGTAAAAAATAATATCTAGAAAACAGAGGTATACATATATACTTCCTACACGTAAGTATGTAGGTATACATAGCGATCTTTTTTTCGTTGTCATTAACATATTTAAAATTCTGTAACTTGTATCACATGTTGACTCATGACTTGTATGGCAATTATCTTATAATCTGAACATGCTACATTTAATAAAATAACTTCGTATAAAATCTAATTTGCATAATGAAATCGATTTTGATGGCACATATTTCTAGAACAAGTCATTTATCCTCTAATTTTGTTACACTAATAGCAACAAATAAATTCAACTTTCTGTTTATAATATCATATAATCTATTTATAGAATATAGAATCCAATCTTGTTGTTAATACAACTCACACATAACTATGATAGAAACATGAATACAAAGTTTAATGCTATGGTATATCATTGGACATGCAAAGCATTGTCTGAGATTATAAAACTTGAGATCAGTCATTGAGCTTAAATCTCATATCGAGGGTTCATCGCAACACTGTCGTAACTTGTTCTTATTTCAATAGGAGTTACGACACTGTTGCGTTGAACCCTCGATATCTAGTCTTTCTAAGTTTTCAACTTATTTATGATCAAATAATAATGATATAATTGATACAATAGTCTGACAACATAATTGATCTAAATGTACTTCAACAATTATCTCTATCTTTCCGACAGTAATACTTTGAGAACAGAAATGAAACTTGAGCTTGGAGACTATTCTCAAGTTTTTATAACCTCAGACTCAGGTGTTAAAATCTCAATACAGGTATGTTTAATCTCTCAATTATATCATAAAATGAAATGTTCCCATTGTATTAATATCTACGTAATATTTTAATGAGGTATAAATGCCCACATACAATCCACAAGTACAAGAATATCAAACAGATGAATGTGAAAAATAAAACAGAATTACTTAATTTTGGTCTAAAAATGCATACAATTGTATTCAACACAGTAACTCATGTAACAACAATGACTACATGTACCTACATTGTTCATCAGAGAAAAAATGTTCAGGAATTTGTAAGTTTGCAGAAGAAAGAGAAAAATGAA
Organism: Lutraria lutraria; assembly: GCA_964023205.1. Taxonomy (NCBI): domain Eukaryota; kingdom Metazoa; phylum Mollusca; class Bivalvia; order Venerida; family Mactridae; genus Lutraria; species Lutraria lutraria. Next base: position 30,545,885 of record OZ026843.1, read on the forward strand.
TTGCATATACAAGAACATAAAACCTTAACAGGCATGATTAAAATATTGCTAGAAAAGAAAATCATTATAATTGATTTATATATATAAAACATACTAATCAGCATGTATACATCTGTAGTGACATGGTTAGATTTACCTCCCTTGCATTCCATTATATACAATATAGAACAGCAATCAAGACACATTATTTTCGATTTCTTTCTGTCCACAATTAACACACAAAGCCTCGTTTGGATGTATAAGTGTTACATCAGTTTAACAAGGAAACTGAAGTATGTAAGCCAGAGAAGTTATATCAAGAAAAATGGCAAGAGTTCAGAGCGCCACTGATATAAAACCAATATATATATGTGTGTGCATAGATATGTACAATATTATATGTATTACAGTGTGATATGCTCTATAGCTTACATGAATCCTATCTATGAACCATAATTATAATACCCCACCCATTACAGAACCTATGTATAAGTTTATTCAAGTTAAGAATGCTTTATAGTACACACTTAAACTGAGTGAGACACTGTTAATAAGGACTGTCAAGGAATCAATATAAAAAATAACATTGTAGAAAAACTACTCATTCATTGTTTTTTAAGTGTAATCTCCAAGCAAAAATGGACATGTAAGATGCAAATGTATTCCATTTCTAGTACAAAACAAGTTATTTATCTTCCAATTTTGTTACACTTATAACAACAGATAAATTCAACTTCCTGCACTATTACAATACTAACACACTATGTCAACTATAATTTTCTGTGTAAAAATATCACTTTTTTATTTTTCTAAAACTTGATTTCAGTTGGATATACATGTAACTAGTACATAATAATATAATATATACATAATCAGACATTTGTCTACTAACTTGGTCTGCCTATGTAAAAATATATAAGTCAATTATTAAAAAAAGTAACAAAAATATTATATCAGTAAAAAAACAATGGTTCACACAAAGTGAGTATTTCCGCTTCAACTTTTTTCTTGGTATGGAAAAAATAGAATTGTTAACAGTAGGCAGGAGTTGGTACATTGTAAAACATTTTCCATTTGAATTTCCTTCACATTCAATAACAATTTAATACACAAATTTAAAAATTAGTAAGGGAGAAAATTTCTATCTAGGTAAAGTATAAACATAACACTGAAAATTGAAGGTGAATAAAGTCATGGAATCTACACTATGGAAGCAATACAATGGTGCAGTGTGAACCAAAGACGGGATATAGATCTACACTGATTGCACAGAATAAGCAGCCAAATTCTACAAGATAAAATACAAATAAACAGTTTCACAATAATCACAAAATAAAGGAGTATTCAAAAATTGCCAACAACAAATGAACCTATTAGAATAATATTCAGGAAAGTCAAAACAGTCCAATAAATTCAACTTTAATATGATTTCCCCAAATATTTCAATATCATGTTTTTTCCCAAAATTTAAAAAAAAACTCAATAAGTCATCCACAGTAGGATATTGTTCATACACTTTCTTGTAGTGTGAACTTTATTTGCATCAGTCAATTTTCAGTCTATATTTAGATATCTGTCTCTTTCCTTTGTTTGTGGTCATCTCCTTTTTCCAAATCATACCTGTAATATAATATTTAAATAATTGACAACAACATAACTTCTTCTTGTCTTTTATTGACTGAAGTTTAACATCAGTAGAACACCTGGGTAATGCAAACGACCTTCCATAAGCTTACCTGACAGATTTTCCACATGTGATACCTGTATATGTCTAGTCTCAGGTGAGATTCAACCAGACAGGTGAGGTGAGGGGCTCATGATTCCTAGTTAAGAGACTTTAACCACTTGACCATGGAGGTTCCTAAACTGAACTTTACTCACGTAACATAGTATCAGTTCTCAGTGTTTACCAGTATTAACAATGAATTGTGATCACATTGTCTCACTTCATTCACTGAAGTAACCAGATCATATTTAAACAATACTGTTTTAGTTAGTCTATGAACTGTCCATGAGGTAGAAGACAAACATCAACTTAATGCATCAAAGTTTAAAACAAATTCTGATCCTTTTCTTCATCACAACCATCTTGTCCAAAATAATATCTTACCATTACTACATTATCTAAATTTATCTAAATTTCTTCAGCCATTTACAACCAGTATGGTACAATTTTAAGTATATTTTGACATCTTACACATTGCAAAAAAATATGAGATGAGGTGACCTACACGAAATACAGATGCCTAAGTTATCTTTCTTGTGAGCAGTGATTCTTCTCATTGTCATCTAACAAATCAAGTAAAGCATATCATTTCTTTCATGTTGTGCCCTAGACAGTTCTATGCACCAGACAGAACTGGCAATCGGTGAAATAAATGTACCTGTAAGCTCAATTTAGAGCGTAAAACCCCATCAGCCGTATCAACATACATTAACATCTTCTTTAGAATTCTACATAACTTACCATTCAGTTATAGCCTTTGAGGTGTCCATATTAGACATATCCACAGTTATCACACCAAGTTCCTTCTGGCTTGATGAGAACATAGAAGTGTCATTCTTCACTGTTATCTCAAGTGTACGACTTGCAAGTTCTTGAGGAGTTACATCATACTCAAACCTGGAACATGATTCATCTTATATTATCCTACAGAAATCAGCATCAATGATACCAACTTTAGAATTAACCCAAAAAATGCATTAGAAGACATACTGCTGTAGACTAGCATGCCGTTCATACTATATTTTATATATAACAGATAATCACCATAATGGTATATGAATGCTCAACTTTTTCCCAATTTCCTTTTGCAAATCACAAAAGCATGATAGTTACAATAGCTCAAAACCAGAGTATATTTCTAATAAAACTGTAAATGACATTCAGTAAGTGATAAATATATGAATAAGAACATACCGGGTAACTCAAACATACATATAATGAAATAAAGGAAATATTCAGGTTGGGAGATAAAAATATTACTATGAGTACATACGTTTCATCAAAGACTGGGTTAAGATTATTGTTGATCACTTTCGTCTTCTTCTTGCTAGATTTGTCAGGGAGGAGATAAGCCTTCACGTATGGATCAGAGAAGTTGTCCTTGTCACAAGCCAACAAGCATCTGTAATAAACAATCTCTGTATGCTCACCAAATACTGGAGTCAATTAAAGCATCGTTTAGTTTGTAATGAATTTTAAGAATTTATATACAGTGGGCCAGGAATAATTTATTCAGTCCAGTAATATTTTAAGTTTGTCAGCTCTCGTGTCGAGTACTGTAATACACTGACTTTAAATATTTTAAATTGACTAGGAGAGGTAAATGATGGCTGAACATATTTTTTTTCACTGAAATCTAACATCGCTCAGACAGTCAAGGTCATTTTGGAACTTCCTAGCTTAAATGGCCGACAACCTAGAGAGATCCATTGATCTTCTGTTAGCTATCTAGACAGCTTCCTGACATGTGGAATTAATTCATCTGGCCCCAGAGAGGGATTTGAACTCAAAATCACGAGGGCTCAATCGTGAGGGCTAGTGATTAATAGTCAGAGACTTTAACCAGTCCACCACAGAGGTCTATTTCCACAGGTATGATCAGATATGGGCTCTGGCATCAAACATAAGAAACATAACTATAGAACAGACATTTCTGATCCAGATTCTGGGAAGTACAGAACTAGAGCTATCACTGAAGGTGATGAATACCTCCAGATGCCGCCTTGACACAGATATTGTTACATTTTACAAAGGGAAATATAACAAGTCACTTTAAAAAAAAATATAACCTGCAAAAAGTTGCTGGGAAAAGAGAAATATCCTAAACAATTTCTAAATACACATTATATAATAAGGAAAGAAAGGGCCATAACTCAGTGAAATTTAATCCAAACAAAACCAGCTTAATGTATGCACATATAGGCTTATCACTTCTGTGAAGTTTCATTGAATTCCTATCAGTAGTTGCTGAGATATTGTCAGGGCAAATTGTGTCTACAGACACACTGACGGACAGACCGACCAATATAGCCCCCATATATTACATACCTGGGGGTATAAATACATAAACATACTTACACACATTTATGTATGACAACAATGAGTTTTCCTCTCTGCATACTATATCTCAATGTTAACTGTATCTTACCACAGCCATATTCACCTTGATTGCTGTCAGAACTGAAAGAACAAATCTGCATTATATATCTACCAGTATTTAACCAAACAATTCTATATCTACCAGTATTTAACCAAACAATTCTATATCTACCAGTATTTAACCAAACAATTCTATATCTACCAGTATTTAACCAAACAATTCTATATCTACCAGTATTTAACCAAACAATTCTATATCTACCAGTATTTAACCAAACAATTCTATATCTACCGGTATTTAACCAAACAATTCTATATGTACCAGTATTTAACCAAACAATTCTATATCTACTGGTATTTAACCAAACAATTCTATATCTACCGGTATTTAACCAAACAATTCTATATCTTTAACCAAACAATTCTATATTTACTGGTATTTAACCAAACAATTCTATATCTACCGGTATTTAACCAAACAATTCTATATCTACCGGTATTTAACCAAACAATTCTATATCTACCGGTATTTAACCAAACAATTCTATATCTACCAGTATTTAACCAAACAATTCTATATCTACCGGTATTTAACCAAACAATTCTATATCTACCGGTATTTAACCAAACAATTCTATATCTACCGGTATTTAACCAAACAATTCTATATCTACCGGTATTTAACCAAACAATTCTATATCTACCAGTATTTAACCAAACAATTCTATACCTACCAGTATTTAACCAAACAATTCTATATCTACCAGTATTTAACCAAACAATTCTATATCTACCAGTATTTAACCAAACAATTATATATCTACCAGTGTTTAACCAAACAATTCTATATCTTTAACCAAACAATTCTATATCTACTGGTATTTAACCAAACAATTCTATATCTACCGGTATTTAACCAAACAATTCTATATCTACCGGTATTTAACCAAACAATTCTATATCTACCGGTATTTAACCAAACAATTCTATATCTACCGGTATTTAACCAAACAATTCTATATCTACCGGTATTTAACCAAACAATTCTATATCTACCGGTATTTAACCAAACAATTCTATATCTACCAGTATTTAACCAAACAATTCTATATCTACCGGTATTTAACCAAACAATTCTATATCTACCGGTATTTAACCAAACAATTCTATATCTACCGGTATTTAACCAAACAATTCTATATCTACCAGTATTTAACCAAACAATTCTATATCTACCAGTATTTAACCAAACAATTCTATATCTACCAGTATTTAACCAAACAATTCTATATGTACCAGTATTTAACCAAACAATTCTATATCTACCAGTATTTAACCAAACAATTCTATATCTACCAGTTTTTAACCAAACAATTCTAAATCTTTAACCATACAATTCTATATCTACTGGTATTTAACCAAACAATTCTATATCTACCGGTATTTAACCAAACAATTCTATATCTACCAGTATTTAACCAAACAATTCTATATCTATCAGTATTTAACCAAACAATTCTATATCTACCAGTATTTAACCAAAGAAATTCTATATCTACCAGTATTTAACCAAACAATTCTATATCTACCAGTATTTAACCAAACAATTCTATATCTACTGGTATTTAACCAAACAATTCTATATCTACCAGTATTTAACCAAACAATTCTATATCTACCAGTATTTAACCAAACAATTCTATATCTACCAGTATTTAACCAAACAATTCTATATCTACCAGTATTTAACCAAACAATTCTATATCTACCAGTATTTAACCAAAGAAATTCTATATCTACCGGTATTTAACCAAACAAAATCATTAAGAGTTATCTAAGTACAAAGATAAGATACATAGAGGGTATTAAATGAGTGTGCATTCCGTATTGAATTTATTGAACAAGTTGAATAAATTCAAGACGGAATATATACAAATTTAATATTCTTTTTATCATATACCGGTAGTTATATGTACCCTGAAAATACGGCGAAAACCAACATACCTGTTTGACATTAATTACTTCTAATAACAAAAGAGTGACACATGTATAATAAGGGTTTTAATCAGGAGCACAAAAAATAGTTCCATTATGAAATATCATAAATAGTAAATGTGTGAACATATCTAACGATATAAATAGTGTCTTTGCTTACTCAAATTGCTAAAATCAATTCAACATTACTCCTGTGAAGTAATAATTAAATAAACATGTATCAATCAATGTGTATGCTTCATCAAGTTCATGACGTGTACTTCATGACGTCATTTACATATTATATGTACGGCCATCCCATACTGTTTTTAAGACACTGTGATAAATTACAATAAACCATGAAAAAGAATGTAATTTGATTGAAATTCAATGGAAGAGTCAAAGAAAATCTGCAAATGTTGATGTCTAAATCAAGAGGCATTCATTTACATTTATTCATTTACAATAGATCAATACCTGGTACTTTAATTAATGTCTCACAAATGAGTTTAATAGTTTAATACCTTTAACAGACGCTTAATTAAAGCAACAACTCTGAAACAAGTATTGTCTTATAACAGAAACAAATAATGGAAACTAGACGCCCAAAGGCAACATGTCGAGCCCACTGTAAAGAAAGCATGTTACCATGACCTTTGAACTACAAGTATGGATGACATTCTTGACACATCATCTCGTCAAAGTAAACTTTTATACTAAGTTATTTCAAAATTCTTGAATGCCAACAGTGGATCTGGATGTTGCCCAAGACAACATTATCTAATTGTACTTTGCAGTCATTTTCAAATATGCCATTGTATAAGGGAGATACAGCACAGACAAGGTCTAAAAACTCTTTTTGGACGTTTGGCAAGTGTGGCCTTGAACTTTAGCCAACAGACCTGGGTCTTGCGCATTACACATTGACTCAGGATGGTAAATATTTCTTCAAATCCATCCAGGAATGACAAAGTTATGAAGCAGACACAAAAATAGACTCCATCTTTGACCTATGACATCCAAGTGTGACCTTGGCCTTGCAGCTATTGACCTTGGTCTTAAGCATGACACACTGTCTCATGATGTCTAATAATAAAGTTATTTTCAAATATGCCAATATTTAAGGGAGATACAGCCTGGACAAGATCTATGATCCTCTTTTTTATGTTTGACCTCTAAGTGTGACCTTGTCCTTTGAGATACAGACCTGGGTCTTCTGCACTGCACACCGTCTCATGGTTCCTAACAATTGTGCCAAGTTATTTTTAAATATGTTGATGCATAATAAAAAAAGCTCAAACAAGATCTATAATACTCATTTTTGACGTTTGACCTCAAAGTGTGACCTTGACTTTAGAGCAACAGACCTGGATCTTGCGCAGCACTACACACTGTTTCATGGTGTTTAACATTTATGCCAAGCTCTTTTAAAAAATGTCAATGCATAAGGGAAATACAGCCTGGACAAGGAAAATTCAGACAGACTAACAGACTAACTAACTAATGTACAGACATGCAACTGTCACTGTGGCAACTACAACAAGCTGACTCTAAGTGGGCTCGACAAAAATTCAAAAGATATAAACTTATCAACCATAAAGGTAATGTCGTTTTATGAAGAATTCAAACATCAACCATCAATACTAATATTATCAACTGAACAAACATGAAAGCCATAACAACAATGAAGACATTGTTATATAAAAACAACAGGACAATAAATTTTCATTGAATACTAACTGGCTGAAGGTTTTATACCCAGTAGACATATTTGGGGATCCTTTACAATTATTATAGGTGAGATATCTAAAAAAAAACAAAGACTAAAGAAAAAAGATCCATTTCAATTAAAACTCAAGGTAAAAAGATACAAAAAAACACCGCAGTAGTAATCTGATTTAAATTAAGTCATCATGCAATATCTTCATAAACTAATATTTTTCACGAAGGACGATAACTTAAAACCAAGTACCTAGGGTAGTTATCAGAGAAAAAATAATTGGGTAATACTATCTTTTATTATATAATAATATTACAATTTGGGCTGCATTGATCAGCTACTTGAAAAAAGGCAATATTATGGATATACTATATTTGCACTCTTCTGTGTATACATATGTACATATTTATAGATATGTTTGTTATCATAATATTAATTTTACCTTAGGCATGTAATTGCCGATTTTGTGAATAAAGTGAAAAACATAATAGATCTAGTTGTTACATAAAATTACCCAATTTGTAAAACAGCATGACTTTACCTGGATACAGACAGGGTCTTTCTTTGTCTAACTTGGGCATCCCTGTCAGCCATCTGACTTGATGCTGGGGGAATAGTTTGTACAGGGGTCGGAGCAGGGGCTGATTTTACAGAGCCACTTGATGTCTTAACTATCTGCTCAGCTCCAGGAGATGATGGAGCCTTTTGTCCACTTGTTGAAGTCTGTTGAGAAGCTGGAGCAGGCTTTGATGTGTCCTTAGCAGCAGCCTCATCTATATCTGTTTCCTTGGCATCAGGTATAGGGGTGGACATGAGATTCTCACTTTCCTCCTTCCAATTTTGACTTCTTTCTGTTGTCAATACCTAGTAAACATGATATTATATTTATGCTTATAATATCACAAACTAAAACCAGTAAGCAAAAATCTCACAGTTACACACATCTAAATATATGCTTTTCAACCAAAAAAAATTCATTATGACTTAATTTAGAGTTTAACAAAGCAGACCTAGATTACTTAATTTACTTTATAACCTTTTCAGGGAAATGAAGTTTAGAACATTAATAATATATTTTATGTAAGACATATTGCTTGACCCACACATTACACACGTGTATGTACTTACTCTAAGAGACAATCTAACAGAGAGCTCACTGCCAGCTTCAGCTTTCTTCAATGGGAAGAATCTATCAACTTCCATATCTGGTGATGAGAGGAGATTCTTCAGTGGGTAAGAAAACTCACCCAATTGCTTGTCTGTCTTGCTGTCCATTATCTGAACAATTAAACAAATACATCATAAATCCAGGTATCCATCACTAATCAAACTCCTACGGAAGGAATCGCCATTGTAATGTCAAAATAACAACGTTTTCCTCTGGCCTGATATTTGAGAAACAAATAAAAATAGATTTTCTTCAAGTTTGTAGATGAATTTATATCAATTCCTCCTAAATACGTATATATGCGCAATTTGACCGAATGCGGGAATATACTCTTCTAATGATCTTCAGATTTGTTTGTTTTTTTCATTGGGTTTTACGCCCCCTTCCAACAGTCAGTCTTATCATCATTCCTGGGAGGAACCAGTACTAGACTACCATCCTCCGTAAGCAACTGCCTAATTAAATAAGACAATGTAAATGCATACAGAAATTTCATGGAAATCGCATGAAGTGATCCCATAAATATTCCACAACATAAGCCAATATTTAGTATTGCAGACATAGAAATTAATACTCACTATCCTATATACACTACCTAAAAGATGAGGTATCTGTTATCACGTCTGTACTTACCTTGAAATCAACAGTCTGGAAGTTAGGGTCATTGACAAGGAAACGGAAACCTTGTTCCCAGCGGGGCTCTGTTGAATCAGCAACAATTTTACTATCTTCAGTTTTCTGTCCAACATTCACAACAACAAATGGAGAGGGTTCAGACATCTTCTTAGATCTCTGTATAAGATAGAACATACAGCTATACAACATATATAAATGAAATACTGGACCACGTGGGAAATAGATACAACATTAATACATACAACATTTTTGTTAACATCATTCTTGTCCAAATGAGGCATCATAAAATACCTGAAACATTTTTATACTAGTCAGGTAATCATGATATGCATTCAGGTGTACAAGAATGATGGAAGCATGCACTAAAACTGGCTTTGATACATTATCCCACAGAATGTCAGTTAATTCAACATCTATATATATCATAGTTTGGTTCATACAACTAAATATGGTTTATAAACAAGCATTATGGACATAAAAGGCATTCAAAAGGTCTACAAATTATAATTGGTGGATAATGTGCATAATTCAAACTGAGGTAACAAACACATGGCAAATCAATAAGCTTAATACATGAATTGTGTCAAAACAATAACAGATCTGATTAAGCACCAAGTAAGTTGATGACTATAATATACTTACAGCTTGAATATTTACAAGAGAAAGTAAAATGAAAGAATATTCAACATTCCAAAGTTTGAAACTAAAAATAGGATAAAATAAGGAACTGACATGCTAACATATAAGAACATTCTAAGAAAGCCAATACATTGGTAGAATTCTGATGATAAAATGAAGTTAAACTTGAATTCTCTAGTAAAGCAATGCAGTACATAAGATATGAAAGGGACAATTCTCAATGATCCGACTGCAAGTTCTCAAAACATTAATCTTTATTTATCTGTTGTTTAACGGCCCAGTAGACAGCTGTGGTCATTTAAGGGCCGTCCCAGAGAGAGTGGAGAGAAGATACATGAGAACTGGGTATTTATATCTCTCCTCTTATTTCAACAATAACTTTATTGTGCCCATTGTAAAGCATCAATACATGTCTCGCCCTTCTTTCCTATGATTTTCTACACACAGTACTTGGTTCAGTAGTTGGGTATTGGACTTTCAAAAAGCGTCCTAGAGGAATTCAGGAAGCATAACTGAGATTCGAACTGACGACCATTTGTTCAGTAGACTAGCACGTTACCACTAGACCACTAATTATCTCTCAATAACATTCATCTTAAATTGAAAATAACTTAAGTCACATGCATACAGCCTATAGAAAGATCTGAATAACATGCCAGCAACAACAAAGGAGTGTTGTTAAACAATATGATAGATGATCATACATGTACTAGTATATAATGCTTAGTGTAATGGAATCTAGTTGAAGAATGTGTATGTTCAAAACTATTTTAGAGAATACTGAACATGAAAAGATGAGGCCTAATGACCTTATACTAGTACCAGGTACTTGTAAACTACAGGAAACATTGCCTAATAAAATATAACTGACGTATTAAATTTCATCAATAATTGATGCACCTACATAAAACTTTACTATCTAGCATTATAATGTATGTCATTAGCTGAACCTATATAGCTTTGAGATCTATGTTATGTTTTGTAGCACAACATGTATGTATAACTACATTAAAATTGAAGATGATGATAACAACGTGCAGTCAAACGTGTGAACAAAGACCACCTTTGGGAAAGACAAAGTGTGACAATGGTTGCCCCTAACAAATGTTTGACTGTATATACAGTGCTCACCGGACACTGATCACAATTTATGAAGCATTCAAACAAAGCTCAGGAAATTAGGTGAGAGTGTACACAACTACACTTATTTGAGTAACACACATAAAAACATAACATCTATAAAACAACAGTCCAGTGATACAGTGATTAGTTAACATAACATATTAGCGTAATTTATCAAACAGACAACCTACAACAGTTACTGTGAAAATCTTTCAACATGACAGTCACACAAAACAAACCATTCCAAACATTTCTTTGATAACTGTTGTATGAATTAATTGATAAACACTGAACTAAGTCCACATATACCTATTAAAACCCAGATGGGGATCTGTGAAGCACCATTCAATATTTGCATAAGCCAGCAATTCCAGGTACATTGTACAAACAAGTCATGAATTCTCATGACAAAAGAAAACATCGGGGCCTTCATGGTTGACATGAGACCAGACAAATCTGGCTTACAGAAGGACAGTAGTTCTACCTAAGTGTACACTTGGGGTATTACTCTACATTTAAAGCTTGAAAATTGCCAAATAACACTGGCTGTAGGGTCAATGTTAAACCTTAGTGAAATAAAGCTGACTAACTAAAGAGATCAATAAATCATTTTAACTTGAAACAATAAATGGAAACAACTTGAACGGTTGAAGTCAGGCTTAACTGTAAACATAAGCATTCCACACCACTCAATAACTGAACACAAATAACAAAACACAATGAATGAAAACAATATGACTGAACTATGATGACATTATCAGCACCATTATTTTCACTAAACTTCAAATTTAATACAATCTGCCGTACAATTTTCATCACACAGAGGAATATAGTGTAATATAATATTCAAAGCATAAATGATTTACTCAATGAATTCAAATGAGTCTTCCATATACGAATATCTTGTTCAATCTTTTAACAAGGAAGTTGACAGAAATAAACAAAGATATAACTTAAACACAGGCCTGAGATTTGATCTAGGAAAACTGATCCAATCCTAATAAAGGGATTATTTAAATTCCAACGGAGGAGAAAAACTGCACTTACTAATACCCCCATCACACTAGGGCCACGTTTGCACTACATCCACCACGTCCTGGCAGGATGTGGCAAGAATCTGATTAACGTGATAAGGACGCAGTAGGAACCGGTTCAAGCGTGGTATGGTCTTCGTGGACGTGAAGGACGTGGTGGGACTTTTGGCATGTCAAAAAAATAACGTGGCGGGGACGTGGTCAAATTAGAACGCAGAACGTAACAGGGATGTGACTAAAAACTAGTTGAAACTTCATTGATGCAGAAGAAACGTGGTGCGGACTTTAAAAGACAGCAAGCGATTTTCACTGCGTTGTTACTAGGTTGTTACTATGCTTTTGTTACGTCAGCGAAGTTCTCACTACGTCTCAACCAGATGTATGATAAGACCATAGTTTGTCAGGTTCAGAGCAATTGGTATAAATACTGGATTTATACAGCATTTTTTCATTTCCAGTGAAATATATGTTAACAAATGAATGCAATTTGTTATTGTACAAAGACAACAAGCCATTTTGGATGCTCAAATTGCCATTTTCTAAAAACGAAATAGAAGAAAAAGGAACATGAAGCAACCTAGATTATGCTGTGTTAGTGCATGGCTATCGGCAGAAAGAAGATTTCTGTTCGGCCATCATGACCAGTTAAGATAAATGGACACATATGGTACAGTATACATACGGAGTGAATGCAATGTGGACGTTATTGGGACCTAGGGAGAGCGCAGTGCAGTCTGCATGGACATAGTGAGCAAGTATTTGGGACGTGGTATAAACGCAATAGACCTGGTGACAACGGGAAGCTGCACGTGTAATGAACTTATTGGGAACGTGACAGATGCAGTGAGAACCTGGCAAAGACGTTGTAAGATTGTAGTGAGAACCTGGGTGCATCATTTTTTTCAAGTTTGACCCCGTCCCCGCCACGTCCATCAAAATTTTCAGGACTTGATGGGAACTTTGCGAGCGTGGTGTGGACGTGTTCTGGTGTGATGGGGGCATAAGAGATATAAATTGGAGAAATAAATTAAAGAACCATGGGATGACTCGATAAAATATTTCAACTGTAATATGAATCATTTCTAATATAACAGTGAAGACTGGCTGATTATATAAAAGTGTGATAGGTGATGTATTATACTGTATATAATCAGACTCATACAAACATCAACCATTCTACAGCAGGATTAATTGATTCTTTATCAAACTAAGAAATTTTCTACTTAGAAAAAGACAAACATATGAAGAGTGAATAAAACATAGTTGAACCCGTTTTGTAAGTTCTTGTAATAGGTAACATTTTTCATTTAACAAAAGTTTATTATGGACTAGATATAACAATCATGCAGCAGTTAAAATGACTAAACATAAGGTAACAGGTGAGTTGTGTTCAGTTTGTATGAGTCTAATCTAATAAGGGATATCCTAAGCTTGAAGTAAATGTCAGGTAAATTGGTTCTGAAAATGACAAAATGGTAAGAATGAAAACACATGAACTTGATGAATGGTCAGTTCATACCAGGAAAGAGTCGAATTCCATCATCTGTGCAAATATAAAAATAACAGAATTTGGTAAAAGATGACCACATGCAAACACAGGCTTAGAGTAGCAACTACAGAAATTAAAAGAATCAATAAATATAACTAGAGTGTTTCTTAATATATGCAAAAAGTGATATATTATATTATAAGTTTTGATTCTGTCTTGAGTAGTACCAGCTAGTATTTGGTACATGCTAACATCATCAATTTTGATCACAAATGAAGTTTCCAAAAGAATTAAATTACATTTTAATCATTACACCAGTTGCATATACTTAGTAAATACTTAACATACAAAGCATGTAACAAAAAATAATGAATAAGAGAGCCATGATAGCCTTATATAACGCTCACCTGGGTAATCTGATGAATTGATACCATTGTAAGCAAGAAGTTTGTGTCTCTAGGGGCAGAATCAATATTGACACAGTAATATCAGAATAATATACTCAACAGTAGTAGGGTTGACTTGACAGTATTACACACTGGCTATCTACGCTCAATGACATGCTCTTCTTACTAAGAACAGTTCAAAGGCTTTCTCTACAACAGTTTATATAAGATAAGTGACGTCCAGGGGCGAGGCCAATTTTGACCACCAACTAAATAAATGAAACACAGAGGACAAGATGACAAACTGCAACCAACTAAATACCTAGAGTCTAGGTGATATGGTATTGGCCAAAAAGATTTTATAAGGATTTCCCTCCACAATCTTTGTAAAACAAGTGACCCCCGGGAACAGGGCAAATTCTGACCCGAGGAGGATAATATGATAAATTTAGGTATAGGACCACAAGACAATGCATCACACCAAATATCTAAGATGTGGGCCCAAAGGATATTTTAAAGATTTTGCTATATACGTTAGATAATAATTGTCTCAGTGGTTTAGTGATTTCAATTTTAACAAATATTGACGACACATGTTATACATTGAAAGACAGAGTGATCACTACAGTTCACAGTTAGCACTTTGTGCTCAGGTGAGCTAAGAACAAAGAATTATCAAAACTAAAAATGATAAACTAAAGTCATACAAAGGCTGACAGAAACTCATGGATCATGCAGATGATAGTCCTTCAATGTATTCTTCATCCAGAAAAGAACTTGGCATAGAATAACCAAATGTAGTTGAATTTCTAAGGTATTTCAACCAAGTGAATCAAATAGTTGCATAAAAAATACCTGTCCGAACCAACCATCTGGTTCACACTGTGAGACAAATATTACATAAATAATTATAATCTATACCATCAATTAAATCATTTATTCATATTAAATTAATAATATTGTTTCTTTGTAACATCAGAATTTAACAGAATCATCATGGACTTCATTTAAAATGACTATCAAAAGGTAAAAGGACACTAAATTGGTCTCTAAATTAAATATCCTTCAGCCTCCAAGCATGTTTTGTGATTCTCATATTGAATGTTTCTGTCTCATACAGTAACAGACAATAGATAGTGACAGCTTTTGATATACGCTTTTGTTTGAATGTTTTGTTTGTTCTTAGCTGTATGACATTAAAATCATAAACATATAAAGGTTATATGAAACAACATCTAGAAAATTGGATATGAATGCATGAACAATTAATCATTAAACAAATTTTACACAACAACATAAAGTAATTTACATCCAGGCATACTACCAATAAATTCAATACAATATAACACGAGGCAAATAGCAATACATAACACATTGTATATAATCAATGTAAGCTAATGTTTTATACAGAGATATCATATAAAATGGATATGTATCATACACAAGAGAAGAAGATTCATTTATTATCACAGGCTTGAGAAATAAAAATAAAACTTTGTTTCTTTAAATCATCAGGGATCATCCCCAGTTTATACATACGGGCTAAAATAAGAATTATATTTCTGAAACAAACAACATAATGCCAATGGAAAATGAGTGCATAAGTTAATTTCAGCTTATGAGCTAAATCGTGAAGTAGCAGTTACTTGCAACAAAAGCAAAATGTTTTCCCAAATGTTTTTTATCTTAACTAAACATCACACATCAAAGACATACATATATATAATTCAAGGTCAATGTTTCGTTACCTGCTATAAATACAAATCTGACTGATTATTATTTACAAACAAAAAATGGGTATGAAGTATAAAACTGTCTTTAATCTTACTACATGAACAATCTCTGACTAAAACTATAGAAGAATAGATCTCATTGTTTAATGTGTTCCTTGTATCAGAATAGATCTCATTGTTTAATGTGTTCCTTGTATCAGAGAACACAATCCTATGAAACATCTATATAAACAAGAACACTATCCAAACTATATGAGATAATTATACTTGAATATTTGATCATTTACCATAGAATTACATGCCAATCAAAAAAAAAAAAAATCAGGGCTGTTCTGCTGAAATGCATATTTGTATCAAATTAAAAATGTCACGATTGCTATTAGATTATCAATGATAAATTAAAAATGATGTAATACAATCTATACGTACAGGTAATTCTCTGGCTGAGTCCACGTTCACCATCAGAATACAGGAAGATAAATCATCACCACGTTGTTTACCATCAGTCTTGTTAGCTTGTATTTGCTGAAATATAGGAAAAGACAAATAAAATTTGAACTTTCAGTTTAAGAAAGCTAGCCTACAGTAAACATGGGTCTAGAAGTTTATATTTAAACTATAAATCATGCATAGAAATAGTGAAAGATTACGAAAGAAATCATTTATTTCACTTTCAAGTGTATTTTACATGCAATTAAAACATGAAAATAGAGCATGGTACAGGATTACTAATAAAATGTGACTTACAAGTTGTATAATCAATATATAATACAAATAATACTATAAACAGTGCAATTATTATAAAGATCTAATTCTCTACAGTTTATTGTTTGAATTATTCTATCTACACAGAAGCATATTGAAGATAAAATGTAGTGAACTATAATGCTAAGAATACATCAGTATTCCAGCTTGCTGTATTGTAAGAAACTCTGGGATAAAATCATCTTGCATTCATGCATACAATGAATGTAATTAATCGCAACTTTAAACAGTAGTTTTGCCATATTGCAGTACCGGTATATTGAAATTAGGGATGTAAACGGTTAATCGATTAATCGATTAACCGTTCGTTTGTCCGATTAACCGGTTATTAAATCATTAATCGATTAACCGAAAAAAAGTAGAAAGAAGCAAGTAAAACATTTAATAGTAAATTATAGAAAAATCGAAATTTTCAGTCAGTACGTGCGTTTTATCTTGTCAGTAAATTAGTCGACCAGAGGTGCGAAAAATACGACAGTTGAGCAAATTAACAATTCATTGACACTGACCTGGGACCATTATACACGCTGACACGTATATTGTTGATTGTGAAATTAACTAATTGAGAAGCGATTTTGGATGTACGAGTAAACTTGCTTGGTCTGGCACTTCCTCACAATTTCACAAGTTATCATATACAATAAGTTACAATATCGTAAAAATCGTCTGGACGTATTTTAGACGCAGTAGTGATGAACAAGAAAAGCCATAACGATAACGAAACGTTATGCGGTAGACGAATTATAAGAAGAATTAAACACAAAATATAATTCGGCATTACACCAATCAACCAATCAAATGATCGTTGTTGTAAGCTCCGCCCAAATGTTCCAATTATAACCTGACCAAAACAGAGTATGAAACAGGCATGCCGTAATCTACTTTTTTGGTAAACAAAATAACTATTTGTTGCCATAATGTTATGTGTAATTGATCATTAATATATTTAAACGGAAAATTGATAAGAACATCACATTTCTGTTGTAAATATATTGATGAATATACACATGATCGCATTTCGTGTAATACGTCGGTGTCGCGGAAACGTGTGACAATTCATATTTATAAGCACTTTGTACAATTAACATACGGTTAATCGATTAATCGTTCGTATGAACGAACGATTAACCGATTAGTAAAATCTTGACGAATTGACATCCCTAATTGAAATACATTTGAATTGTAGAATGCAATAAATAAAGCTTTACATTCAATAAAACAAATTGACCACAAACAGATCAGCTGACAGAATGGAATAATTATATTCTGATTTATATCAACTTATGAATTTTCAGTTAAAATAGATAATATAACATTAATGTTAGCTAGGTTCCTTTCTCTGATGCATAAAATGGGTACATCCCATCTCCAAAACATCAACAAACAAACAAACTAACAAACAAACAAAACTTCCATTAACCAACTCAAATATGTCCAGCTCAACCAAGAGTATGCAGTAAGCAAACATTGCATTCAAAACACACTGCATTCATAGGATTCCACCGAACTAATGGTATATAATTTCATATCATAAATATCCATAACTGAGGATTTTCCAAGCTCAATACAAATGAATGACAGTGTTGTAGTTCTAAATTAAACAACCATAATATTTGTGATTGACTGTTAAAAGATTTTTCAGCATACCCCCGGGTAAAATGGGGGAATTTCCTTGAAAATATCAAACAATGAGGGCAAAGTATAATGAAATTCAAGTTTAGCGACAAACATCATTTACATGTTCCATACTTAAAACAAAGAAAACAATTATTTCATCTGTTGTTTAATGGCCCATTCAACAGGTATGGTGATTTCAGATCCGGCCCAGAGAGGGGAATTTAGAAACAGGAGAACAAGGGATTTACATCCCTATTCTTTTTTAATAGTTCAGTAAACAAACATCACAAAGACAGAATTGAGGCAACAGGAGTCAGGTGAGTGATGTTAATGAGGAATACAAACTAGTATCTGATCTGTTTTATATAACTAGTTCTATCATATGTATTTGATTAGATAAAACAGCAGCTAATGACAATGGGTTGTGAAATCAGACAGTAAATGACAAAACATGGTTGTGTAGTAAGTTACATGTTATAAAAATATAATTAATGATTTCATTTTATTGTAGCGTATGATGATGAAATGCATTCACAAAGCTGCACCCTTCATAAAATGGTTGATTCAATGAAATGTTTCCCAATCAAATAAAATTACAAACAAATTCTGGTACAATGTTTCTCAGGCTAGAGACCCTTCATATACAAAATGTAAAGAGAAAAGTTTTAATACATCTTTTCGTAATTGTGGATTTTTTATCAATATAACATCAAAGTTGAAAATTGGAACTAAGATATCAATGAATTTCAATAAAAAAAATTACTAAGTAGTCAGACCCATAAATGTCAAGAATTCTAGTAAATAAACATTCAACACAGAATGTATAAGGCAGTGATTGGTATAGTGTAATTTTATTAAACTGTCAAACATGCATAATTTCACTGTCAATGCTTGCATTTATTTCTGGCTTCGGTAGGATTCGGTTACTTTCGTTATAATGATAATCTATACAAAAATTTTCGTTATACTGGTCGTTGAATGTGTAATTATGTATTTAATGTTACGCTACATAATACCACATAAACAGGTGGAATGGGGCATTCACTTACAGTAAAATAAACAAAAACTATCGACTGTGATACGAAGTTCAAAATAATCACATTCAACATCCGTGTAGTTATTCAGCTTTGACAGTTTAATAAAATTGCACTATACAAGGTTTCAGGGAAACAATTCATCGAAGACTCAAAAAATAATGCTAAGGAGTAAGGATAAAATATGAATGTTTAATTAAATGAATGTAAATGATGGCTATGATAAGCAATTTTAATACTTGAATTGTTCATGTTGTTTCATACAGTTGTTCAGTAAAATTATGTCAGATTCATTTAACTAACTTTTCAATGAAAATCACCAAAGAGAGTCACAGGCTAATTAAACTATTCAAGAAATGCCATGGTTTTGAATATGATACTTTAATGTGCATATATATATACTGTCGACTTACTTTAAAATTGTATAATAGCCTTAATACACAAACTTTTTGTTCAATTCATAAGTTATTTAGTACAAAACTGACTCAAGTATCTGAAATTCAGTTAGGAAAGAAGGAAACATGTAACTTGTATGTAAACATGAACAATACAGTGAATTGAAAGATTTTTAACTTTTCACAGCAAAACCTTCACTTACCATCTAAAATGGTTAAGGATAAAAGATACAATTAATTAATAAAATATATCCTAAAAAACTGAATATCAAAATATTGCAGCATACCAATATCATTCTCTAATAAAATATACATGTGTAACGAGAATATAATCTACTGTACAAAATCTGAATAAATAACAAAAATCCTATTATAAATTACAGTACAGAACATATAATTACATTAAATTGACACAATGACATTTTGCATATAGTGAATGCCTATGCAGGATCAACAGGGACAAATATCTATAAGATTTAATGTCCACAGTCCCCATCAATTATAATAGATCTGTTTATAATATAAACTAGCCGAAGCATACTATTTCCAACTCAAACAACCACTTACATGTTAGTCTATAACAACAAATACTACAATTGTGTTGTTTGCCATGGCATTGGAAATTGGCTTTAGCATCTTAAATACATATGTATATTTATACTAACAAACAATCTGATACATAGATTAACAGAGTTTCCTCCCTTTCCACATCAAAGAGACTGAGTAACTGTGAAAGCATGCTTACATATGTCTTCCATGAACGATATTTTCTGCAGTGGGATTGCACCTTATTTTCACCAATTTTGAGGAAGAATTTCATTGCCTTCCAAATCAAGAACATAAATTGATTGACTGATTGATTGAGACACATATAACATATTTACCTTTTGTAACATCTGAGGATCTTTAGATAAATACAACCAGACAAGTTTCAAATGTAATTTTCCTGTCTTTATATTTTCAAGAGGCAACCACTGAAGATAAAAAGTACAAACAGATATTTATATTATCATTTCTTACTTTTTTAATACAAAATATTTAAATAGTAAAAGTAATATTTTTTCAATAACCTAAATATTTGACAGAACAATGATAAATTGAAAATCCAGATACCATAAAGAAGAATTAATTAATATTGTAACAACTATATACAAGTAAATCTTACATTATCTACTGTGCCCTTCTCAGATACTGGAGACAATTCAATGGAGACACTGAAATACAACAACCATGAATAATTTTACAGGGATTCACATAAAGAAGAAATTGTAAATGTCAAGACAGCTATTTTACTAGTTGGATCAGAAATATAAAAAAAGCAATTTTCTTCACTACATTGCCTAGTCTTAAATCTAAAGATTATTGCCATTCATCAATTGTTATTCCACATTAGGGGGAAGTTCTTATTGATTCAATATTGAGATAAATGATGCTTGAAATAGTCCACCCAAATGTGTGAATTATTGACTACCACCAGATACATTTCAACCCTATATTTGGCTAAATATTACAAAATAAATTCTAAAACTATACCCTGTAAATACTAAGGAATCCCATGACTCATATAATGTTAAGTTTGATAATAACCTACAAATAAACAAAGTATTATATAAACAGTCAATACTTACTTGCCAAGTTTGTCGTCTTTGCTGCCAGGATCCTCATCTCTCAATTCAACATCCATAAACTGTCCATCTCGTTCATCAATTATTGTCTTTAATTGATCAGAAAAAATAAGGTAAGTTTTGAAATAGATTTAAACTTACTTATACAATGTATAACAACAACAATTACAAACCTGATGATGAACATAGATTCTTGCATCAGTAATGTAGACTTTATAATAGAGTGTAGTATTGAAGGTACACACATATCTAATGATACAGTTTCTTTCCTAATAAATTATGTTAACATTTTTACCTCAAACACTTGATTCCACTGGGGAGCAACAGTGTTATTTATAACTGTTGTCTTGAACTTCATCGCACCAACTGAAAATAAAATATGCAGTATTAATATATGCCATATTCCTACAATATACATGTATAGGGTTGGTAGAACTTTTTTTTGAATATATTTTTTTGTGTTAAGATTATTCATATGAAAATATTGGGAAAAAAATTGACTAAGATTGAAAAAAAACTCTTAGAGTCAGCAGAATAAATTAAGGGTCAGTAATAAGTTATTACAAAGCCTTAACAGGATCTAGCAATAATGTAAAAGACCTCAATAACAAAAAGGGACAGTATATATATACAAATAAAGATCAGTTTTGTTACATTATAACATAAATCATGCTGAGAGACATATAACATACACAAGTAATGATAATCATTACAAACAATAAATATACAAATATACAGATTAACAAATACTTTATTTTCATTAACCAAGCATTTCCACATTCTACTAGTATTTAACACTAACTAGAACTGAGGAATACGTCTAGATATATTTACCTCTTACAACAGCATAAGGATCAGATTTTCCTTTACCCATCATACTTATGTCAGCTTTCACTAACTCTTTAGCTTCAACAACATGTATTCTCAACACACCCTGAATGGTAAAACAATGACACCAATTAAAGACCAAAATATAGCAAAAATACAAATATCTTTATAAAATACAAATATCTTTATGAAGTAAAACTTTTAGAAACCAAATAATAACATCTATCATTAATTATAGACATTTATCAAATATCATTATGCATGTATACATGATTACGTACATCAGGTTGTGGATATCGGAGTCGAGAAACCTCCAGACCCTTGGCCATCTCTACAACAATTCTGTTTGGTAACACCATAATGTTAGCAATATTCTCTTGTATAATGGTCTGTAACATGTCACTGTAAGGGGGAAAACAACAACATAATATGGTTATTGTAATTTAACAATGAGTGGAGCATATACATGTACTATCATTAGCCAGCAGAATGATAATTTTCTATTTAATATACCTGTAATTAACTTCTCATTAAGAATTGAGCATAACATATTTTAGCAAGACTGGTCAAGAATAAACCTTTAGATGCAATGAAACAGATATTTGTCATTCATTGTTTTCAGAAGAAGTGTCAATTAAAAATGAATAGAGCAAAGATGAACAATTATTTGTATATCAAGTAAAATGACCTCCATACTTTATTTCAAACAATACAGTTTCTAGACATATATGTCACATGTACAGATTATTTTCCTGTGAAAATTAATAAAACTTAAATCAAAAAGATAAAATTACTTACTTCAGACCTGGTAAGTCAAGAGCGTTAGCCAAACTTGTCAAATTGAAGTCAATGGCCTATAAATGAAAGAAAGAAAAACATGGTTCAGTTTTGATACAGACATACAACATGAACAAAATCATATAATTATTATACTCATAAAGTGCATCTTATGGTTAAATAAAGGGGGTGAAATCTCCACATGGGTATTTCTATTTCATGTCATCATCAACTGTATATTTTACAAAAATTGGTGTGAACTAGATTTTATGTTATTAGGAATATTATAAATCTGACATGAATTTGTCATCATACAAATTCAAGTGTTCAGAACTTTGTGCTGTATGATAAAAAAGTACAAATATAAATAAAATTTGCCTACGTATGTATGCAATACTTACAGGGTTATTTAAAAAGAAGACACTAAGACCTCCAAAGAATGGTGTCTGGCTAAGTAATGGTTTAAATATCACACGTACAGTACCATGAAGCTGAAAGTAAATACATATATATACATGTATAATGTGAATACAGAATACTTCATGACTGGGCAAACAGACTGGACATTCAGTTAAAAGATATTACAGTTAAAACCCCCTACAACTGGACTCCCTGAAAACCTGACTCCCAGAAAACCGGAATTCTCAAAATCTGACAAATTTCAAATCCATTTTTAAAATAAAAATTATCGAAAGTTCTCAGAAAACCTGACTTTTTGCTCTGTCTGTTTTTAGGGTTTTTACTGCATACAGACAGGATGATTGCATATAAATGCTTGGTGTATAAAGTAGATTGAAGAATGTTCTTTTTGAGTTCCAAGGTATTAACCCATGAAACAGGAATGCAATTTTCTGTACGACTGAATTTTTTTAAACACAGTGTTAATTTGTGTGACAAGATGCAGAAATGATTTAAAAGTAATGTATGCAAGTATTTACATAAGCAAAAAAACATTTGAGTCAATGCTGAGTACTTATGTAAAAAATAATAATTGTAATACAATGCTAGGTCACACAATAAAGTGACTGTCATGTGTAACAAAGGTACATAACTATACTGGTAAATATAGTGGGGACTCCGTTGTTATGATCTCTGACTGGTAATCACAAGTGGAAAACTACCGAATGACCCAGTCAGTTGGTGCAACGACAACCCCTGAGGAAAATAATACATGTATAGGACTATACCTGTAAATCTTTGATGCCAGCTTTAATTCCCTTCAGCTGTACTTCAATCTCACAATCACTGCTATATCTGTAATATCAATACACATATCGTCTATAATACTTGGACTGAAGTAGAATGGTCAGGGGCGGCAATATTAATTGTCCAGGTCGTCCCGCAGCCTGTACGGACAACGTCACAAGTGAAAATTTCTAGAATTTACTATATAAATATCATTGGACAACTTGAGAAATGCTTCTGGCAAAATGGACAAGTAAGTCAAAATCAGATTTTGCAGGCCCTGATGGTCTAGTGAGGTAAAGTTTTTGTCTCCTGATAAGTAGATTAAGAAATGGACTTTCAGTTTAAGTGAACTTAAGCCATAACAAATCAAAGGTTAGTTACTGAGGAAGAAATCATGGAGAAAAATTGATGGAAGTTCAATTACATTTCATGAAAAATCTGTAGATTAAGCTAAATACTAATTATATCAAACATTACATGCAGCTCATCATTGTGTAAAGAATGAAAACAAACAGAAGTCATACCAGGAACTTACAACATGATATATCAAGTATAATTATACATCAAATAATTTAATACTGCTAAATTATTGATAAATAACCACATCACTTGTTGTTTTAATGTTGTATAGTTCAGTGGTACAGACAGATGTCATATTATACAACATCTAATATTGCATATACTTCAGATCAAGTGGTATCTAATTCAGGACATAAACTCCATGGGTGCATTAGAAAGCTGAAACCTCTTAGGGCCCAGGGGGTGAAGCTCCAGAAAATAGCATTTTTGAAGACAACAGCACTAGTTTTGGATGCTAAGAGGTTGAAAATAAAGCCTGAGGACTTAAAAAAACAAACCTAGTATTAGCCCTTGACACTTCAAAGTAAGTCATGTTGTAAACAAGTACATGTATAAAGTTAGCAGTTCAGCACAGCTGTGTACCAGAGACTGTAAGATGTAGTGTCAGATATACCAGAAAATTTATCTTCATTTCAATTTTAGCCAATACATGGTAACAAGCCTTCCTTACTGATGCATAAACATACAATATATTTACATTTCGTCCAGACAGTGTGCAACAACGCATCAAATAAAATCATCAGATATGATCTATAAACTTGATTTTGCTTTATTCAGAGAACATCAGTGATATCATTGAAAATGTGCTTCAATCCTAGCTAACAAATTATATTTACATCGGACACCAGTGGTCATGCTTTTTCAGTTAAATAGATTTTGACATGGATTGCTGAGGGAAATTAGCAACGTCTGAAGAATAAATGATATAGACAGTTCTCACCCACACATTATTTAAATATATATATCCTTGAAGCAAATATATAGTGGTCACGTGACTTTCTACTTACATAATATCAAGATCCATGTAGATCTCATCCCTCTTCACTTTCTCTGTATAAACTTTAACACCACCAATCCTTGGAGGCTGAAATAAAAAATATTTGTTATAGTTCAGGGCTTGGTAAGGCAGACTTCACGAAAGGCAAAAAAATAATCTGCCGGACATTCGGTCTACAGATTGAGCTAGCTTGAAAATTCTGTTGGAAAAAAGTATAAATACGTAAACTTCAGACAGGTAAGTCGCCAGACAACCAGTCAAATGAGATAACATTCTTTATCGGCCCAACACACAATCTGTCCGACAAGACCACCGGTCCGGTGCCTTTCGCAAAGTCTGGATAAGGTGAAGAAATTATCAAGGTGGCAATTTTATCCCTGTTTTCTAAAGAGGAAATCATACAAAATAAACAGTAAGGAAATAATAGTCAATCCATTCTCTAGTGGACTTAACACACAATAACCACAATGTGCAGTGGATTAAGGAAAACACTTGTCTTGATGGGAACTAGGGGGCAACTAGGGCCCTCAGTGGGTCCCAGGGATAATCTAAGACAGAAACTGAACAATTTACTTCTTTTTCCCATCTTTTTGTACAGTGGGGTCAAATGTCACACCAACAGCCAGGGTAAGCCAACAGCTTCCTCACATGCAATTTGGTCCCGTCTAGGATTTGAACTCACAGAAGGAGGGGAGGGGGGATTCCTAATGAGAGACTATAACCACTCTACCACTGAGACCTCTCACCAGACATCTATGGATTATTCTGTTTACCAGTATATCTATTAGCTTTCTAGAATATCAAGTCGATTCATCTTCTAATTTAACAGTTAGCCAACAACATGAAGTCAAATAAACTACAAACTCAGTTTTAATGAGAATACTTGAAAACAGCTGAAAGTGAGACACACTCGTTAAGAGTTCTAAGCCTCATATAAATTAAGTGTTTACACACAACAGTGTATGCATTAAACAATTACTTGCTTTGAACTTTTGTTGTATGAAAATAGGATTGCAAACATTTATGTTGATAACAAACACAGATGTCTGCTAGTAGGAATGTAATTACTGGAATAGCAAAGAACAAAAATCAAATTCATTGAGATGGGGCTGCAAGGGCCGCCACTGGGTCCAGGGATGAGCTGATCCACAGAATAAACACACCCCTCAGTGGTTAGTTATCACAACATACAGTTAAATTTCTTGTAGAATGATTTCTATATATACCGGTATATACTATTCAAGAGCTTTAAAATATCACCAATTTTCATCAAACAGAGCAATTATGTGTTAAGTTTATTGTATGACAAATACTTTCAGACATAAAAAAGAAGAAAAATGGTTGGTCCAATGATTCATAAATTTAAAGATGAGAAATTACTTCATTCAGGTAAATATCAAGTCCATTAACAAGTGAAATCTTACACACAAACATAAAAACATAGATTTATGATATTTGTAATGTTCAGACAAGTGATGTTTTCATTGGTACTTTTTAACCATTCTTAAAACACAAGTTATAAATCATACCATTGTTCTATAAGCAGATAATACACTTGTGACATTTACAAGGCAAATAACCAATATGATTTATTGTCAAATTCATTTTTTTAATGCTTGTTTGTGTTATTTAAGCAGCTTGAAATTTGAGTAGAATTTTATTACTGGAAATCTGATATGTTTAAGTTACTGTAAAATAATCCCTTTATCCCTGATTCAGATGAGAACGTGCATTTTCAATCACTTTGGTTTTAAGAGGAGATCTATGCAAACTTGATTTCTTATACATGAGAGAATACGTACGATATCTCCAAGGTCAATGTTGACAAACTTAAATGATCCCATCATACTGGCACTATCCTGGACTGTCTTCTGTATGGATGTCATGAGGAGACCTTGTACATAATCTCCAATAAAAGGCCACATCTGAGCAATCATCTAGAATTTAAAGTTTACAATCAAATAAATATACTACTACATCACCAGTGTTTTCAATAAGAGGCGGCCAGTGACCAAACTGACCGCTTAGAATTGAAATTGGAGCCCTAAAAATCCAGAATTCATCATATATGCCCCCAGATCCCCCATAGAAAGCCTTCTTCAATCAAAGTTAGGCTTCCTACAAGAAAATGTAAAGAAAACCCTAGGTCACAATATGATGTTTATATTCAATCTGACTTTACTATAGTAGCCATGAATAAAATGAGCTTTTTAATAAATAGGGCTTTTATTAACATAACTTCAGTTATATATCAGTGATCAGATGATGGCTCAACTTAGTCAAATATTTCCAAAAACATAACAAAAGCATAGTATAATTTACTTCAATGATACAACTGGTAAAGTGACAAATTTATACTTAATATCAATTATATCAAATACTTAATATCACTTATATCAAATAATGCATTTATTTTGGAAAAACTTGAACACATAAATTCTATCAAATATCTTCTAAAGTACAATAACTTTTAAAGTACAATTGGTCACTGTATGGTCATTTCAAGATACAGCTTCTATGGCAAACATCCATTTATTATTTACTTAGCAAAGGCATTTGAAGTATGGTTAAAGGGTTATTAACAAGGGAATTGTGTACAATAAAAATATTCTTCATAATAAAAAAAAATTCTATACGTTTAAGTAAACTTGAATTTTATCAATTTAAGTCTGATAACAACACTTAATCTGTTTGACCAGTGACCATGAAAAGTACAGTGTTAATACACATCGGAGACCAGGATTAACATTTCAACACAGCCAGAGGCAAATATAAAATTGTGTGTAAGACTGTTTTAATTCAGTGAAATAACTACATAAAATAGATTGTCTACAGTACTGTTGTATCTGGTAAAGCTTAAACAAAAATCAATGATTTTCATTGATTTGAAAAGTCCACATGACATTTACCTTGTTCATCCATTCTGCACGCTCTACGTCTGGGAAGAAAACCTGAAAATGTAAAATGTATTCATTAACATTCATACACAGGCATAATTTGAACAAGATGGTTAAAAATACTGAAACTTCTAAACACACTAGTCATGATGTGTATTGAATAATAATGTTAGTCATAAGACAGGTTACATCACAATAAAACTGTAATTTTTATGTTAGTTTTGCAAGAAGTTGAATGTAATATTTCCCACAAGTCATTATGTAAGAATCTGAAATGATACATTCAGACTCCTAGCAAGAGTCTGTTATTCAATTATGGTCAACAGCCAAAACTGTAATGGATACAAACAAAATTTAATATTTGTATAATTGTATGAATCTTTTGAAAATTGGAATAACATGGATATAACTGTCACCAAAAGTGACAACATCCTATATAAAAAATTATATATATAGATGAGATATGGAAATTTGCTTGTTTCTGGTTACCAGACCTACCCTTAATTTTCCCCCACAACCCCTGAATTTTTATTAGGCTCAAGGAACAGTACATCCATTTTCTTGTGTTTTTATCTTTCCACACTCTACAAGAGCAAAAAAGCCCCGACCTACCCGGTACTTATCCTATTTTTAATGAGCATGTAATGAGGAACAAACAATTTTTTAGGCCTAAGATATTTTCTAGCAGAACATGATACAAATCCATAAACACAAGATGTGACTCAATTTACCAGAACTAATGACCGAAGGGTATGATCAGACAGGAATCAAGCCACTCATCAGTTAGTTATGTTTTCTTGTTCTAGTTTCAAGGGAATGTCAATAAAAAATATAAGATATCAAGTTGTGAACTTGTGAATCCTTCAGTTGGTTTGTAATGAATGCATATCGTAATGATACATACATTTCCTACGTAAGTCAGCATGCCTTTATTTTCATCAAGAGTAAATATTAATATACAATTGCACTGGGGTATGATGAGTATAATTCACATATGTTGCATGTACAACCAACCAGACAAGTGATACATCACAGGTTAGTTGAATACATGTTTATTTGACAAAATATGTATATTTTTGGACAAGTAAAATCTCAATGTCCATGAAGAACTTCTGAGAAATAATCCCAAACATTACATAATACATGTAAGCATGTTGAAAATTCCCTCCATGCCACAACCTTGGGGTTACATACTGTACTGAGGAAGATGTTTCATTCTGTTACTTACATCTAGAGAAATGTTACAGGTAACAGCTGTAAGTGATCTATACACTACAATATTCTCATAGATGAATTCATTTATATCATAATGCTCACATTCACTATTAGATGTCTGAGAATGTTGACTCATACCTGATGAACCATCAGACACTATGAGTGTCTGTAGCCTCTAACACTGAACCAACAAACAATTTACTTCTTGTAACTTTCTGTTCATGTATGTTTACCATGAAGGGATGCAAAAGGCTTGATGCTAACTCAGTTCATTTATAATTAAAATAATTAACAACTCTTATGCAGAAATCGTATTACTTAGTTTGTCTGGCCATTTTATCCTATTTTGGGCCCTATAAATGTACAGTACATGCTTTTTCCTAATATCATCCCAAAATTCAATGGCTGTGTCTAACTAGCACAAATGTTGTGGTTTATTATATGTTTAAATTAGCAATAATTAATTTTCCCAATCTGACATATTCCCCTCCCCCCCCCCCCCCCCATCTTGAAAGGACCTACCACCTTTGTCTAAAGCCCCACAAAGGGCTGTTTGTTCACTTGATACTTACATCAGTAGGTAAAAATGGTACATGAACATACATGTACTATGTAAGTAACCTTGAATGAGTTGTTTTAGTTGTAACTATTGCCTGATGTGGTAAGCCTGTCTAATGTACAAGACATGTCTGACCCAGACATAGACATATTTATGTGTACTCGGTACATGTCTAAATAAATATCTATCTCACTAAATCAACTAATATATTAGTAATTTCATTAATTAAACATGGAAACCACAAATATATCATGGTAAATACAACAGCTGTATAAAGGAAATGCACATGCCAGGGGTTTTCTGTACGTGTTGGCCCTTTGGGGGAAGGTGCCATATCCCTTAATATGGGAATAAAATAGCAGGTTGAACTTGAAGCCTCATCTGGGCCTGAAACCAATTTTGGGAATGAAATTTCAAGGAGTAAATTGGAAGTTTGTTGAAAATTGCATGATTTCACAGAAATTTCAGAGGGGAAGGCTACTATACAGAGCTCTATTATAAATATAATAAATGTATGTTATCTTAGATATCTCAAAATCAAGACATGAAGCATTGACATACAGCCATAAGGCATTACATGATTACAATAATTAAAACAAATGATCAATAAACAAAATATACATATATAGTAGCTAGAACACTGTGCCCAACTGTTTGAAATGTTTAAATCAAGCTTTAAAAGCTTACACGCATTAATCATGATTAATGAGTTTACATAAAAAGGGTATATAACATTTGTTTTCAAAAAGACCAGTTAACAGTTATAGAACTAGATAGAGCAAAGTAGGGTAATTCCGACCCCTGTGTAATACCGACCCTTTTGTTTTTTTCATATTTTAGAGCTCCAATTAACTTGACTGTATCTGTCAATCATTTATCATTGATGACGTCACATTGGTTTCGTCATAGAAGGCCATTTTGAATTTTGTGGAAGGAAGTGTGGCCGCCATTTTTTTTTGTAGTGAAATAAAAGGGTGACTATAAGCAAAGTTAGCTTACTATTTGTGTTCAGACTTGATTTATAATGTTTCAAATTCTAAACTCTATGTATAAATCAATCATACATGCCTCTATTATTATATTCTTTGTGATTTCAAGACAAAGTCAATGATATTGAAGGAGACCACGTGGGGGTCGATTTTAACAGATGAAAATTCATTTTCTGCTAATATCGACCCTACCTTAATTAGATATGCACAACAATTAAAAAATTGCAGAATTTCATTCCATAAGACTAAACTTATTTGTAATTTAACGTAAGGCAAATTGAACTGTTCATTTCGTGCTACTAGATTAAAACTGCATGTTGAATTTTATAAAAACAAATTGATTAAAAATCTTTTTTTTTTTAATTTCACCCTTTCATATATTTAAGTAGGCTATGTCAAACCAGATTGATGTATTTAGAAACACTTGAAATATAAACTTATGCAAGTGAAATGGTGCATAGTAGACCAATGAGTAGGAAAGGGGCAGTAAAGGCACAATAAATTTGATATCCCTAACAACGTTATTACATACAAGCTGTCTGGACGTGTACCAGAAAAGTCTTAGGCCCTAGGCAAGATGGTGTCAACTCCAGTCGAGGAGACAGTAACTGTTCTTAGTGTTCTAGTTGAATACTCAGATTTAATGTGTGACATGTAGTGTATCCATTGATAAGGAAGGAATTCACCTTTGAAGTGCAAACTATTGTGAACTTGGACTGTCGTGCTACAGTGTTGGTGCTGTTGTTTGCAAAGATGTATATTTGACGTGTGTACTCAATTGAATTAATGAAATGTTTATTTGTCAAATTTTAATTAAATGATCAAGATTTAAAAAGAGCGATGCTTGTGTTGTTTAATTCAATACTTTTTTCCATTTAATTGTAGCATGAAGGTTAGTACAAGTTGCTCTGCTATTATCAATAATATTATGTCAGTGCTTCATTATCTAAAAAAAAAGTTTGAAGGGGGTCGATATTAGCAGAAAGGGGTCGATATTTACAGATTCACATTAGGAAGAGCAGACAGAGTTCTCTACCTTTCTGTATATATGACAAATAATCTGATTGGTCATAAATGACCAATGGTAATTTCTCTTTCAAAAATCATTACAAGCACTGGCTTAATGAGCATTAAGTAAGCTTATTTTTGACATTTACAGTTAAGGGGTCGGTATTACCCTACTTAGCTCTACTCAATAACTGGATAATAAAAAACACTTTTGT
This sequence comes from Lutraria lutraria, assembly GCA_964023205.1. Classification (NCBI taxonomy): domain Eukaryota; kingdom Metazoa; phylum Mollusca; class Bivalvia; order Venerida; family Mactridae; genus Lutraria; species Lutraria lutraria. Next base: position 30,578,339 of record OZ026843.1, read on the forward strand.
TGAATCTAATTTCATAATAAAAAATTCATCTAAACACAATTGGTTCAGTGATCAGTCAGTATTTGTTGAAAAAAACAACAATACACAAAATATTATCTTTTGATGCAAAAAGGAGTTCTGGAGCTTAAACTTGGCATCAATTCATCACATTCAACAGTGGTGGGAAATTCAAAGCAGACAGCGAGATAAACTTGTACTAAGATATAAGTTAACATAAAAATTCATATCAAAAATATATAAAATTTATCATATGTGACATTGATGCCAATATAACAACTCACCTATTTGAAACAGTCAAGCTAACTTCCTAGCCAAACAAACAAGAGGAAAACATGGTTTTACATTTCAAGACTATTTAAAGGGGCATGCCCTGGAACTGAAGCGTCTCGAATATAAATCAAATTGGTATCATTTGAATGCCAAAATCAATTAATGAAAGTCCTGTAAAATATTTACGAAATGTCCCGCTATTTGACTCAAAATACACATTTCAAGATTTACCAAACCTGCCGATTACGCCTTAGAAAATATTCGTCATTTTCATAACTCGACCCTTTCGGGATCTGTCAAAAGCGGAAAAAATGTCAACAAACTGTGAAATGGTAAGTATTGCTCATGTCATGTTCATTGTTTGCGACATAAAGCTTATCTATCGATCAATTATAGGTAAATATCATTGTTTTGCTGCTTGAAAGGCAGCGCGCACGCTAAGTTAAATTCTCACACGAATCGGAAATATCGTTGTCGTCAATAAAAGGCTTGTAAGCCTTTTATTTAAACCGGCATATAAATACCCACGCGTGTGTTATAGGGCCATTTTTGAAGGCACATTCTTCTTTGACTTTTCGGTAATAATTGTTTTTACAAGTGATAAACGCATTTTTGGTGTATAAAACCCAAGACACAGCAGTTCCTGGGCATGCCCCTTTAAGAATTAAAACTCCATGCCAAGAAAATGAAATGAGACAACATCATACAGCATTTAGAATATACAGTAAAACCTCGATATTAACATCATCCTTGTAGCCACATATAAACAATGGACATTATACAGAGATGGACTTATTATCAAGTTAAAATACAAAGGAAATATTGAAGGCATTCCGAAAATAAGTGGTGGTCATATATGAATGGCACTGTAATTTTATCCTACATTATAAGAAGTTATTTACAAAAACCATGATCAATATGTGTATATTATTCCCTGGCTTTTCTATGACTAAAATCATTGAAATAGAGCATACTTAATTGAATATCATCTAAAATGTCTGCATAATAATATTATCTCAACATGCAATCAAAGGTATGCATTCATTCTTACTTGACAAAACAATTTAAACTGATTTAATTAATATATCAAGGTATCAGGTTACACAGACTTCAAGGTCTTCAATATCTGTAATATTAACCTGTAGAACATATTTTGTCAATATGAATCAAACAAAACAAAATACTAACAAATGATCCGAATGAAAATTTTACTTCCAAGGGCATGAAAATCTTGATATACAAAATCTTATACATTATTATGGTAAATTTTAGCACAATAATAATAATCATAATTATGTGCTTTATTATTCTAAGTAAGTTTGGGAAAGGTACCAGTATATACAGAAATGTGAAAATTTGCATCATTTTGCACCAAAACTGGGAATATTTTAGGGTCTGTTTTATATGATATTTTACTACATTAATTCACATACATAAATTATGTCACTGAGGAATTGTTTATTTATTACAAACAACAACATATGACAGAAATGGGTATTTTCGATTTGTTACATTAATAAAAAAAATCTGAAAATCAGGTAAAGTCATGTGCATACCGGTAATACTCAAACATTTCATTCAAAAATGCATTTTCCTTCTGGAATTTTTCTCAATAATTGCAGATTATAGTAACATCTTTGGATTAGGATCAAGCCTTTTACAGACTGGGACCTACCCGGTACTATATAAGGTAAAGAAATACCTGTATATATACATACAGTTTAACTATTTCCTAAGTGACTGAATATGTTTATCAGCATCTCATTTGTTTATAATTTCACACTGAATACCTGTTTATCATGCAATAGATGATAAAAATGAACAAAAATTAATAAGAACAATACATTAAATAATCTTTTACTGATACTGTCATGTCACTTCATACATAATAATAATAATATTGATATGATACTTGAACATAATGTTGTTAAACACCCCCACAAGATTTTCAAAAAGATTTAGTGGGTTTAAAACCATTTTTCGACTTCATTTCAATTATAATAAGTTATATATTATGGCGGCCTGTAAAGCTAACCAGTTATCCTGGACCATACTAACTTATCCATCCATAAGGAGCCATAAGGAGCCAACTACTTCTCCACACATAGAGAAAAATCAACATCTTTGTGAAGTTTTCAGAGACGGGTACTGATCTACCACAACTGGGGCTTTGAAACTGGATTACTGGACTACAGTAGTTTTTCAATCAACCTGTTAGCAATATTTTACTCACTAGGTTTTTAGTAAATTTTACAGTCATTTTTTTAACATGATTTATATGAAGTTTAAGGGTTAGAATATTATCGAGCACCTAAACCTGTTCAGGCAGCTACTCATATTTTATGAATGTTTTAATATGCCTCACTGATTCTAGTGAACATACAACATTTATATATATATATGTTCACATATTGGACAATATTATACATAAGATTATGATATAAACCCTGTGAAGCATAGAGGAAGAAATAGCTTGCACTACTGATTAAGAGGTTGTGAGTTCAAACTCTGGACAAGGCTCACACACTGGCCACAAATTTGACTAAAGATATTATTATGTCGTATGTACAATTGTCCTTCACCTCTGAAATATCCGGGGTATCTTGTCTGTAGCTTGCAGATAGAATGTGGTTAGTATGGGTTAAGACCTAAATGTAGTCCAGGGAAGCTAGGATAATTCATTAACTCAATAACTGTTGGACACAATGTAACTGAAAGAATGAAAATTATGTTGAAAATGGATTAAACCCAAATGAAATAAATAAATAACAGAACGTACAGAGAAATATGAGTTAAAATCAATATCACCAAGTCAAAGACCTCCTGATAACATTAAGACAGACTATGAAATACCCCCACCATACACACACCTACGCTTACACATCAATTTTATTGGTTTTACTAAACTTACATAGTTTTACCATCTTCAACAAAAATTTAACACCTACATACCATGGAGAACTATCTATCAAACTTGTAGTCTTTACTGTGATAAATTTGACAGACAAAGATGAAAGTTATGGTGGTGATGTAGTAAAATTTTGTAAATATTGTACATACCGGTACATGAGTATGATGAGTACAAACATTCCATGTTCGAACTTTAAATAATAAGTGTATACTATAATAAGAACTATAGAAATGTTGACATTGCTGATGTATAAAAAAACTATCAAATTTAATGTTTAAGTTTGCAGATTATGTTATATATACATCCTTCATCTGAAATTCATTAAATGAAGTTACTTAGGGCAGAAAGACTGATCAATATAACTGATGAAGTTAGGATGTTCAAGTTGCCAAGAATTGCACCAAAGAGGAAAATGTCCTTTATAAATCCTACTTTCTTACAAGTTTATAGAATGTGTGGATGGAAGTCATTAGATGAAATCTGCTTCCTACAGCTTAGACCTTCACTTTCAATATAATATTAAAATTTGATAAGTATAAATTTATATTAACCTGTAAGCTGCATTTAGATATATTTATATACATTGCAAATATGTGCCACACAATATTTAAAACTTAATTAATGCAAGGGATAACACTTAACTACAATTGAACCACATCTTTTTTTTAAATTAAATATATAAATGTCTAGTTGCAATATGAGTAAGCTACAAAGAGTGTTGAGTGTTCTGTTTCATTAAACTTGTAACAGCTGTAGGTACATTTACATGTATAATGGCATTAAATTACAATATCACTGTACAGGACCTGAAATGTCATGATAAATATGCAATGTAATTTTCTTATACATATTGGTGTATGCAATAAAAAACATACATCGTAAACCTGTCCTGATACACAACTATTTCGTACATAACTGCACACACACAATGTACTTTAACAGAATATATAATGAGCAACCTATACATAGGATTATCTTAATTCTAACCCATTTATTGAACATAAAAAATTGCTAGTTGAGTCAATATTAATCTTTCAGATACTTGTATAATACTACTAAGCTGTAACCTTGGATTGGTTATTTAGTGAAGATTTTTTATAAAACTAGTATTTAAACTACACATGATTTCGTAACTTTTAAGAGGATATATATTATATTTATTCCCTATAATATTATAATGAATAACCTTGTATAAATTCATTACAAAAATGTAAACTTTCTTATCTCACTGAGTGTACCAAATAATGAATATAACTTAGTATTACATAATCTCTGACAGTGTAAAATATTTTTCTTTAACTCATAAGACTAACATACAAGACAGTGGAATGTCAGCAGATGTAGATTCAATCCATTTACATGAAGCAAAGCAAAACACCAAGACCTTGATATGCAGAGTACATTAATTTTGTAAGTTCAACTGTTGTGTTGCTTTTACACAAAGATTGCAAACTTGAAAAGAGCACTTTTCAGCATAATACAAAATTCCTTAACATGGAGAGTAAGTTGTGTTGCAGCATAATGCAGGGCTCCCACATTTCCATAACAAATAATCATACTAGTTATGTTCAGCCAAAAATATATCATAGTTGGATGATTTATGTCTAAACATTAAGTAATGGATAAAGAATATCTTACATGATAAACAAGGTGTATAATTAGAAAACACCATGATCACCTCATTAGCATTTTATACTATAGAGTGTCAATCATGATATAGCCAGAGGAAATAAACATTATATGATTAATATGGCCTATAGTTGACCTTGTAGTATTACTTGAGAGTAAATATTTTATAACACAGTACTATTACATGTACAGCTGATTCATTCTATTTTGCACAAAAGACTAACAGCGTGTGGTTTACCTTAATGAAACCATTTATTTCAAAACAATAACTACGTTAATTTGCAACTTAAAGTGAAAAATAGTAATAAGTGTTTGTCCAATGCAATTTTTATTTGTTCTGAACATTTAATTACCGTAAGTGGCTAAAATTCCCTTAAGTTGTAGACTGGAAAAGGACATTGGGAATACATTTTACCAACCACACCTTGTTTCTAGTCATTGACTAAGAGATATTTAAGGAATTTTAGTCACTGTGTGGCATATGTTATATGTACTTTTATTTCATAGTGGAAAGTCAAGCAATTGAATGTTTAACACTGCTAAACATTGGACAGAGTCCAAGGTTGTAAAACTCATAGCTTGATTGTTCTAAAAATACATACATATGTCAGTAGTAAGAATAATGTGAATAATATTTTCATCAGTTGATTATGATGGGGATACTGCAGCAAAGAAAAATAATGGTACAATAATTAATATAATCAAAGCGAGTACTGTCAGAAGCAAAAGTTAAAATGTTATTGATAATATTTGGTAGATATGCATTAGATAACTAATTAATGATACCAAAAATCTGGTGTCCTCGCTCTGCTAGTGTCTTTTAGCTATTCCCACGTGTATAGTAGCCATGCGCACTATTTATTGTCTTTACGAATGAAACTTTTGTGCGGATGAATACTGAATTATTAAACTCAATAGTTTTACAGTTTGAAAAGCCAAAACAGTGTAATAATTCAAAATGAACATAATCCTGCAATATATCCAACGTGTATCATAACTACAATTGGTAGAGTTATACAACCAGTGGTACTATTTTCAACATGAGGCATCATGTCTTTGTTAATTAATACAAAACTCAGAGTTTATCACTATAGAAGCTCTTGCTTCTAAAAATTATATGAATTGAAGTAATATTATTCAAGAACCAATCTTTAGATTTCATCTCAACTTTCACTTTAACTCTCAACTTGTATCTGGTATACTGGATTCAGAATGCAAATAGATAAATTCATAAAGATGACTGTGTAAGGACATGTCATTAATTTTTTGTTTTATAGTACAACTGTATTATGTTATCAGGCCCTTTTTGGGTCCGATATTCTCCCCGGTTCCCCAAGTAAAAAAGTATATATTTTTCCCCACAGAGAGAAGAAATTCCCCTTCATTAAAAAATCCCAAAAATTTAGTGTTTTATGACACAAATCCCCCCCCCCCCCCCCCCATCAAAGGGATCCAACAGTCCTGTTCCCCAAAACAGTAAAATAAGGGCTGGTTATTTTACTCTGTTTTTACTAATGAATGAGGATTGTTGAAGTAATTAATGCATGGAATATCTGAAGGCTTTAAAACATCTGTATCCATGCACTCCCATGGCAGGGTCTTTTTTCCTTCTGTAACAGAGGCCGAAATTTGGTGACTTCCCAATTATAAAAAGGCTGTTTTTTTCTAATTTTAGACAAGAAATTCCCAAAATTACAATGCTATTCAAACTCAGTAGTCTAACCTCAAAATTTGGCCAAATATCATGCTTGAATTTCCCAAAATGAAAGACTATAAGGCCCCTTCCCAATTTTTGAAAAAAAGGCCCTGCATGTGTTTATTTTTTTGTCCTTAACCTTTTACCTGCAGGCATATTTCATTTGATCTTATCAATATCAGACTGAGTCTGAGTCTATGATTTATATGAATGTCCTCAATATACCCAAGCAAGCACAACATTGTATGATCATTTTATAACTGTTTACATTTAATTATACTGTTCATGTTGCTAAATGAATGCAACTAAAAATGCAAATTTTCCTTCTATGCATTTTACATGACTACATTATCACAAACTTTCGGTCACTTTGAAGAAGTGTGAGCTTACGAGTATATTCAATATCTTATTTCTGTAGAATTAAGAAACTACAACACAGTCTGTGAAATTAAGGTTTAAAATGTGGTTGCCCGAAACAGAAATTTTAGCTGCTTTTGCTTTGATTTATTGATGAAAACTCGGTTGTCTGGACCAAAATTTTGGTTGTCCGAATGAAAAATTGGTTGTCCTGGAGAACAGGACAACTGCTAATTTCGCAGACTGACAACATGAAACCTTATATACACAATATGATATATACTACAGCATGACAGTGCATCAACTGACACACCCTGCTAGGTATGTAAAATACAGTCATTCAACTTTGTATAAATTAGTAAATGATGAATGAGCAACTCCAAGTAGACATACAGATCTTTATAATAAAGTTAAGATTAGTTCACACAATCATGTAAGTTGTAACAGTTACACATATTGACACAAACAACTTTTATCCAAGTTATGAGTAAAAAGCAGGTTTTAATGTTATGCCAGGTGTATCAATGATTGAATGAATGACAGTCAACTCTACCTGTAATAATAATAAAACAAATCAACTTACCCATGATGGCAAATCTTCAACTCTGGCTAAAATTGCTTCCTTTTCATTTCTTGCTGCTTGTTGTGATATTTCTATTTTCTTTTGTTGAAGTTTATTATGTTTTTCTTTCCATACCACAACAACTAGTCCTAAAAGTATCCATGCAGGACTGAAATTGTAATATCCAAAGCCCCAAATGGCTACAGCAGCACTTGCATATTTAAAATATCTTTTTAACACAGCAACAAGCAACGTATCCTCAGTGACAGCTTTTCTTTTGTTGGCTACAGGTTGTTTTTCGTTCGCCATGTTGTTGGCCTTGGCAGCTCAATACTTGGCGATTTTGCTGATGCTAGACTATAAATAATTTTACCTGTGTCGTCTGCGCGAATACACAAATAACCACGGTTCACAGCTCGTGACCTCGAGCAATTTTCCCATTAACTGGTTCTTGAGTCAGCCGGGTACCAGTTTAAGGAAGTTGATACTTTACGATATACACAGTAGGTCACGCACATATAAATGTTGTCAAATAAGATACGAGTTCATAAATATTGTACAGACATTCGATGAAATGTTTACTGGTTTTCTTTAAGGTTGTCGGTACTGACCATGTAATAATTACGTACTTAATGTATAATAATATGTAATGCAACCTCAAATGATTGTAATTATGGTAACATTATTTGGGTGTCTAATGTGAATTACTTACTGGACGAATGATGGTAAACATGTTTTTTTTTATGATTTTAGATTGAAGTTAGTTATATATAGTCTAGTTGTTTTCATGATGATTTGCTCAAATCACTTGAGAGTCCTGTTTTGATTTTGTATATAAAAGAATGTAAACAAATAAACTTGCTGTTTTTTTTTTTGTAGACTGAGATTATCAGTTCATCATTTTAGAATACAAACTGGTCATTATAATAGGCCTAGAATTTTACCAGAAGAGAGATACAGTATTGTTTATGTTGTGGTAAACGAGATATAGAAAATGAATATAATTTTGTTTGTTATTTGATAATTTCTTGCTTTGTTATTACTAGAAAAACGTTTTTGCATAAATATATACATATTACAAGTGTACTGCAGAACTTTGAACATGGACCATATCGCGATTATGTTCGTTTTAAACGTGTTTAATTGTGTGATAACATTCTGTTCGATCTGACACTGGTGATATTGCTTCTCTTTAAAAATTATTTGTCTCTTTTATAATTCTGAATGCAGCGCATACTTGGACACGATTCTTGCAACACTATCAAAAAGAACAAATGAAATTTGCATCGCTGTGTTAAAAAAAGTGTATTTATCAACTGAATGATCGATGTGTACTTGCTGATGCATTATTGCCATGTACATATACACCATGCCAGTTTAGTTAATACAATTGTATATATCACTCACCAATCTATATACATCATTGTTTGTTGAATTCTATAGGGTTAATTTAATACAATATAATTATCTTTGTTGACCATACTAGCTGGTCCATACATATCTATCACCACATTTTTTTAAATACATGAGAATATGACTAGCCAATGTGAAATAGAGTGGACAAACAAACACATTTTTATATATACAAATGTAATCATTTGTTGCATACTGTAGTTTTTTTTTATTATTTGAAATAATTTAATTTATTCCTTTAAAATACAACATGATTAACAATTCACACAATGCAACAAATTATCATTCATTTCGAAAAGTAGGGGCACTATACATACATAATAATTACAATATAAAAAAATAATGTCCTTGGTTAAATCGAATATGTTTCCCGTTCCATGTTTGACTGTTTGAGCGCACCAAAGTACGTAATGCAGTTCAAGATATGTTAGAATATTTAGTGGTCTAATACCTATGTCGTAAATCGGAGGCCGGTATTTTAGTTTCAGTTATTTTCAAACGATTGATTAGATGCCTAATAAATTATGTTTTCGCATTCTTACTACAGTAAACATACTTAAAAATTAGATTTTACCTTTGTCATTTCCTACAACATAAGTTGTAAAATAAACAACCGACTGCTTTACGGAAATACCAAAGCTTGGAAAATGGCGGCGTTAGAGATGAATTTCGAAGAGAAGAGATGTTAATTTATTGAACTTGCACCAATCATTACCAGCCATTCGATCAGCAATGCCTTCACAAAAAGTAACTATATGTTTAAAAACCCTGTCACCTCTGACTGTTTTATATCACTGACCGCAAACGTACAAAAGATATTTGTCAATGTTTCTTATTTTTTGAGCCTTGTCACAAGTCCTTACCTTTCTGCATTTACGTTCACAATCGTACTCATTCTGGAATCGACGTACTAATGTGATAAGTTTTGAACAGATTATCTATTCATGGTTTGATAGTGATAACATGTTAGACAGTGCTGGCTCAGTCTGTATTTATTTCATTTTGATCGACTATGTTAGTTACCATGCAGGGGCCTTGTATGGTGAAGTGTTTACATCGAACATCCCTTGTACACTTAAAGCACTTCTGTGCGAGTGCCCGTATAATAACAATAACTGACACATGCGCATCTCCTCCATTTCTGTTTCCGCCGTTTTGGCAGAGAATCAGACTATTGTTTACATTGCACTTTTTTATATTTCTGCAAATGATTGAAGATCCGCACATCTGTCTCTCTCTCTGTCTGTCTCTCTCTCTGTCTGTCTCTCTCTCTGTCACATCTGAGTTTAGTACTGTTGCAGGAATATCCTGCATGATTTCGTATCTCGTATTTCATTGGCCGATTCGCAGTCTTTTGTATACAGGGTAAAAATCAATATGGCCGTCAGTGTGTCAAAGAATGCAAGCAGATCATGAGATGACATATGTTTTTATTGTTATAATATTTTTGAGTATTTTTTATGTTTTTGACACGAAGACAGGGTTCACAATAACAGCAGGCTGCAGGCCAATTTAGCCGCTTAGAAATGTGTTTGGGCTGGTTAGGAATCTCAAAAGTTTATAAAATATAGCTGGAAAATGCCTGCCCCCCCCCCAGCAGGCCTGAACATTACTATAGTGTTTATTAAATGCTTTTATGACTAGTAATGTCGTTTGTATGACCTATTTACTATTGCACTGTATGGAAGTAAAAAAGTCGGAATGCCCTGCATCAAAGCTGTACCTTTCTGTCTATGACTTAAGTAATGAAATAATAAATTACTTGTTGCAGTCTTAATATTATTTATGATCAGGGCTCGGGTATGATTTTCACCAATTGGATGATCAGGGGGTCATTTTTGTGAAACTCAAACATGTAAATCATTGTGGAAATCTTAGGGTGTGCGTGGTCAGACCATTATCTTAAATGCTCATTGAACATAATTAAGTTGATGTTTCACAATTGTCAATAGAAATAACAGTTCTTGTGTCTTTAAAATTATACATTTTTTTAGATATTAAGGGTCTTTTCTGATTGTATTTGGGCTTAGAAAACGTCATTCTGTCCCTTATCCTCCACTCTGACTAGGTATCAATCATGCCTCTGTCTTAACTTAAGGTAATCATAATTTACTTAAAATTTTAGCAAATTGCTTCTAAGTTCTAACACACTTTATAAAAAAAGGTTTCTATCAGAATTTTCCCTTGAGTTAAGAAGTCTGTTGATTTAATTTCTAAATGCTTAAAAAATACTGAAAAACTCAGAAACTGTGATAGACAAACAGTCTTGCCAAGACTTGTAAATTATGTATAACAGCCCTTATTTTACTGTTTTGGGGAACAGGTATCAGGTCCCATTAATGAGGGGAATTTGGGTCGGGAAACACTAAATTTTGTGTGTTTTTTTTTATTTGGGGGAAAATTTTTCTCTCAGTGGGGAAAAATATATACTTTTTACTTGGTGAACTGGGGAGAATACCAGACCCAAAAATGACATAAAAAGAGCCTGTATAATAATTGTATGAATTATGTTTGGATTATTTTTTTGCACTTCTCCTGTAACTTTGAACAGACTGATGTCCAATTTACCTCGTTGTTTTAGGTATAGTTTGTTATGTCAGCTTGATCATTTGAAGCCAGTGATCATGAGTGATGAATGACTTTAGAAATTAATTTGCACAGTTTTGAAGTTGCAAAAATTAAACAATTCATTTGGTCTGATTAAGAAATAAAAATGGACTTCTACCTGGTCCAGATAATGTTCTGTAGATTTATGAGATAGCAATCACTACTAGTGCTAGTTAGTAAATGGTCATGTGTGATTTCAAAGAAAAACTTCCCGCAACACAGTTATTGTAAACATCAATTTAACATCACTTAAATAATCAAGTCTTATGATTTATTTATCATGATGTTAATACCATTCATTATTGCTATTATTACAAATGATGGAAGTGTTTGTTTGCTTTTAGTCTTGTAAATTGTTGTTATCCCATAGAAATCTGTTCTTGCCAGCATTTTCTCAACGTTATTGCTAAAAAAAATAAGTTCAGATAATTGGAAATGAAGTCTGAAATTTTACAAATATATTTGTAGTATTTATTCTTCAATATTGACTGTTTTTTAAAATACTAGTATTCAGTAATTCTTGTTGTCTGCAGAAAGCACTTTTTAAGATGTTGTGTACATGTTAACTTAATCTTCACATTTTGTTCCCACGGTTCTCTGCACTATAACACAGCAGTGTGTATTGTTTAATTCTAGCAAAGATCTAAGGAGGATACATGGACACCAGATGAATTGAATCAAGCTCTCAATAAGGTGAGGATCTTATCCTCAATTCTTTCACAATTCTTATAAATATAGATTTGCCTAAAGCATTCTCTGAAATTGTTTCTTAATGTAAAAAAGTGTTTAGATTGGTCTAAGTATTTGTAGTTATACTAAGATTGAATCAAGCCTGTTTCAACCAGTCGGTAATGCTATCTCTTATATTTATTTCATACTTTGAATGATTATTAATATTAAATATTATCTCAGTCTGTTAAGCTTATTCCTCAATTACTGATTTCTAATGGAATTAATCCAGAAGACAAATAGAGTATGGTGTTTAACTATCATAATTTTCATCATCAATTTTATTTAGTTCACCTAGGCCACCTTTTGCAAAAACTAATATCAAGTATCACTATTTCACATTATACATATTTCCATATGCAATATTGCATGTTGGTGTTGAGGTATGTGTGACCTGTATAGTAAGTACGGTACTGTCCATCTTTACATGAAATCTGTTTGATTCTTACTGCTATTTTGTATTTTCTTTATCCTTTTATGTGTTATTTTATTTTGTTATGTCATAACTTATCTTAATTTACATTTCCCTGTTAGTATGTAGGTCTCCTACCATAATTTTTTTGATAACACAAATATTGTAACATTTCTTGTAGTGGTCCCTGAGAATATTCAGCTAATAACAGCATTGATATTTCTTAGTTTGATAATCATACTCTTACTGTAAACAACATAATTGATTTAATTTCCATTCTTTGAAATTGAACTGATTATAGATTATGTATACATTATAATTTGATTGTTTATCTTTCCAAAACCAAATTTTCTAGTTTTTGTTATGTTTAGAATTTTAGAAAATAATCCCAATTTATGACTGAAACTCAGTTTTAAAAGTGTTGAATTTTTATGAAGTTTTTTTTATGTATTACACAAATGTACCACCATTCATATACAGTTATTTGCTGTATTCACAGTAATATAAGAACATATTAGAAGTCAATGTAGTTAATGCATGTATTGTATAACTGTTTGGTTGCTAGTTGTATCTGGTGTTTGGACAGGAATTGGTTTAGCTGATATATATGATATATTAGTTTATACCGGTATTTGAAATTTACAGACAGGTGAGAGAAGACATCATCGTGATAGAGAGGAAGACAGAAAGAGGGGCCGTGTAAATGGTGAAGATAAACATAGAAGACATAAAGAGGAGGATTCTGATAGTAAACGTAGACATAGAAATGAGGTGGATAGTTTATCAGAAAACTGTATTTCTTGCTTGTATTAACTCTTGTGACACTGATAGTTGCAATCATACTTCAACCATTACATAATTTATATTAATTAATGTATGTATACAGCAGATTATTTGTATGTTTTTCAAAATAAATGAGTGAACTGGCTGACCATCCCTAAAATTCAGGCATCTGATTGGTTGTTTCTGAATCAAACTTCAGAATTGACTAATGATATGGCTTCTTTAATAAAAATGTTTCCACCCAAACTGCAGCAAATATTTCTAATTCAAAATGAATGATTAGATCACCTATCTTAGACTCTAATTTGGTGATTTTAATTTATTTTTTAGGATGATGATAGAGAAAGAAGACTGACAGAGGTGAGTTCATATTGATTCTTAATTATTAGAATATACTTCATTTCTGTTTTATACAATAATAAACTCATGTATAGTATTATCTTTAATAAATTATTTTTTCTATTTTTTGCGAGACCATACTGTTTCTATGTATGAAAAGGAAATATGTGTTGTATAAATTTCACTTTGGCCTGCAATTCTATTTTTACAATATTATATCTAAACACTGCATTATAAAATCCTCTTTGTATATTTTTTCGTACAATTGCTATGCTGTATGTGGCAGATAAATAACACCTTAATTAGTATATCTGATTAATTTATGTATCACTTGTTCAGGAGGAACGAGAAAGACAGAGGGAAGAAAGAAGAAGAAAGAGAGAAGGTAAAGATGGAGGGAAGGACAAGAAAGGAGGAAAAGAACTTCAATTTGTAAGTCATTTTTATATCGTTATTATATTATCAAGTATTATTTCACTTATGATATGAATAACCCATAGCTACTGAAGTTTTACGTTGGCTCTGTGAAGGGATAATATACAGACCTGCTTAAAAAGCAATATTAATATAAGTCAAAGATGGTCTAAAGGCACTATTTCAACATTATTTTATTAAACCCTTTATTCTGGTTTATGGAGAGTAGAAATTAGAGCTATGATGGGTGTTACAACATCAGGTTTTTGTAAGAAAAGTGAAAGTAAATGGGGGGAAATTACTAGAAAGAGAAAAATGAACTTATTAATACTTTATAAATAGGAGAAATAAATATTTTTTTGGAAAAAAAGTTTATTTTCTGAAGGGAAGATGCTGACTATCAGAATTTCTTTCTTAGAAAAAACAAACCCTGAACATAAATTTTATGTTTTATTGTATCATGTATTATCTTATATTGATAGAGAGGGAAATCTGACAACAAAGATATTGAACTGAATGATGTAAATGAAGACTCTGATGACCGACAAAGACGACACCGTAGTGATAAAGATCGTGAACGAGAAAGACGTCACAATGATCGTGAACGTCGACATCGTGATGAGGAAGAAGAACGTCCTCGGCGACAAAAAGATGATGAACCTGACAAAAGAAGACGACACAAAGATGATGATGATGATAGGCGTCGACGTCATCGTGACGATGATGATAGAGATAAAAGAAGGAAACACAGAGATGAGGAGGAAGAGGTGTGTAGTTCTAGAACCAACAATTTGTACTAGTCCACTTTGATTTTAACCTTGCACATTTTAACATCTACATATTCTACTAATATTTCATTGTTTGTGTCTATTTTTTTGTTTTATTTGCTCACATTAGTTTAATTTGTGTCAATGTTGTTTTACAATAGGTCTTAAGTTGTTACAATTAACTCCAGTTGTACCTGTTAGTTATCAAACGACTGATAGCTGCTAAAAAATCAGTAGTTCATGATGATTTGAAAAAGTATGGGGAAGAAATTGATTTGGTTATTACAGGATGCATTTTGTGTATTCTGTTAATAGCACTACTTGTCAGTCTGCTGTTACTTGCTTTGTTTGTTAATAACTTAAAACAGGCATATGTGTAACGTCAATTTGAAAAGTGAAATACAAATATGGCCAAAAATTGTATCTCAGTCGAAAGCTAAGAGGGATAGACCTTATAATTAATTAATTCTATTTAGCATTCAGCTAGATCCATGTTATTGCATCATCTATGATGTAAACATATTTGAAACTAAAACATTGCAATGTGTGTAACCTTCATTAAAAGCGAGATATGGTTCTGTTGAAAGACTTGATGCAGAAATTGAATGTCTCAAAAATTAGATTCACAAACAGGACTGTACATTAACAAACTACAAAATTATGACACAGTCACGACAATGTTACACTTAAATGCAATTAAAACACAACAGAACACAATGGTGAATTGAAGCTCAATTTCTATGTACAAGTAGTGAGCTAGGTTGTTCAGTCTTGGGAAACTGAAATTTCTTGTTAAGACAGAGTAGTGTTGATAATGTCAGGGGTGGGTTGATTTTTATGACATAAATTTGTGTACAAGAAGATATATGATACCTATTCTAACCCTCTAATCATAATATTTAATTCTTAGAAGTGTTAATACCCTGTAAACATACATGTGCAATTTTCTTATTTGTGAAGTTCTCTTTCTTGTGTCACTCCTGTTTGAGTCCTTTTTGTTAGCTATTGAGTGTGTATAAATGTTGTATAAATGATTGTGTTGTATGTCGTAAAGTGTTTACTTACAGGATGATCGTGAACGACGTAGACGAGAAAGACGGAAAGAGAGAGAATTACAGGAGGTTGACATTTTTTGTCATATTTTCTGTCTCAGCTTTCTAATACTCTCATTATTCTAGGATCAGAATAATGTTACTACTGAGTTTAATGTTCTTTTATACATTGAACGTTTGTTATCAATATCTTGCATATCTGTTGAATGTTTTGATATTACTTAAACAAATTATTGTTTCTTATGATTTGTGTGTGTTTTTTTATCATGGTAAAGCTTACTGGTTGACAAGACAAACTAGTTTTTTCTCACATTAAATAAAGTTAAGATTTTAGACTCTTCTTTATCAAATTGTTATTATTACTAAATAACTAAATACCATTTTGAAAATATAGTTCACCTATTGCACAAAATGAATAGCAGTGTGTATATATATTTGTTTTTATCAATTTTTATATTGTTCAAAGGAGGAAGAAAGAAGTAAAAGACATGCTGAGAAGAAAGAAAGAAGAAAAGAAGAAGAAAGGAAAAAGGAGAAAGAAGATGATAGAAAGAGAGACAGAGACAGGGAAAAAGATAGAGACAGACACAGAGACAAGTATGTACTATTGTTTCTAATAGAAATGGGCAAATCAGTTGAAAATACCATCAAAATAATTTGCAAAATCAGATTAAGTAACCAAGGCGATTTAATAGATACATTCTTATAATTGGTTCCAGAAGTTTGAGATCAATAATTATTAGGGCTTTAAATTGCAAGGCATATGATGATCTAATCCAAACTTAGAAAGCCAACTATTGACAGATCAAATCATGAATCTTATGTCATAGAGGAAATAAAACATACTTTCCATTAATTTTGTCTCAGAAGGATGCTGATAAAACTATGTACTAAAATAACATAAGTCTGGTTACAGATACTAACGTTTTAATTCTATAAAAAATAAACAGGAAAGTAAACACAAGGTACACAAAAAATTAAGTGTTAAAAGTAAAACTATAAAATTGTGGTACACTCTAGACTCGGTGACCAGAGGAACATGGCAATATTATAAAACTCTGAAAATTTAAATCAAGCTAACAGTTTTATTAAGATTGCAATCCTACGAATACAGAGGTGACAAATAGATTATCATGTGTAAGTTGCAGATATACAAGTATTCAGTACTCTCTACTACCCGAATAATTATATTAAGTTTGGATATCAATGATTAGTTGATTGTCCACGATCATTAGCCCGACACTGATTCCATGGGATGTAAACTTCAAAATGTGTGTGATTACTAATATGAATTTTGATGATATAAAAAGTAATTGATAATGTTCACTATGTGCTTACATATGACTCTTATATTTGATAAAATTACAATGTTTGGCACTGAATATTGAATTTTGTTCAGAACTTCAGAGGAGAGTAAATTACCTCCTTATGGAATTGTGGCTGGGTGTGTTATTAATGTATGCAATCTCTTCTTACTTGGATATGTATTGTGAAATCTACTTCCTAAATAATGATTGCTATGGTAGGATATTTATTGTGAAATCTACTTCCTAAATAATGATTGCTATGGTAGGATATTTATTGTGAAATCTACTTCCTAAATAATGATTGCTATGGTAGGATATTTATTGTGAAATCTACTTCCTAAATAATGATTGCTATGGTAGGATATTTATTGTGAAATCTACTTCCTAAATAATGATTGCTATGGTAGGATATGTATTGTGAAATCTACTTCCTAAATAATGATTGCTATGGTAGGATATTTATTGTGAAATCTACTTCCTAAATAATGATTGCTATGGTAGGATATTTATTGTGAAATCTACTTCCTAAATAATGATTGCTATGGTAGGATATTTATTGTGAAATCTACTTCCTAAATAATGATTGCTATGGTAGGATATTTATTGTGAAATCTACTTCCTAAATAATGATTGCTATGGTAGGATATTTATTGTGAAATCTACTTCCTAAATAATGATTGCTATGGTAGGATATTTATTGTGAAATCTACTTCCTAAATAATGATTGCTATGGTAGGATATTTATTGTGAAATCTACTTCCTAAATAATGATTGCTATGGTAGGATATGTATTGTGAAATCTACTTCCTAAATAATGATTGCTATGGTAGGATATTTATTGTGAAATCTACTTCCTAAATAATGATTGCTATGGTAGGATATTTATTGTGAAATCTACTTCCTAAATAATGATTGCTATGGTAGGATATTTATTGTGAAATCTACTTCCTAAATAATGATTGCTATGGTAGGATATTTATTGTGAAATCTACTTCCTAAATAATGATTGCTATGGTAGGATATTTATTGTGAAATCTACTTCCTAAATAATGATTGCTATGGTAGGATATGTATTGTGAAATCTACTTCCTAAATAATGATTGCTATGGTAGGATATTTATTGTGAAATCTACTTCCTAAATAATGATTGCTATGGTAGGATATTTATTGTGAAATCTACTTCCTAAATAATGATTGCTATGGTAGGATATTTATTGTGAAATCTACTTCCTAAATAATGATTGCTATGGTAGGATATTTATTGTGAAATCTACTTCCTAAATAATGATTGCTATGGTAGGATATTTATTGTGAAATCTACTTCCTAAATAATGATTGCTATGGTAGGATATTTATTGTGAAATCTACTTCCTAAATAATGATTGCTATGGTAGGATATTTATTGTGAAATCTACTTCCTAAATAATGATTGCTATGGTAGGATATTTATTGTGAAATCTACTTCCTAAATAATGATTGCTATGGTAGGATATTTATTGTGAAATCTACTTCCTAAATAATGATTGCTATGGTAGGATATTTATTGTGAAATCTACTTCCTAAATAATGATTGCTATGGTAGGATATTTATTGTGAAATCTACTTCCTAAATAATGATTGCTATGGTAGGATATTTATTGTGAAATCTACTTCCTAAATAATGATTGCTATGGTAGGATATTTATTGTGAAATCTACTTCCTAAATAATGATTGCTATGGTAGGATATTTATTGTGAAATCTACTTCCTAAATAATGATTGCTATGGTAGGATATTTATTGTGAAATCTACTTCCTAAATAATGATTGCTATGGTAGGATATTTATTGTGAAATCTACTTCCTAAATAATGATTGCTATGGTAGGATATTTATTGTGAAATCTACTTCCTAAATAATGATTGCTATGGTAGGATATTTATTGTGAAATCTACTTCCTAAATAATGATTGCTATGGTAGGATATTTATTGTGAAATCTACTTCCTAAATAATGATTGCTATGGTAGGATATTTATTGTGAAATCTACTTCCTAAATAATGATTGCTATGGTAGGATATGTATTGTGAAATCTACTTCCTAAATAATGATTGCTATGGTAGGATATTTATTGTGAAATCTACTTCCTAAATAATGATTGCTATGGTAGGATATTTATTGTGAAATCTACTTCCTAAATAATGATTGCTATGGTAGGATATTTATTGTGAAATCTACTTCCTAAATAATGATTGCTATGGTAGGATATTTATTGTGAAATCTACTTCCTAAATAATGATTGCTATGGTAGGATATTTATTGTGAAATCTACTTCCTAAATAATGATTGCTATGGTAGGATATTTATTGTGAAATCTACTTCCTAAATAATGATTGCTATGGTAGGATATTTATTGTGAAATCTACTTCCTAAATAATGATTGCTATGGTAGGATATTTATTGTGAAATCTACTTCCTAAATAATGATTGCTATGGTAGGATATTTATTGTGAAATCTACTTCCTAAATAATGATTGCTATGGTAGGATATTTATTGTGAAATCTACTTCCTAAATAATGATTGCTATGGTAGGATATTTATTGTGAAATCTACTTCCTAAATAATGATTGCTATGGTAGGATATTTATTGTGAAATCTACTTCCTAAATAATGATTGCTATGGTAGGATATTTATTGTGAAATCTACTTCCTAAATAATGATTGCTATGGTAGGATATTTATTGTGAAATCTACTTCCTAAATAATGATTGCTATGGTAGGATATGTATTGTGAAATCTACTTCCTACATAATGATTGCTATGGTAGGATATTTATTGTGAAATCTACTTCCTAAATAATGATTGCTATGGTAGGATATTTATTGTGAAATCTACTTCCTAAATAATGATTGCTATCAGGGCTTTTTTACACAGGTTGGGAAAGGGGCCTTTTCTTTAAATTT
Organism: Lutraria lutraria; assembly: GCA_964023205.1. Lineage (NCBI taxonomy): Eukaryota > Metazoa > Mollusca > Bivalvia > Venerida > Mactridae > Lutraria > Lutraria lutraria. Next base: position 30,598,527 of record OZ026843.1, read on the forward strand.
GGGGAAAAATAACGCATAATTTTAGCAAAAGGGGAAGAAAAATCTTGATGTAAATTGAATTTTTAGGGAAAACTGCATGATTTTAAAGAATTTTCCTGAGGGGAAGATGCCTTTTAACGGCCCCTGCTTAAGAAGGAAAAAAGCCCTGGCTATGGTAGGATATTGTAAAATGTACTTCCTGCGTAATGATTGCTATGGTAGGATGTTAATTATAAAATATACTTACCAAATAATGATAATGCTATGGTAGGAAAGATAGACACAGAGAAACAGAGGACACACGAGAACGTGAGAGAGAAGAACGTCGACGTGAACGTGAGGAGAGGCATCGAGATAAAGATGAGAAAAAACAATCTAGCAGTAAACGTAAAGAGGTAAATTTTAATCTATGTTACTTTTTATTCTCATAACAGTTGAGGTTGCAAATCTTGAGTATTTGCAAAAACAAGACGCTGTGATCAATAAACACATACACCCCCTGTGGGGTGCATGTCAAAACGGTAACCTCTGTATAACCTAGGACAGACCCACAGACAGTCAAGGCTATCACTTAGATACTATGGGCATAATGAATATCTTACCATATAATTAATCACCGATAAATCTAAAACCTATGGTTATGTCTACATCTGATATTATCTGTAGAGCTTTTCACTTGACAGCACCTTAATATTAACACTCTTGGACCAGAAAGTGGTATTTATATCTATGTTTTACTGCATACTGATCACATACCTGACACTGGCAAGATGATGTGTCTTATTATAATGAATTTAAAATATACTTTTATAAACTAATTGGACAAATGTTGAAGTATCTACAAGTATCAATTCTATTGATAAACTTATCATATACTGTGAATTTTATAGGAAGAACCAAAACCAAAGGAACCAGAAGAAGATGAATATAATTATGAAGAAGATTTTGAGGTAGATCATTTAATTTATATCCTGATGCAGTCATTTAGTTAAGTTAAAGAACTAAAATAAAACATTGTAATAACACTGACTTGCTGACTAAGTGGTTCAGCTGCTGACTTCTGATCCAATATTAATAGATTGGAATCTTGACAGTGTTTAGATTCTACTTTTGATGTCTCAATCATTTACAGAGTTTTAGGAAGGATTGGAAACACTTATTGAAAGTGATTATATTTGTATCAGTGTTTCCAAATATTAAGTATTTTATGATATGATGAAATAACTTAGTTTACATAAACATATCTATGCTTTGGGCATTTTGGAAGCAGTATAAATCTGAATATTTTTTTTAGTTTAACAAAATATAAAATTCCAAACTTTTATTAAAATATAAGATTGATAAGTAAATGTTTCTTAAATTTGATATGAATATTTTAATGTTACCTAGGACTATGATGATGATTTTGAAGATGATGATGAGGAGGAGGACACTGCTGCTGGTGGTAGTAGAGTTAATGTAAGTAATGAATCTTTCTTATTCTATCAGAGCTTCGAACTGTGTGTTCTGTATATATGCTTGATTATTATCATTATTTTTCCACATTTATGTAGCACTTTTATCATACATATATTACTTCCCATAAAGTAAAGAAAGAAAGAAACATCTATGTAAGCACCGATACACAAGGTCTTACAGTCACCTCAGTGCCTGACAACTTGGTTTCTTTAACTTTTCCATTTTATTCCCTGCCTCTCACTCAGTTTAATATGTTATATTCATTGAAATTTGTTCAATAAAACGTCCTGTCAGGATGAAGGCTGCTGTATAACCTGTATGCTTTTGTATATAGTTTTGATAATTTCATACTCCAGTGTATCATTTATGACTAAGATATAAATTGCGTTTTCATTATTTGAACTCATACAGGATACATCAACATTTGTAATGAACGTAGAGTCTGGTAAAAAGGTAATTTCAACATCTGTTCTGTTCGTGTTAGATCTGTCTTTGTCTTTGGTGATTAGGATAACATTTAGTTATTACTTATTCTGGGTGTTGGATTATTGGTAGGGGTAATACAGTCCAGGAAAACTGTCCACTGTTAATGATAAGTGTTAAACCCACTAAACTAAACATGTCATTTGCAAATGCCCTGGTGAAACACAGCCCCAGTTATAAATAACTAACTATCAAACCAAGTTTACTTTTTTCTTTAATGATGTTACTTCTTTGTTCTTTTTAGTCTTGTTTTATTTGCCTCTTTCTTGGTAATTTTTTCTAACTCTGTTATGTAATTAACGTTTATGTATTTAATTTTAATTTATAAGTTTTTGATTACTAATTATAGTTATAGTTTACAAGTTATATATACATACAATGATACTTGACTATCATTGTATGACTTCTTGAAACACGTTGTCCGAATTTGTAAAATTCTGTTATACTGTAAGCAGTAAGCTTAATGCAAAAAAGGGCAATTTTGGCTTGATCAGACAATTTTCAATCACCCCTGATGATTGGCAAATGATTCATTTGTTTACTGTACATTCATTGATAAACTGTTTAACTATATGACAACCATCGTCAATCATGTAGAAGGCAAAACAGTCTAGTTTCTTATGATAAATGAATGTGCTCATTTGCTGCCCTGATATCCAAAATAACTGAATAGTATCGTGTGATTTCACTTGCACTTTCTTGTTCTTTTTATGTTTGCAAGTCTGAAATGTGATTCTGCATTCAAAATTTTAGTTTTTTTTTACTAGTTTCATAAAGTTATATTTATTTCATGGTGAGAGATCTTTTTCTTGTGTGACTTGTTAATTTTACTGTAGTTACATAAGTATATTTGTTGGCAAGGGTGTTGTTTGGAAACTTTAAAAGCATGCACTTTAAATCTTGTGTTTTATTTTCCTCCTGTGGTTTAGGAAACCATTCACAAACTAGAACGTGGAGGGACAAGACTTGACTATTCTGTAAATATATTTACTCTGTTTTGAAAACATGTATGTTTATTTTGTGTGCCATATTTTATACAGAAAGGGAATTTTTAGACAAACTCATTCCATCTAGATGGCATCCAGTTTTTACAAATTATTTGTATTTACTGAAATTGAATATTGAGTTAAAATCAACAATTGACAGATAAGCTAGGTTATTTTTGTATTTGAATGACTGATGTTTGCGGCATGTCTCAATAAACATCCCTTTTTGTATGTAACAGGTCATGTGGCAGTTCATGTGATTTGTCATGTGGTAAATCATATGATTGGTCATGTGATAGACCATATGATATTATGTTTCTGTGCAGAATTTACAATGGGAGTAATTTACATAACATAGAAAATATAAGAAAATGTTGTTTTATTGTTGCATGTGGTAAATTTCTTGGGTATGTAGATTATCTGTATAAGAAACCCTGATTTATTTATTGTTATCACTTTCAGAAAAATTAGCACAATTAAATTTTACTTGTTCATTCTCTAGAATTGTTTGAAGGCCCTGAGTTTTTATTCTCTGTCTGTCAAATATGTGTCATGACATGTCTTCTGATAGACTCAAAGGATATTGATGAAACTTTTAACAATGAAACGGTGTTCTGTTCACAAAACTTAGATCGGTAGCTTATGTCTCACAGATTTTGGGGTTAATGTTGTAAATCCCCAGTATTGTAAATCTGCATAGTGTGATAGACATTGTTTTTTACCTTTCCACTTGTTAATTAGTGATTGTTTTATTTCTTATAGATTTGTACCAAGTCTTACCTTTATTGTTATTGATTATATTGGTATCAGTCTTGTTTTAATGATCTAAAATGTTAAATAAATGGTTTGTCTTCTTTTAATCACAATCTTTGTCCCATCAAAAAATATTATGAATTTTGATATCAATGTAGTTTAGTAGTATATAGGATTCTCTGATTGTTCTATGAGTACATTAGTAATGTTTTCTGTACACAGGTATCTCAATGTGATGTGATCTCACCATTTTTTTCTCACCAGGACACTATGATACATTTTTCACTTTGTACACCTGCATTTGTGCTAACTTGGTGATTTTCTGTTAATAAGTAATTTGATACTTCAACTTATTGATGTTTTTTATCTGTATTATATATTTTATCATATAAATTTTTTCAGGATTCTGAAATGAATGATGTGTTGAAAGCTCTCGATGCTGAGAATGATAGATTATTGAACAGTTCATCACGTAGTCCTCAAGTGTCTGCTAATGTGAGTACCCATTCATATGTACCGGTATATACATACATATGTACCCCTTTACTAAATGAATATGACTTAAAATTGATCCTCTCTTATGATATGAAATGATGATTTAAGTAACAGTTTCATTTAAATGAATAATCTCAGCATGTGGTTAATTTGGGTAAATGCAGTAATAATATGAAAATGCTTATATTAAATGTACTCCATGATGTATAAGATAAAAATACATATTTCTTGATTTTTGATATTCATGTTGATTATTAAGTAAAGTTTTTATCCACCAATGTTTTCGTGGCAATATCATGCCCTAAAATCTATAACCGACATGCAATGTAAGGTAAAATGGACACAACATGAAAAATTATTGTTTCATATGTCTGTGGCAAACTTTCCTCAGGATTAATGATCAACGATAATGCTGGTAATTATGAAGTTTTACTGTATTTCAGTATGGTAGAAATCAATACCATGATGATTCAGACAAAGAAGCTGACAGCGATGATGATTATAAGCAGACGTACCAACCTCGACAGAACCGACCTCGTACAGCTATCAACTTCGTCTCCGCCAAACAACGAGCAGTGAACAAAAAGACAGCCAGCAAAACAATGCAGAGAGGGAAAGATTTGTTGGCCATGCTGGATCTTGACTATGCTAGTTTTGATATCATGGATTTACCTCCTGTTAATGAATATGATCTCTATATTAGAGCTTTTGGTAGTTCCAATACTAGACAGGTAAATAAGGCTTGATATCTCTCGTAAAATACAGTATGGTAAATAAAGGTTGATATCATGTGTAAAATGCCATACTTCACCTTACGGCCATGTCCTTAAATTTGGGGCAAACGAACACATACTTTTGCAAAAGGGGGAGAGAAAACTGGACTTAAATTAAATTTTAGGGGAAAACTGCATGATTTATAAGAATTTTCTTTAGGGGAAGACGCCTGTTATCGGCCCCTGCTATTGAAGAAAAAAAGCCCTGTAAACATAATTATATTTACTGTATACGTCTTTAATTCTGCGGATGCAAAATTTGGCGTTTTTAAGATGTTCATGAATTGGCGGGTTTTATATTTGGCGGTTTCATATCCAACCGCCAAAATAAAATCATGTCCTGTCTTCTTAAGCGCCAAAATTAAACCACTTAAGAAAATAAGTTTCCACCATTTTCAAGGGAAATAATTAGACTATTTTCTAATTATTTTTCTAACTACTATCGTATCAAGTGAAATGTATAAACAGCAAGAATAAGTTACATGAAAACCAAAGTGTTGGTAATTATACTCAGCGTCACTAGAAACTTACCACCCTACACACCCCTATATATTTCAAATTTTAACATCCTGTGTAAACTGCTTTATACAATAGTTTATATGACTTGGGTACCAAACAACACTTCACCGAGTGCAATATAAAAAAAATCAAATTGATATGTATTTTTGTTAAGGAAATATAGACAAATGTATGGGTGGTAAGTTTTTAGTGACGCCGAGTATACTTGGGATTAAACAGGAATTAACACAATGGCTAAAAGTGATTATTTGTTTCGATGATTTATCTTAAATTGACACATATTGTTATTATACCGAGTTTAATTTAGTCTGTGCCGACGATATAAGTTTTATATGGTGTGACAAATAAGCTGTATTGTTTGAATCGTTTAGATTTTACCTTGTTTCAATTAAGATTTACCCTAAGGCAATAAACGTAATGCATGTACTTTAACTGATGAAGGTAAACAAATAATAATACATGTACAAACATACTAAACAAACAAATAGTTACGTGAAAAAGTGTTAGTTACACCTTTTGATAACAAAAGTTACAATAATTTTCTTTGACAAAATAATTGGCGGTGTTCATTATTGGCGAGGTTTTATATTGGTGCGGTCTAGATTTGACGGTTCTGATGCTGACCGCCAATATCGCCAAAATAAAACGGGCGCCAATATTAAGACGTATAGTACAGTATTGAGTTTAATGTATGTGTAGTTTGTAAACAGTTATCACTTTTACAGTCAGTGTTATTGTCAAATCCTACTAAAAATCAGTTGGAATATGTTATTGAGTGATACATCAATGTGATCACATCAGTATATTATTATTAATGATTTACTCTAATTATCATGAATGAAGGATTGTTTTGTTTGATGTGTAATGTAAATGTCTGATATATGTATCTATATAAAGGCATATGTACAAACTAATGAAGATAATGCTGATCGTGAGATACAAACAGAGGAGATTGATGTTAGACAGAAATGGACACAACATCCACCTGAAGATTTCAAAGGCTATGGGAGTAAGTCACATCAGCTGTTAATTCTACTAGTAAAATAGGCATACATAATAAATCTGTCAGATGGCTGTCTGAACTGATAGTGTGTTACTCTTTATTTTGTTGTGAAGAAATTCACTTTTTAGTCATGTTTGCTGGAATTCACATTACATACATGAAACAGACAAGTAATGCTCCTGTGTATGTAAAATGACAAGTTCATGTTTGGACAATATTTGATAACACTCCATAATAGATAATAACTATATTGGGGACACTAATGAATGAGGAAAAGTGAATTGAAATTAGAGTAGGGATTAAGTGCCCGGTTCTCCATATCTTCTCTCCCCTCTGTCTGGGGCGGCTCTGAAATAACCATAACTGTTGAATGGCCCGTTAAACAACTGATAATCAAAACTGACTATTACTGTTTGTGTTACAGGAGGTGACGGCGAGAAAGATATGGAAGATGAAGAAGAATCTCAGAATAAATTTAACAAAGACCAAGATCTTGGACGTCTTAATAAATTCTTAGAAAAAGCTGGACAGGTTTGTCATCATTATAACCAATGATGTGTTCAAGGAATGTTATAAAATGCTTGTAGTCCTACAAGGAAAAATATTCACTGATTATCTGTATATATTAAGACGAATGTCTGTGTTGTATTCAAGAATTTTCTTTAAGTTTGAATGCATGTACAAATTTTAATCATTTTTTGCATACTAGTGTAGTTTAGTACCATAAAGCAATGGAGAAGAATTGTACAAAACAGTGAATTGAAAAGTGACTTGAATATTAAACACATACGTACATGAAGTTTAATTGGAATTTAGTTATTATTAAAATCTCTTCGTTTAAATAAACTATAGTTTAAAATGAAACTATTTATGCAGTTGTAACCTCATATATTCATTTCCTGGTTTGGACCCTTGATGATTTTACTGTATTGTGGTATTCTAGGTGATTGCTATACTGCTTGAAGAAAGTAAGGAAGAAGAAACAGGGTCAAAAGGTCAAAATCAGTCAAATATCAGTACAAGTGAAGGTTATACACATCTTGATCTGCTTCCTATACTACAAGGTAATGGATTTATTCATTTTTAAACCATCTTATACTATAATATATTATTTGAAATTATAGTGCTTATCATGTCCAAAGTACTATGTACAAAGTTTCCTCTGAGTGCAATAATTTCCCATTTTTATTGAATATTAAAACTAAAAAAGAAAAGTACTGAACTGTAATCAACTTAAGAAGAAACATTATGAAAGATTTATCTCCCTTAATTGTAAAACGTCATGAGTAACGATTTTAAGAATTTTGAGTCTTGGAAAACATATACGCTTAATAAACAGCCGATTTTTTAGCTAGCGAATTTTGGATGTAAAAACATTTTTTCAAAGATAATATAGTATCAGTATATCTGTCCATATGCTACACTGACCTATCATGTTTATAATTTCAGGACGTCATGTTGTATATTCTCATTTCTCACCTATTCAACCAAACCTGTTGCTTACCATATATAGTCCTGCTGACGAGGTAAGTTTGTTAAGAACAATTTATGAATTGTTACTGACCAATTTTCATAAGGTAAACTGGTGTTTATTTGAAGGCTTGAAATTATCCAGTTGTTTTAAGAGATTAAATTCTCACAAGTTTCTATTTTCTGTAGTAATAACATGAAATTATTATTAAGAAGCATTATTGTAATTAATTTTTTTTATGATTGATCTTTTGCTTGCTCTCATAGTCTAATAAATCATGTATTAATCAGTTATGTTATTTAAAATAATGTTTATGTGAACAGATAACAGAGGATAATCCTGTCTCCAAGAGAGGTGTTATTTGTGTATGGAACACAAACGATCCTACCATACCACAGAAGTAAGTCTGTAGTTCAATGTCACCTTACCATTATATTATAGAGATGCTAAAATGTTTTTCAAATCTACATCTTAATGCATATTACTTAATTATACCCCCAGATATGAAATATATGGGGGCTATATTGGATTCACGCTTGACGGTCGGTCGGTCGGTCGGCCGGTCGGTCGGTCGGTCGGTCCGTGCGTCTGTAGACACAATTTGTCCAGAGATTTTCTCAGCAACTACTTACAGGATTTCAATAAAACTTCACAGAAGTGATCAGTAGTAAGCCTAGTTGTGCTAGCGTAAAGCATTTTTCGTTCGGATTAATTTTCACTGAGTTATGCCCCTTTGTTGTTTTTATATAGTATATACAATAGGCAAATTTTGTCCGGACAATTTCTCAGCAATTACTCACAGGATCTCAATGAAACTTCACAGAAGTGATCAGTAGTAAGCCTAGTTGTGCATGCTTAAAGCAATTTTCGTTCGGATTAACCATCACTGAGTTATACCCCTTTGTTGTTTTTCTACAGTATATACAATAGGCAAATTTTGTCCAGACAATTTCTCAGCAACTACTCACAGGATCTCAATGAAACTTCACAGAAGTGATCAGTAGTAAGCCTAGTTGTGCATGCTTAAAGCAATTTTCGTTCGGATTAATTTTCACTGAGTTATAGCCCTTTGTTGTTTTTATACAGTATATACATTAGGCAAATTTTGTCCTGACAATTTCTCACGAACTATTGACAGGATTTCAACGAAACTTCACAGAAGTAATAAGTAGTTAGCGTAGTTGTGCATGCTTAAATCATTTTTCATTTGGATTGATTTTCACTGAGTTATGCCCCTTTGTTGTTTTTATACAGTATATACAATAGGCAAATTTTGTCCTGACTATTTCTCATTGACTACTGCCAGGAACTCAATAAAACTTCTCAGAAGTGATGAGTAGTTAGCCTTGTTGTGCATGCATTAAGCTTGTCTTGGTTGGTTAAATTTTCACTAAGTTATGGCCCTTTGTTGTTTTTTATACAGTGTATATACAATATCTCAGTAACTACTCATAGGAATTCAATGAAACTTCACAGAAGTTATAAAAAGTAAGCCAAGTTGTGCATGCAATAACCAGGTTTTGTTTGGATTAATTTTCACTGAGTTATGGCCCTTTGTTTTATACAATTAGGTAAATTTTGTCCGTACTATTTCTCAGCAACTACATGCAGGAATTCAGTGAAACTTCTTAGAAGTGATAAGTAGTTTGCCAAGTTGTGCATGTCCACAATAGGTTTTGTCCAAGTAAATTTTAATGAGTTATGGCCCTTTGTTATTTTTTATATAATGTTTATTTAGAAACTGGTCAGGATATATCTAAGCAACAATTTGCAGGTATTAAAAAAATGAAAATGCATTATATTTTCCTCTGTAAAATGTAACAATAACTGTGTCAAGGCCGCATCTGGGGGTATTCATCACCTTTAGTGATAGTTCTAGTTTCAGTTAGTTCATTTAATATTTCATTAAAACTGAAAATGTGGTTAAACAAAATTGTCCCCTGATTAAGGAAAATATATTTACTCTTCACTTCATTATTTAGTTTTACATAGAAAATTAAGTTATCAATAATCTTAATTCTAATGTGTTTGCGTTTTAGTGAATTTCGAATATCTTTATCCAAACATTCTCTCTGATATTTTGAATATTACTCAGACTGGTTTTCTAACATATTTATCTTGATTCTCTCTTCCAGGATTTTGGTGTGTACCAGTCAACCAAAATGTTGTTGTTTTAGTCCTGTGAAACCTTCTCTAGTATTTGCTGGTATGATGGACGGATCAATAGCCATGTGGGATCTGAGAGAACCCACATCTATACATCGTCATACTGTTGTGAATGATGAGTCATATTCACTCAGATACCCGACATATGATACAGGTTAACCGTCTTATTATCATGCTTGAATATAATCAATGTTTTTATGCCCCATATCGATAGATTATGCCCATATCGATAGATTGTGGCTTATTGTTTTTGGCCTGTCTATTTGTACCAAACTTTAACCTTTCCTATAAAATCAACATGCCTCCACCTACAATCTTCAAACTTCATATGAAGGTTCCTCGTGACAATCTCTACAGGACCTGTGCATTTTCAGGTCAGTAGGTCAAAGTAACCTGGACGGGCATTGTGTTTTTAAAACACATCTTGTTATTTCTTGTGATAGAAACGCTGGTTTTAATCTTACTAAATGAACACTTGTTGTGCTGTTGTTTTCAATACATAGATAAAATATGTACAGAAAGTGTATTGTATTTCCTGATCGTGTACATTAAAGTGAATTGAAATACAAAGATATTGAATTCAGGCATTTTTCCTTAGTTCGCCATCCTGTTACGAACATATTTTTTTGAAATTGGCTTCTTCTTGTAATGACTTCTTGTCTATCATTGTCTCTATGTTACACTGTAAACTTACCATCATTTGTTTCTATTGTTTTAATTACAGCATGTGTTTTGAAGGAAGAAAATCATCATAGTCCTGTCTCTAGTATTGTTCCTATTTATACTTACACAAATACGTAAGTTTTATAATAAACTCTTTGATAGATACAGTGTGATTTATCAGTAATTCTTCTCTCAATCTGACATGTATTCTGTTGTATCATGTCTTTTAAACAAGTACACAACATAGCAGAATCATTTATATATGTACATGTAAAATTAATTGTGTCATTTAATTGATAAGAAATAAAATCAAAACGTTTTACTGTCCAAGTAATTTCTAATTCAACTTGTTATTTCTATATTTTAGTACAAACACAGATGGCCAACATGCACAAGCATCGGAAGGTTTGTTTTACCTAAATATGTAGTTTAATTACTTTTACTTAATTAGAACTCTAGTTTAGAATTAAAATCATGATTCCAATGAATTAAAACCAGGGAAGCATTGTAGAAGATCATTTTCTTCTCTTCAATAATTATCAAACATTGACAAGATACAATCAAAGATACACAATTTTCATATTTGAAGGTCATCATAACTAATCTTGTTTTTACCACAAGTTAATTAATTTGAGTCTATCTAAATGACGATAATATTAGTTATCACCTACATTCCATTTATTTTGAGAAGGACATTTTCTTGGACTATACAAATTTTTCTATGGCATAGCTTGAAATTTGTAATTTCTACTCAAATTTTAAGACAGATTCTTGTTTCGGTACATGCATTTATTGTTTTGAATACTATAATTTTAATGTATGAATATTTCAGACTCTTCATCAGGCTTATCCTTCCAGTTAGTGTCTACGGAAGAAAGTGCTGTGTTACATTTTTGGGTGAGTACCTGTATATATTTCCGGCGAGTCAGCGACTGGTTTATACGGAATTACCATGGATTTACTAATTAGACATTAAGGGCCAGATTCAGACAGTAAATTATATTTCGAAATATTACATATTATACTTACTGGCAAGGTGCTTAATATAACAATTTAATGAATTTTCAACTATAGTAGAACAATTATCTAAATCTTTATCAATTAAGCATTTGACTTTATTGATTTGGACAACAAAGTTGCAAATTTGGAATAATGTCTACCATACTTTGGGGTTAAAACAATTATTTGTGTTCTTCCAGCTACCTCATTATAACACCTTAAAAAACAAGTTTAATTCTTCATGTAATGTATGTTAAATTGGATGATAAATCTGTTTATATTTGTTATGTGTGTTTATATGTAGGTGGTAGCAGAGATAGGAGAGCCAGATATTGCAGGATCTGAGAATGATTTAGGTCTGGCTCCCGGTGCTGGTGTCAAGTTGCTCAAAAGTTCCAGTCTTACACTGAATAATCCCTCAAAGTATGTACTGTATTATTGTATCATGTTGTGACAAAAATCATCCAAATACACTTATACATTCTTAATAGCTGAAAGGTTGGAACCACAGAAAAAGATAATTTAATGTAAAGTTTACAAGTTTAATTCTCATGTAACATGCTTGAGCTGGTAAATTTTTATATGGGCTAGTGAACTTACTCCAAATTTTGTACTCTGTCTAGTGGTAAATTGTTTCATTGCACAAGCTCAAAGTATAAGTGGGCTGCCAAAGAGCCATGCAGTAATTAAATTAGTTCCTGATTAATGTCGCAGTGCATGTCTATGAATATTCAGTTTCCATGAGTACTTCAGTACTTTGATTAAAGGCAGTGGTTGTTTTTTAGGTTTAAGTGGTGACATTTAATTTCCTTACTACAAGAACATACTTTTATTTAAGTAAATAAATAAAAACTAATAATTTCTCTGATACTACTGCAGTTCATTGGAAAACATGTAAGTTTTCATTGTACAATGTTGTCATGTCAAACAAAACTTCACCATACCATATTACTGCATATTTTACGTACATTTGTAAGCTTTGAATTATTCACTCCTCATCTAAGATATTGTATGTTAAGAAAAATGTATCAGATCTGAAATTAAGATACGAGTGCTTGGATACATCAGTGAATAAAAAAATCTTTATGTGGCATGAGTGATGTTTCTTATTTGCACTGTTATCGAGTACAGCACCTTGCTAGGATGAGAGCCATGTGAAATCATTCAAGCATTAGGATAGATACATAAACCCTTTTATTACAATTATTTATGTTTGTAGATTTATTGTTTGTATTTATAACATTGTGTTATCAGATAATTAACTTCTGGTGCTAAATTTTCAGAATCTTAGTTGATGTTTTCAAGTTCTATTATACAACAATACCAAAACTGTAAAACCTAGTCAGAATGTTTTGCCCAATTGATAATCATTGGTGAAAACTTGGGAAGTCAATATGTGATTTAGTATTATAGCTATACATCTATTGTTTCATTTCCATATGCTTGATTCATTTAATACATTATGATTTTACCTTCTTTTGTAATACAAGTAACTATCAAGTGCATAAAGTGTGATATGTTTCACTGTATTTTGATGAGTTATGATGAACATGTAGCATTTATTATTTACTATATTCTATCATTGCAGGGATGTAATGACACAGGCTGGTTTACGAGCCAATGATATGGCTTTGATACCAAATGATCCAAACCATTTCTATGTAGCAACTGATGCTGTAAGTTTTACATGTTGTGTTTTTTCCTTTGTTACATTTGGTATCATTATTAATGTGTGTAGCTTTTATCAATTGGATTCATGCTTGTAAAATATTACTTTCTATATTTGCCAGAATTTTTTTTACCTTTATATGAGTACACATTTTATGTTTTGAAGACTGTCTTTTCTGAGTTTTCTTTTTTATGCTTAATGCTACAGTTCATTTCTTTTTTCTTTCAGGGAAGCATTATACATGGAATTCGGTTTGGAAAAAGAACATTTCCTCGAGCTCATACCCCTGTGATAGGTACAAATACTTGTTATAATTGCATTTAAACTTTTGCTGCAAATTTGCTGAGGTATCTTTTGAAAACATGTCTTCTAGATGATTTTTAAAGTCCATGTTTAGTTATTAATATATTTATCTTAATTGGATATTTTATCTTTATTTTTCAGAATCTATTGTTGATGTTGTATCCATTGACTTCTCACCATTTGACCAACCATGCTTTCTAGTAAGTATTTTATGTTGATTTTGGAATATATAATGTCTTGCCAGTATATCCAAGTTGATTTCAGAAAATTAATGTCTTTGCAATGATTGATTTGTAGAACACCTTACATTTGTTCTATAGTTTGTTTCATGGTTCATATAGATTTTTCAATAGGGCTCTCATTAAAATGGGATTTTGACTCTTGAAACCAGCAAAATAATACTTAAAATTTCTGACTCTTAAATTTGTACCAAAGGGTCAAATTTACTACTTTGTTACAGGTAATAGGACATTTTGTTGACTCTTATTATTTATATAGGCTGAGGGTCATTTTGACCTTTGACTATTGAAGTCTAATGAGCAACATAGGGAATATTTTTATGTTGTTTTTTTTCAGGCTGGCTGCTCTGATGGCACATTTTCCATTTACTATACAAAAGCAGGTAATTATGGTGTATAACTGATCTGATTTTCATCTCAAATGTATGCTCTGATGAGTTCATATTTTCAGGCCATCAGCAAAAAACTGTTGGTTTACAGTAACATGACTGACTCATTAAAAAATGCCCGACTTCATATATTTGTTACTGATTTTGATAAAAAAAGGTTGTTTTTTATTTCAACTTTTCATTTTCAGTGCATAGTTGCAGTGTTGACATAAAAAATGCCTACCTACTTGAACATTTTTAAAGGTTAGGGTCCAACACAAACCAACCATTTTTAATGATAGCCTCATTTATGAATTTTGTTTTTTATGATTGTGTATGTAGATACATAAATTTTCTGACAAAAATCTTTAATTGGTCATTGTTTAACTTTTACCTGTATTCATGTATTTCTATTCTATATATTAAAGTGTTTTTTATGTAATTAGAGAATTATTTCAGTGATTTTACTTTTTCAGAGAAACCTATAATCAGTTGGCCACATGTTACACAAGGTCGCAGTGTTCAATGTGTGAAATGGTCACGTAGTAGGCCTTGTGTATTTTATGTACTAGACACAGCATCTACACTCTATGTTTTTGACCTATTGGAGGGAGATATGAAACCAAAGAATGTTGAAACTATTTCAAAAGAAAGGTACATTTTTTATTACTTATGTAAATAATATGATTACAAAGAATTCATGAATTAATTGTATATTTATAAATTTGTATTTGCATTATTTAATGAAAACTAAATTCCTTATTCACCTCAAAAAGTTTAATGAAGATTTGATCTTTTTTCTATCATTCTGTATTTCATTTTGCATGTTTGTCTGATTTAAATGTTATGTCATGCGTTTGTGTATGTTGAAATCATGTTTATTTACAGAATTACAAGTTTCTCTCTTACAACTGTACAACGTCCTGATGGATTGGGTACGTCGAGCAAAGATGCACAAATGGTACGTAATTCTGATGTGATTAATCAGGTTTAAGTATCACTGTATGATGTTTAATACATTTATTTGTTTCATGTGATCATTCTTACCTAGGACTGTACAAATATATTCTTGTTGGTATCATAGAAGACCAATTACTTTCCATTTACAAAGGAACATGACAACAACAAGGCTTTCAAACAAGCTAGCATTATTCTGATCAGAATGTAAAACAAATTATAGTCATTTGGTTATTTACAATACTATATACAATTCAGTTTTTACATTTGTTGAAAGTTTTGTATGAAAGCATTCCGTTTGTTTCTTACGTACGTATTTATTTTCAGCTTTTCAGTTATGAAGGTGGGAAGACAGAAGTCCATACAATCACTAAAGAATTGAGAACACCTGAAAATTTAGAGGAGGAATATCTTGGCAGTTATTTATTAAGATTTTAAAAAGAAGATTGGACTGTTTTATGAAACAATTTTGTATAAATTCAGTTTCTAGTTGTCACTGTATTACCATCAAAGCGACTTGTATTGTATTGTCAATTCAGGTATCAAAAGACTGTCCGATGTGTGCTTTATTTCAGTTTATATATTTTTATTAATAAGAATACTCTTTATTAGTTACCTGCACTACATCTGTAAGAATCTCTTATGCTACCAATTTTTCCCATGCATTGATATTGAAAAACTATTTGTTAGATCTTCACATTAAACTTTAATGTGATTTTTATATAACAGCAGTCCATTGCATGGTAGTTCAGACACTTTGTATTTCTATTGTTGTAAATCAAACGTTTTTCTTACTTAGTGTATTTTTGCTTCTTCATGACTCTATATACCGGTAGATTAATGAATTATTAATTATAGATCTATTTTAACACATTCCAGTGATTATTGAATTATCAGGTTATCTCCGATCTGTGATATTAAGAAATCAGATGTATGGTATACTAGTATAGATGTCACCAGAGCTAATTGCACCAGTGTGTAATCTGCTTATTTTGTAATATACTGCAGGCTTAGTCTTAACTTATGTTAAATATATCTTTCTGATCAATTTTTCATCTTTGAATTAAGAAATGTAATGTTCCATGGCATTTCATGTTTGTATAAATGGTTGATTTGTATTGTAAACTGACTGAATTGAAAGATTCTTTGAGCGATCAGCCGGGCCTGTAAAAAATGAAGTTGCATTCCCTGATCTATGAAATTTAGGGTACCATATAATATATGTATCTGTGATAAATTGTCTGGTTTCTTCTGTGAACCACTGCAGTAGGTTCACCTATGAATAGATGTGTGCATGAATGGTTATGTATGTTAACTGGATGAAGTTTTGTTAGATAAATGGTGTATGCCATGTTTGTTGTGCTGATTTTAATCAAGATTTAATGTATACTAGTCTTTGAGAATTTCACTTGAAATATATTGAATTTCCTGACAGGTTAGTCATTGGAGCTTGCTTCTTTGTTGAAAGTTCTGATGTCTCTTTGTTGCTGTAGTTAATATAAGTCTAGAAATAACTGAAGTCTTACTGTCCATGGCATTGGGTCCTTTAATGTACTTGTATCATGATGAGCACTTTCTTCAAGGTTCTTCATCTAGTGTCGGACTTTAAATGAGAATTGTATGTATGGACTACATATTGCTTTCTACATTTTATTATAATTATGGTACTGGTTGAATAATGGAGCATTTGACATTAATTAATGATAAACATGTGTCATAGTGCTGAAAATCTGTTTCACTTCGCTGTGATAGAACATTGACATTTTTCTCATAATGTTTATGATACACATGTAGCATTTACATGTATGCCTTATATAACATCAAATGTGTTAGTGTGCTGAACACTGAATATGATCTGTTTTGTTTTATTCCGTCCAACAATAAATATATGTATTTATGAAAGTGTAATTATACAATTGTGATACAATTCTAAAGGCATATCACACAAATGTATTTTATTTTGTATTAGTGGTTGTTACCCTGTCATGCTATTTATTTCATTTTCTAATAAAAAGATATTACTTATTCTTTCTTATTTTTCCTACAATTCAGGGTTTGTACAAACTTGAAAACTCCTTGAATTTTAGAAAAACTCCTTGTTTGTTTATATATCCTTGAATTAGCAGGTATAGTGTGATTTTTATTAAACTGTCAAACCTGCACAATTATACGGTCAATGATTGCATTTATGTTTAGCTTCGGTGAGGTTTGACTACTTTCGTAAGTTATACGATAATGTTCGTTTTAGCATTATATCAACACATTGATTGGAACATTCCATATCGGCAAAATAAACGAAAACTATCGACTGTGATACGAAGCTAAAAATAATGGCATCCAACAACCGTGTAATTATTCAGCTTTGACAGGTTAATTAATAAAAATCGCACTATATACTCCTTAAATTTTTACTTGAAAGATGTATGCATGACCTGTGTGAATCAAATGTCCAATACAGTATATTCGTTCTGTTAAAGAATACTCAACTCCCTGATTTTTTTTTCCTTTCAGATAAATCCTTTATCAATATGCAGCTGGTTGATTGGCTGCATTGTTTAGTCTAAAAAATCTACTGAATGCATGTTCTTTGTAGATTTAATTTGCCGATGAGACTGCTTGAAATTTTGATGAATATCATTGAAAACTCCCTTGATTTTTTTGCCAGTATGACTGTACAAACCCCTGGTCAATTAATTGAAGATAATTTCACTCCACTGACAACATGTAGTGATCAATTAGTCCACATGTATACAATGATAATAACACTTAAGATCAAATGTTTCTGCACAAGTTTATTCAATCATGAACAGCAAAAATATCCCTCTGATATATACAATAGATTCACTATAACATTTAACTTATTCATGTAAAAAACCCTCATTATGATCCAGTCTAGATGCATTACAAATAAATAATGTCTCAGACATAAGGACTAGGTGATCATCCAGTAATCAGGTGCCCTATACATGTAGTATGTTGATACATAAAACATCAAGAATGTTCAAAATGAAGAATAAAACATCTACAGAACATAATTAGATGATAGATAACCAATGGCCCTCAAACTATTTGCGAACTATTTAACATGACATAAATATGAACAAAATCAATGGTGATAAAATATAAATGAAGAGGGAAAAAATGTTTAAATAAAGGAACAACAATTAATATCACAGACATACATGAACTTCTACGTAGCCATTCAATATTCTGGTCGTGTAAAAACTGTCAGTCACCAGTTCCAACCAACAAGGATTTGAACTGATAAATTTACCTTACAAAAAATACTTTGTACAAGCTGATTAGTCTGGTGAATGACATGCTCTCTGAATATTTCGCATAGAATAGGTAGATATGGCGATAAGTACAAAACAGTTTCCTAGGCAACTATTTCACACACTCTTCTTAGGTCAAATAATATAGTCATTTAATTGCTGAAAATTTCAACCAAGTCTAATGTGTTAGTTCTACCAAAGGGGAATATAAAATGGATACAACAAGATTTTATTAAGCTATAAAATATTCCATATTGTCCTTCTTACAAAACTGATTTCACATCAAGTTAAAGATAGAAGGTACTATGCAAGTTTTGACATGGACTAAATTTGTGAAAATCTAAAATGATAAAAAACTAATAAAAACAAGTTAGTTATTATTTCATGCTAACCCGCAAGATGTTTTTTTTTAAAATAAAAAAACAATATAAAAATGCCTCAGGCCATTACATTGTTTAAAATACTATCAACAATAATATGCAGTAAGTAGAGCATGACACAATATTATAGAATATGAAAAAGTGATGTCAAATTGTACAGGTATAAATTATACTGAGAGGAGAATACTGTAAATACATGTATGCCAGTACACTCCGCATACTAAATCATCTTTAAAATGCAGCGTCAGTTCGAGAAATTTTAGCAATGAGATTCAAGTTAGTGAAAAATTTAAAGGTCATGATTAATTTCATATTACATGAGGACTTACACCACTAGTTGTGAAAACAACTGATATATTGGGTACTAATGTAGAGTAATAACAATCCATTACACTCAACTCGAGGAAATAATTTTATAAACAGTTTAAATACCCAATTTCTGGATTAAAAATCCATCTTAATCTATCTACCATAAACACCCTATTTACCCCCCATATTTTTGGAAAACATCTATAATCAGATAATCAA
Source organism: Lutraria lutraria (assembly GCA_964023205.1). Taxonomy (NCBI): domain Eukaryota; kingdom Metazoa; phylum Mollusca; class Bivalvia; order Venerida; family Mactridae; genus Lutraria; species Lutraria lutraria. The sequence goes on from OZ026843.1 coordinate 30,617,994, forward strand.
GACATGAAAGTGATAATAAAGACTCTGTGATCATCAAACTCCGTCAGTTTTGTGTTGAAATGATGATTGACTATATAAAGTATATTACAAACCAGCCTCTAATAAACCCCCTTTGCAAAATTTAATTCCCCTGGGGTGTTAAATAGGGTGCTTAAAGTATATAATAATTTAAAGAAACATGTCAAACATTTACATTATAATTCTAATATTGTCCCAGTAATGTTGTTTCCCATGACATAAATTGATCACAATACATCAGCATGATGTTAACTGATCATATAGTACATCACACAGAAATCTAATTATCTAGTACATCAGTTACACAGGATTCTCTAGATCAAATGGTTCTCCTTCCTCTCCAGGTGTGTAAAATGTTGCATGAAGCATGATAACGAAGAATGACGCACCTGAAAATATTGAGAATTTAAACATGTTTATTATACCTTAAACTGATAGATCTACAAAATGGACCAGATAAAATACTGTTAATTTTTGTTATCCTTAAAACCCTAATTTGATCATATTATTCAATCAACCATATGTTACTTGATGTCCAAAATTGATTGAACCTTACCATAATGCCACTTGAAAAACAACAATATTTTCATAACAGGACGAGTGTATATACACAGCATCATACATGATACTACTAACAGCTGTTACGCTGTATAATGATTTTATAACTGAATGTATTTGATAAACTGTATAACAATAAGATGATATCTGAGTAAAGATTGCACTTGTTAGTATTTCAGGCCTCCGTTAGCATGAAACCAAGTCACAATTGGTATTATCTATTAACTTTAACATTTGTAGAAAATCTCGGACTATATTTGTACCTCCTAGATTTCAGTCCACACACATTAAAGATGAATGGTCACCCTAAAGTTTGTTGGTAAAACTAATTTTATCTTTTGAATGCAGATTTTATTATCATTTTGGTTAATTTAGCCACACAATGACGATACAACAACACATATATTGGATGTTTTGATAAGTTATACTTTGATTGACACTCCTAAAATGCTTGGTCCATTGGAATAACGACTGGGACAAAATTGTGAAAAAATAGCAGAAAAAAAAAGTTTTTGTTCTTAATAACTTAATTAAAACACAAACTTACCTATGACCCAGAATACAGCAGATCCTGCACCAGCCAACCAGAACAAAGGGAACGAACAAATACCAACAACACCATATTGCTGAGCTACACTTAATTCACGACCTGTAGAAATATTACATCTTATAGTGTTAACATAACTAAGTTTGATTAAGTATTAATTAATGCAGTATTTCTTTGTTAGAAAAAACTTAGCCAAATTCAAGTAGTACAACTGACTCGCTTTTTTAAATATCACTTAAACCGTTGCTTGATTAACCATAGAATGCAATACTTCATTACACAGGGCTCTAATTAAACTTTTTCTGCCACTAGCAATTTATTGTTAGTACACAAAATTTCAACTAGCAAAATTTGAAATCCACTAGCAATGTTTTCACATTTGTTTTCAGAAGTATTCATGTTATAACAAAATAGGTTGTATTTTAAGTACATATAATTGTATTGCATAAAAAGATAAAGTTATTATGACAGTTTCAGTTCCACTCGCAAAAAAATGCTAGTGGTCGTAAAATGAACTAGCAAAATCTATATTTCACTCGCATTTTGCTAGTGTTAATTTCCAGCCCTGATTACATAAAATAAAATAAAGGGCTCAAATAAATATCATTCAAGCAATTGCATCAGAAGAATAATGAAGATCATTGACTTACAGAATTATATAGTAGATATACTTTGAAAAAGCTTGGTATCAACAGTATAATATACCATAATGAATGAAGACAGGTGCTACCTTTTTACATTTTATAGGACTAATTGCTAACACCTACACATTTTTACCATGTAAGTAGTGGTCAATAGTCATCTCTTTCAGTCAGTGTGTCATTAAAAAGTTGCACAATACTTACCCATGAGTTTGAGTGTATTATCTCTGTTCTTTAAACTGATGATGTAGCAGGCACCCAAACATGCTGCTATGGCAACGAGAAGCATTGGCGAGGTCAAACTACAAGGAAGATGATACATATATACCAAATAACAACTACTGTAATGTATCAAAGTTTGAATGAAAGTATTCAGTTCAATATTTCATTTATAATAATAGATTCATTGACTTATTTATCTATCATTTTAATCCTTTTCTTCTGCTTTTAAAAATCGTGTTTTTATCCTTCGTCTGACAAATCAAACACTAACTGTGAACTTAAAATGTCATAGTCTGAAAAAGCTCAGTAACTTTTTAATTCAGATATCAAAAATAAGAATTTGTCAGGTAGCCCTGGGCTTTGTCTGAAATCTTTCAGATTATTTGTAAAATATGGATAATTCATGATTGTCTACATTTCATAAATTGAGATTAAATACTAATAATCAGTTTCTTATTTAATCGAATAGGAAATTATTAAGATTTTAGAAAAACACAGGAAATCATTTCAAGTTAGTATACGAACAATATCATATACCAGTATATTGAATTCAAGTTAAATATTAATATACCACATAGATAATCATAGAATAATACCAACCAAATGTACTTACATGCAGAACACAACAAGACCAAGGAACACAAATAAGTAATTGCTTTGAAAATGTTCAATATTTTTCATCACTCTTTTTGGTAATGGTGCCATAGTCTTAGGAGTTTGAAACTTTGAAGTGTTTACAAATTCTCCCCATGGCCTTATTCCATCACGTGCCTTTGAAATCCATTCCCTTGCTGAAGCATTGGATAAACTTAAAGCCATGATTCTGAAACAAAACAAGGTATTATAATTATAGATACATTCGTTGTATAATCATTATCATAAATGAAGAAAATGCCAATTATTTTTTACAGGGCCCAGGCCCTCATCTGACCTTTTATGGGGCCAAATATGGGCCCCATTCCCCTCCTCAAACAATATACTTTTCTCCCTATATTAGATCAAATTTCCCTCCAGAGCAATTTCTTTTTTTTGTCAATTTGAAAAAAAATGTATTGAATGATTGGTATTAAGCTCTTAACCTTTGATTAATTGTATATTATTATTAAAATAAAGCTATTTAAATTCAAGATTTAACTGGGGTCGACATTACATAGGACCGAAAGACATCGTCTAGTAGAAGTGGGTCTGGTCTAGTACAGTCTATTTGTAACTGGTCTAATTGGTCAAGTTTACATAAATATTTCCTGCTATTTTCTCCATCCCTTCATTTTATCAACATGTACGTAGTTTTAATGAATGAAATCGATTTACACATGTATTTAATTTGCTTTTGTTTGGAGCTTGGAAATCCAAATTCCATATTTGGATTTTCGTCTGGTAAAGTGTCATTATTGTTAGATGCATGTTATACACTAACATTGTATTTGTAACAATATAGAGATGTATTGCACTCAAAGGGTTTCGGCACAAATTTTTACCCCAAAAATCACACTATATATACTGTATATATATTGAGTAGAACATTTGGTCCAGTTCAAATTAAGTCAGGTCTAGTAAATACTCTGGGTTACTGAACCCAATGGTCCACTCCAGTGGTTGAAATAGTCTAATGTTGAAACCTGTTTAAATGTTTAGTGCATAGTTATAATAGAAGACAGTTCTGAAATATTCCCCTTTTTCCTCAAAATGACACAAAATAACCCTACCTCAGAGCCCAAGGCCCCTTCCCTAGAGTGCGGCTAGGGCCCTAGTTGTTTTATGATAAAAAATGCATCAAATTAATGTTTGCTACGAAAAGTACAAGTTTTTTAAGCATTTGTTCAATTTTGCAATATTGCTTAAAAAATGTTTTACAAATGAAATCCAATTTTGAAATACTGATATCTAACAGGTCTTACAACTTGTAGGAGACATCAAATATGTAATAAAAGAAGTTATGTTAATATCGAAATATTTATAGTTTACAAGGACTTGTTTATGATAATTTTTTGTTATCAACAAGATCTCACAATGTTTAATTTTAGAACTTTTGACAGTGACAAGTCATAGCGGTAGTTGCAGGCAGAAACATCCGTTACAAATTAAGTTTTTTGCAGGAAAAGTGATAGCCAAAACATACCTCTGACGTAAATTTTTCTTTTCAACAACAGGCGAGTCAATATCACCGAGTAAATCTACCTTTTCCATATCAACAACAAACAAATTTGGACGTGGCCCATTTGGTTAATGACCGTCTTGCCCGTTCCAGACCGTAAAAAAACGTACGTATTTCCCGTCCCAGTACGGTGCAATAAGAAAAGTGATCGACAGATGGATAGATTTATTTCAACATAAAATGTACAACTACATGACAATCATAATCAAAACATACAATTAACAACATGTATGAATTAATTTGCCATGTCAATTAACATTATATGTCATGGATAACGCAAAAAGAGTTTTTAATAAACTCTTATTTCCATTTCAAGACACTCATGATTTTTTTTATAATTTCTCACCTGTTTTCCATCAAATAAATGATGAAGCTACTTTCAGAAATGTATTAACTTTTAATAAATCTTACACAAAAATATGTTTTGAATGATGTAAGTATTGTCAATTATTGCCCAATGCCGTACCTAGGTAAAATCATCATTAAGGTAGTATATATGCGACGTACCTTTCCTCGACGTCATGGGTCAAAAAATTGTTCTGAAATTTTACACACTGATAGTATAGCATGTTCTTCGAATTTTGTTCGTTTTATTTTTTTCTGTTTTCCGATCCGTTTCTTAGCAACGCCACGATGAATGTCAGAGGTGTAAAATCGACGTTTTACACGAAAAATTGGTTCAAACATACCGCTATTGTAATTCTATATACACCAACCTCAAGCTCTATATCTGCGGAATAAGCTCATATAAGTTTTAATGGGGGGTTGTCGTCATTATTTTCCTGGGGGAACGTACGTTAAGCGCTATAAAAATACGTCCGTTTTTTCGTCCGTAATTTCAAAGACCTATACATACATAGATAAGAAACTCCTGTAAGTGCCTGTAGAAAATGCTATTTTTGCACGCAGCAGATCTTTGAATTTTGCAAACTACTTAAAATTTGTGCAAATCTCATTAATTAATTTTCAACCATGTCATTAAGTACTCGATCATTTTTCTGATTCAAGAAAATTGGTAATTTTGACCCCCAACTATATATCTCTGTACTTTTGGTAAACGGAAGTAGATTCAATCAACTAATAAATCACATATTTATTTTGTAGAGATGTTAACAAGCAATTATAAAATGTAATAAAATGTTATAAAATAATATGTCATCGCGCATTATTTTTCACAAATTATAGTATATATATAGTCCTTGTTATTGTATAAGATATGTCTTAAAAAAACAAGTCACTCGATTCGGACATACATACAATTGTACTCACATATGAATAAATATATCTGCTAAATTTACAGAATGTCCGTATAATAATGTTTAATAGCATGGTCCGTACTGTCCCAAAATATGGTCCGAAGCGTCTGGTCCGTAATGTCCGTGGTCCGAAGCGTCAATGATTCTAAACAAGATGGCGGCCTCCGTTAGCTAAATAACTAAATCCTGTAACAAGCACGATTTTTTGCGACATGCCAGTAAATTTTACACTGATTGACGTAAGAAACTTATTAATTTCTTGAAGTCCGATCATCTACGCCTCTGCTTACTTTTGACTGGCGTAATGCTTTCGAGTTGACCAGATACTGCACAATAACTATTCGTACTAAAACTACATGTGATTCGATCATTCGCACCAGTTACTCTGCATGGTGATTTCTCTGCATTACTCTTATGTATTGTAGAGTCCCTGTTCTTACTATTGAATATGATAATTTTTCAGTCTTTTCTAGCCGACTAAATTAGCCGATTAAATCAGGTACAGCAAATTTCAATTCTGCCTTTTTTCTGGATTATCTAATTTATCAACTTTTTCAATATTGTGTTTTAAATATTTTAAATTGAAGGAGGTACAGTGGTGTAGTGTTAGAGCGCCGGACTCCTAAACCAGAGGTTGCGGGTTCGAAATTGGTGAATACTGCCGGTGGCGGAATTTGAGTCTATTTTTACCAGAACTTCCACTAGTTCTGGGTCCCATAACTAAATTGGTCTTTTTAGCTCACCTGATTTTAGGATCGGTGAATGTCCGTCGTCCGTCCACAATTAGTTTGTTTACACTCTAGCCACCGCAACTCTTTACGAATCTTGATTTAACTTGCTCAAAATGTATATGGCCACAATGTCTTGGCTAAATTCGATTATGGGCAAAATCTGATAATAACTTCTAGAGTTATGGGCCCTTGAATTACAAAATTTGCTATATTTAGCTTGTTTACACTCTAGCGCCTTCATTTATTCACCAATCCTGATAATTTTTTCAGTAAATGTGTATAACCAGAAGATCTTGGACAAGTTCGATTATGGGCGGAATTGGACCAGAACTTTAAGAGTTATGGGCCCTTGACTTAGAAAATTTACTATATTTGAGTTTGTTTATACTCTAGCGCATTCATTTATTCACCAATCCTAATAATATTTTCAGTAAATGTGTATAACCAAAAGATCTTGGACAAGTTTGATTATGGACGGAATCGGACCCAAACTTCAAGAGTTATGGGCCCTTTACTTAGCAAATTTGCTATATTTTAGCTTGTTTACACTCTAGCGCCTTCATTTATTCACCGATCCTTATCATATTTACAATGAATGTGTATGACCTTATTGTTTTGGATATGTTAAGTTATGGGTGGAATCGGACCACAACTTCAAGAGTTATGGACCCTTGGAATAGAAAATTTGCTACGTTTTAGCTTGTTTAACAGTATTATACCTTCATTGTTGGTTTTGATCTCAAAATCTACGTAAAAATGAGTTTTACGAGATGGAAACTATATTACCTGGTCATTGATTATTGGCCTTGGTTCTCAGGTGAGCGATAAAGGGCTCTTGTTTAATTTGTCTTGTTGACCATTTTAGTTATGGAATTGTCCTCTTACAAAGTCAACAGCTTAAGACGCTTGTTCATGTGTCTATTGAATCAGATAAATTTACATGCTTTCCGGAATGCTACAGACTTAAAATTTTGAAACTAAGGGTTTACAGTATGAAACATCAGCAAACTGTTTGATAACTTTCGTCTGTTGAAGGTATATTTTTTGTCATGTTGATAGATTATACTATAATTCATAGAATTATACACAAGTTTTATGGAAATTTGTGCGTTAAATAGGACAACAAACGTGACTCAGATTGAGTTGTTTACCTGTTAGCTTTTAAAGAACAAGTTAAGAACAAGTTGCTTTGACGATGAACTGCAATGTAATATGCAAACGTATCATCGTCAAAGACCCTTTGACTAAACTTTCACAATCCATTCTTTCGGCGCGAGTACTGGTCAGAATCCAGGAAGCAGTCATCGAGAGTAGTTTATAATATAAGTTGTAAGAACTTGCTCTACAATCGATGTAAATAAATTTGTAAGTTCAAACTAATTTGTTTTATTTTTCATTCAACAGCTCTTTTTGGCTGGTGTTTAAAAAATAGTTTGAATTCTGAACTTCCCAACTTTTCAATTTTTTTTTCCAGGGGTTTGAAGTTTGATTTGAGTAACAGTGAATACCTAGACAAAGAAACAAAATAAAAAAAGAATTGCAAACAAAATGAGTCTTCTAAATAGGGTTGCATTTTATCCGACATTATTCTACAATGTTGTGATGACAAAACTTACCAATCGTAAATGGTATGATAGAATTGATGAAACTGTGCTACTTGGGGCACTTCCTTTCCGAGGAATGACTAAATGGGTTAGTATAAAATTGTTAGGATTGTTTATTTGTTATTGGACATCATAATGTTCTACGTCATTGTAACTAAATCATTAAATGAGAAATTGAATAGATGGAATATCCTGTATTTATCATTAACAGTCATTTTTCAAATAATCCACCTAGTTAACATTGTCATTATATCAAACTAAATAATTTGATTCATTCTGTGTCTCTCAGTCAGATCATAATTATGTACATGTATTTGTGCAATAGCAATATAATTTGGAAAGATTACACATGAATCCAGTACTTTGATTCTGTATTGTTTGTATTTCAGTTGATTGAAGAAGAAAATGTTCGTGGAGTAGTTACTTTGAATGAAGAGTGGGAACTCACAGATTTTTGCAACACAATAGAGGTATGTTTCCATCTTTGAGCAATGAGGATAATAGTAAATAATTGATTGACAACAAATCATGCAAACCCGTCTCCGTGGTCGAGTGGTTAAGGTCGTTGACTACAAGTTACAGTAACCTCTCACCGATAAGGGTCGTGGGTTCAAGCCCAGCTACCGACCTTGTCTCTTTATTTGAGAAAGTAGGCAGTTGCTTATGGAGGATGGGAGTCTAGTACTGGTTCTTTCCAGGAATGATGGTTAGGCGAACTCCCTGCCTCATAATTATGTCTGACTATTATAGTCAGTACCCCGTTTACCGGTGTTATCCAAATAACGGTGCACCTTATAATATCCATAATATACTCTCATCATGCATAACTTACCATTGTCAACAGAGTAAAACAGCATTTTGAGGATAAGTATGCATTAAAATTTGTTTTGTATTAAAAAATATGTGAAATATGAATGATTCAATAAAATATGTAGCTTTTCTCTGAAAAACTAGATTTCTTTCACTGTATTTATGTCTCTTCCTTATAAAATAATTCTGTGTTGAAATCATTGTTTGGAGTTTAACCCAGCATAATAATATCACTGCTACATTGTGACGCCATGTGACCTTCAGAGGTTTCTATTTGTGCATTGTTATTTAGATCAGTCAAGGAAAAAACATGACGGCCGTCTGCATTGAATTCATTGATTGTGGGCACTAGATTAGTACAGATTTTGAACATTTGACTATTGGCATTTGTAAAAGAGATGTGCACAAATAAAAGACAATATTTGGTTCACATCAGTGATTTTCTTTCTTTGTTCTATTTCCGTTCTAAATTTAGCAACACCATTATCTGGTACAACCTGTATGTATTAAAAAGGGTTGTAAACCTCAAACAAACAAACAAACATTTTGTTGCAAATCAATAGATGCCACCAGTCTTTGTTTTTTCGGGGATTATTTTATCTGCTGTCAGCTGACTCAACAATAAATGACAATTTACTTTCACCAATTTATGAAACAAAACACAGTGTCACTTCTATTAATCAGCTGTCTTTATTTTGTACAGGATTGGAAAAAGCATGGTGTAACTCAACTGAAGATACCCACTGTAGATTTCACAGCTAGTCCAAGCCAGAGTGACTTGCACAAGGCTGTAGAGTTTATGACAAAACACAGAAAAGATCAACTAGGAAGTGTTTATGTACACTGCAAAGCTGGTAGAACTAGAAGTGCCACTGTAGTTGCTTGTTATCTAGTTAAAGTAAGAACATGAGCATAATATAGTTCCTTAAACTTATTTGATGAACAATAATTGCGAGAGATGCCATTAATTACTGCTACCTTGGTTACAATCTATGTAAATGTTGATTCAAAGCTAACAAATTGAATCTCACTGATTGGAAGTTATCGTATTGACTCTGGATTCAGTGTCTCTTACTCTACTCATAATGAACAATGCTTCACTGTACTCTGAGGCGTGAAATATATAATTATGAGGTGTATGAACCAGTCTTAATAATGACATCTTATAATGTTACCAAGATGGGCCTTAAAAGGAACCTATTGCATTCCAAGCACAGCTGTCACAGACTTTGTGAATCATTAGACATAGATTTTTAAAAGGCTGCTCAATTCAATGTGTTAATGCCCCCATAATAAATAGTGATTGCCTTGTCCAACCGTCCATGCAAGGGTAATCAAGCTGCCAACGGGGGTATTACGAGTTCATTGAACTCAGCGTCTTGTTCTTATACCTATTAGTATGCTCCAGCAATATAAATTCTTCTAGAATTTAACATTATGATATAGTTGGTAAATAAATACATGTATTTCATTCTGATGTTTAAACAAATTTCCTCTGAAATGAAAGTCTGATGTTAATGTTTTATTTTAGATTCACGGATGGACTCCAGAGAAAGCTATAGAATTTATACAATTAAAGAGACCACATATATGGTTACGTGAAAAGCAAATAGATTCAGTAAAGCAGTTTTATGAAGATTGTAACGACGAAACACCATCAGGGGCATGAATAGCAATATATAAACAGTATTTATTAACATATGTGATTTTGTATTTAAAATTCTGATCCAATGCTTTTGCTTTTGTTATGTTCAAATTCAGTCTTTCATGTAATCAGCTAATTAATGTATTAATGCTGATGATTTTTGTATGATTTGTTTGTTTCTGATACAGGATGTGATTTGGTTTAGTTTTTAGTTAGCAGAGAAGGTAACTGGTCTCATTTGTATGTTTGCTGTTGATCTGGTTACCCATCCATACTACTTCATGAAAATACACCACTTAGACATAGAAAATATTGTCTCAGCTTACATTCTTGTTAAAATAGGGTAAGAAGGTTAGGATTTTTTTAATTAGTTTTGTAAGCATGTGTATAGGTAAAAAAGTGAGACAGTGTATGTCCTCTTCATTGAGCTTAGTAAAACGTCTATAGTTAGGTCAAATAACTAGAAACAAACAAATTGTTTTTAAGCTTTACTGGCAAAGACAGGCTCAAGGCTCATCGTTTCTAGCTGAGCAGTAAGGAGGCTTCAATGTGTTAACCACCAGCACAGTTATCTCAGTTATCCTGCACCTTATCCTCAGTGTAATGAGGGAGTGCAGTATTCACAAAGAATAAGAGGTAGATATTTGTTTTTCTTGCATATTGCTCTGTCGAGATAAAAAAAATAAACAATAACTTGTTGTTAAGAGGAAACCGTCCTTTCGCAATAATTTCCGTTGATGCCTTTTGAATTATTAATCGATCTGATCAAATTTTATTTTGGTTGTGCCTTTGTATTTTATTAATGAATTGTATTAGATGACATTTTGTAATTATGGTGATATGTACATATTAAGCTATATGTACATTTGTATATGCATTCATTTTGTGCTGCTTTGATAATTAAAAGTACATGTAATTACATTTTGTATTTGTCTGGAACAAGCAGCTTGAATAGTTTGTTTTGTAAATTTATGTTAGTAGTACTATACTGTATACGTCTTAATATTGGCGACCCTTTTATTTTGGCGATATTGGCGGTCAGCATCGGAACCGCCAAATCTAGACCGCGCCAATATAAAACCACGCCAATAATGAACATCGCCAATTATTTTGTCAAAGAAAATTATTGTAACTTTTGTTATCAAAAGGTGTAACTAACACTTTTTCACGTAACAATCTGTTTGTTTAGTATGTTGTTACATGTATTATTACGTGTTTACTTTATTAGTTAAAGCACATGCATTACCTTTATTGCCTTAGGGCTAAATGTTAATTAAAACAAGGTAAAATCTAATCGATTCATTACAATACAGCTTATTTGTCACACCATATAAAACTTATATCGTCGGCACATATAGAAATACTAAATTAAACCCGATATGATATTATTTCCCTTAAAAATGGTTGAAACTTATTTTCTTAAGACAAGTGTTTTAATTTTGGCGCTTAAAAGACAGGACATGGTTTTATTTTGGCGGTTGGATAATGGATATGAAACCGCCAAATATAGAACCCGCCAATTCATGAACATCTTAAAAACGCCAAATTTTGCACCCGCAGAATTAAAGACGTATACAGTATTGGATAATATTTTGTTGTTGTATGAACTAATAGTTAAACCATGTAAGGCTGTGTGGATAGATTTCTATGTTTATGATTAGTTATATTTTGCTGTTATTAAAAAAATACATGATATAAAATTAACTTTTTGTTTTTTGTAATTAGCTTGTCTGTTTTTGAAGACAAGTCAAGCTAATGTGATCACTGTGGCTTCTGTGTCTGCAAAAACTTGTAGCTCATAACTCAGAAACTATCAGAGTTAGCAACATGAAACTTAACTTCATAGGTGCCCTGGATAGATCTCACTGAGGCAGTGAACATACAAGCATTGGCACAGCTCGCAGCACTCTTGATACTATGTCCCCTTTCAAAGAAAAGGCGGTATATTGCCTTGCACATGTTGGTCAGTTGGTCCATAATCAAATCTTGTCCGACCAATATCTAGTGAACGATTTGGCCTAAGCTCTTCAGATGTGGTAGGGAGGTTGGTCATCACATGTAGATTACCCCTATTGATTTTGAGGAAAGTAGCTGAACGTCATGAGGAGGTGTCTGTGTTTCACAAACACTTCTTGTTTATTACGGTAATGATGATTGATTGTACTGCTAGATAAATCATCACATTGGTAATTAAATGTTGACTCAAAAATGTCCACATTTACACCATTTAAATGAGCCTTTCGCTAGGAAACTGAAAATGACTAAAAATTGTCCTGCCGAACAGGCGTTTGCAAAATTAATTTGATGTGATTTCCATCATAAATCATCAGGTCTTCAGAAATGTATGGCAATCTACAAGCAAACTTAAGTGTCGAGGAAAAGGAAGGTCAAAGATCTTAAATGGTGTATCAGTGACAATGTCATGAAGACAGAAATCTTTTGAACAATCAAGCAGCTTATTCTCTCATGTCATAGCTCGCCAAACTTAAACAAGATGAAAAAGTGTATTTATTTTTGATACCAAAACATGATCTGAGTTAGAGTATATTTAGGTATATTTATTTTTAAGATAAAAATGATATACAATAATATAAAAAATACCCTTCAATGTACACATAGAAATTAACAAAGGTTTACTGAACTACACGTAGGTAGATTGCATCTACAATGTACTGAAGCAGAGGTCTAGTTTTTATGTATTATATAATAATCAACAAACTTTTTCACTTAGGCCCCTGATAAAACATGACAAATTATCTCCAGAAAGTTTTTTCTTGAGTGCTAAAATTTTATTTATCAACACTTGTCCACACATTCACAAAACGATATACATATCTAGATAAAATGTTAATTCCTGTGTTTAATAAAATCATTGTTTAGTTCTGAACTTAACAAAATTTGCCCCAATCTTATCAATAATTCCTGATCATCATACGAAATACTGGCTTTAAATAATTCCATAACTTAATGTTCATGATACATGTAATCTGTTGTTTAATGACCCATTCAACAGCTATGGTCAATTCAGAGAGTCGCCCCAGAGAGGGGATAGAAGAAACAGGAGAACAAGGCATTTGTATCATGTACTACTATCAGTTCAAAGAGTTTCCCTGTTGTGCCCAGTGTAACGCACAGATACACACTTCTCCCATATCCTGTGATTTTCTAAACACAGTACTGGGCTCAGTGGTAGAGATGAGCTTATTGAGGACCTTGAAAAAGCATCCCTCAAATATCTGCAGCCAGAGCTGAGATTCAGATTCGAATCCACAACCTTTCGATTGGTAGTCTAGCATTACCCCTAGATGACTGATCCACCCTTTATCACTTTATGTATAATTTGATAGAATTAATTGATCAAATAAGACATATGTCAAATCCGTAAAGAATGCACATAATAAATAATGTATAAAGAATATTATATGAAAGCTTGGCTTAGCATATTTTTAGAGTGAATTTATAATGTAATAGATACTCAAATTTTTAAAGTGAACAGAGATCTCTATTTATTCTTAATATTTCTAAATATGTGATTGTTCAGTATTTGGTACATAGACTTCAAGTCTTTTCCTTGTTGCAGGATCACAACTGGGTGGATTATTGATCTTAAACTTAGATCTTACAGCATGACCATAAATATCTTCTATCAACAGTTCAACCATATCTTTAGGAGGAGATTCAAATCTAAAATTTCTAGTTTCAGAGTTAATTTCTTGTTTTTGAATAAGTCTGTCAACATACACTATATACTGAAACTGTGGTACACTCCCAGCAGGTATCTCCCACTCAACTTCATCCGGGGTCACTGCAGACAGGTACACACATATTGGCAGTACATTTGGTTTCTCTGGCATCTCTCTGGAAAAGGTACACCCGTTTACAACATCATTAGTTGGCATAGACTCACCACCAGAATGAAGATAAAACGTATCATCTAATACACCAGAGTTATATTTCTCGTCAAATAGTTTACATCTAGCTTCAGATACTTTGCTAAATACTGCCTTGTTAAATGGCATCCACTTTCCATTTAGTCCTCTCTTGTACCCATTTTTATAATGAACTCTTCTTTCCTGGTCCCCGGATCCTTCCCAATCTTCTAGGAAACTACAGGATAGAGTATCATAGTAGATATCTTCAACAGGAAAGTCTATAGTCACTATATGTGTCCATTCCATAGTTAAATGATGTTTTACCCAGAATCCAAAGAATGTATGGTCCCCGTCATCCCATCTTCTAGTTACAAGAGTGTACCAGAAGTCTGGTTCCCATCCTACACTGAAGTTCCAAGACTTTAACCCATTTCCTTCTCCTCCAAAAGGCTCACATAAGGTTCCGGGGCCCTGAAAATTACAATGATCTCCATTACTATACAATGTACATGAATAAAAAAATTATACTTCAGAAAAAAGCCACATCAAGTCATATGCAATGAGCTTGTGTTACACGCATTCTTCAGTCATGCATACTCACATGCTTAAAAGTATCTATGATGCATGCAATTTCAAAAAACGGTATTTTTCAACTGTATTAATTTTGTCAATTTTTCATGTATAACTAATTCACATAGACAGAATAATGTAAGCCTTGTCAGCTAGTGGGAATCTGTGAAAAATCTGTATTTGTTAGTATCAAATAAATTTTATACACCTGCCAGTGTTTTACAACCTCTGACTTAAAACTTCAGTTGATTTAAAGTCATGTATAGATTCTATAGTTACAGTATTTCAAGTATCAAGCATATTTCTCAAATATACAGGGATGTAATTAAGGCTGATGTTGTGGGGTTAAAATATTTTGGCAAGGTTTTTTTTTCGGGGGGGGGGGGGGGGGGCATGTAATAGTTAAATTTCTCGTTGTTGTAGTCGGATGATGTCATTATAGAATGCCTGGATGTAATGATCTTAAAAAGAGTAGTTTGATTGGACTAGCTGAAGACATTTACCAATCAGAATGTTTAACTAGTATACACACATTTCCCTTTTGTATCCTTTGACAGGCTGAAAGCCACACTTAATCCATTATTTGGGAACCCCCTATTTTTCTAAACAGATCTATACAATGTATAAAAATGAGAAATGACCCTTTAGACAGTTAGCATAAGAATCACATCCCTGATATAATTGATAAATACAAACAAGTATTATTCATTCACAAACATTACAATTACTAACAGTAATTCTATGAGACATTTGTTTCCGCTAACATACTCATTAACAATAGGGTACCAGTAGGAAAAAGGGGAATTTTTTTCCCTGTTGCTCTTGAAAGCATACGTAAAGGTAAAAAAGTGAGAAAGTGACTGTACCATGGCTTGGACCTAATAAAAAGTCTATAGTTGCAGGGAAA
The DNA here is from genome assembly GCA_964023205.1 of Lutraria lutraria. NCBI lineage: Eukaryota > Metazoa > Mollusca > Bivalvia > Venerida > Mactridae > Lutraria > Lutraria lutraria. The sequence goes on from OZ026843.1 coordinate 30,633,530, forward strand.
AGGAAACCAGAAACAAACATTGTTTTCGCCTTGTTTGATTTGCTTCAAGTTGAATGCAGTTCATTGCCATTTTTTACTATACATTTTTTCAAAGTTAACATTCTTTTTGTAAGTATTTTACAGAAACTGATTTAGCTGCTGAAATCCAAAACTATTACTTGTATACATACCACAAAAACTGGCTTGGCTTTTTCTTTACTGTCTACAGGGTCCCAGAGTGAAAAGATATAGTTTCTTCCCCTAGGATGGTCTTGTATGCCACAGTACCCTCCGCCATTTAACCCCGCATTCCACTGTAAACAACAGTAGTATGTGTATTTCGTGAGACCAATAGATGGGACATAGACATCTTGTGTTAGTATATCACCAGATTCCTCATCATTATACCACAGTGACAGTGATGGTGCAAATATACCAGGCTCTGACATATCTAAATCATCATCATCATATATTTCCGACCTTTCTGCCATTGATTCTCTGAAAATAGAAAATAAAGAATTGTTTCTAAAGGTTATTTCATGTAATTCTTCTCTAAAGTCAGACAATTTTCAGTCCAATCGAAAATGTGATTATTTCAGAACACTTGAAATATGTAAAGTCTAGAATATGATATTTAAAAGAGATAACTCTAAAAAATGGTATTTATTCTACATGTATGTTTAATACCGGTATCCTTCTTGAATGTGGAAAAACATATTTACATGTTGAGAGATAGCTGTTTAAAACGTTATTTAAAGTGGTAACTGTTTGAAATATAAGACAATGAAAACAATGTTAAATATGTAAAGCGACATCTCTCTTGAATTTGCAATACGACTGTACATGTTTATATCTGAAGTGATGGGTCTCTTAATTGCAAGATGTTTAAAGTGGTAACTCTTAAATGTAAGATTTTTGCAGTGATTACTCTAACAATGTTACACATCTAAAATGCTTAAAGCGATACCTCTCTGGAATGTGACATTTCTAAAAAGAAAATTTTATCAAACAAGAGGAAGTAGGTTATACTCATGCTTCTGTTTTCCATATGTAATACTTTTATGTAAAACTTGAGCAATAATGTATGATTTCCTGGACAGCTCCTCTCCTTGTAACAAAGTCAATTTGTAACACAAAGAAAACATCAGACACGAAATATTAAAAACTACACACAAAAAATATAAAATTCTGATATTATCCAAATCACACACAAATTAAACACAGCAACAAATTTGATAACATCTTTCAGAGCATACATACAAAAATTCACTGCCCTCAAATGTTGTAGTTGTCATCATGGACCTAGCACCAGCACTACGTGGTCCCTTTGATGACATAGCCCTCATTCTGTAGTTACTGGACATATCTGTATTATATTCTGTCAAATAATCATCGTCATCATCATCATCATCCCAGTGCACACCACGATGTTGTGTCAAGTCCTGTGACCCGACCTTCTCAGAGTCAATACTATCCGAATAAACAGTTGAAGCACTTAATCGATGTTTAGGCACTGGCCTACTTCCTGAACACCCCATCATTATCTATGATATATTGCTATGTCATTCAGTCATTTAAAAAACAACATTTATTTATATTAACCATTTAATTAACACCAATTATCCAAATCAACCATTTAATTAATGCCAATGATCCAATTAATTTCAATGTATTATCTCCACCAGATGAAAAACCACTAATGAATAATGAACATGGAGATACTGGATCAAAATTAAGACACTAAACACTGACTTTCAAATGCAGATATTCACTTCCATATAAACGAGGTATCCATAGTCCTGGCCCACCTTGACAACAGATTGCTAACATTCAAACAGTACAAAGTCACAGTCTTTAAGTTATATTCTAATATTTCAGATTATTTGAACCACTTAAATTTAAATATTAAAGGCCAGAGAAGTATTGTCAACTGCTTTACACCTTACACATCTACAATTAAACTTAATCAAGAGATGACAATGTATGTTACAACAGTACTGCTAGTTTGAATTAAAACAATAGGTTTAGGCTATTTTATCTGATGATAAACACTAGAACTGAACAACTATATAGATGTAACAGATTATCGTATTATAATACTGTCAGATAAATATGTTCACAGTATTTATTCCTATACAATAGAAGAGGCATTTTGGAAAACTTAAAAATTACTACCACGCAGAAAATGAACATATCTATCTTAGTATGTTAGATATGAACAATTAGTATTAGATTTATGTCTTATAGTTACACTATTAGTCAATAAATTACATAATAAATTAATCAAGACGTAAGCCTAATATAAACCACCTACAGTGTACCTCTGCAGTTTTGTCAACACCTGTCAGTTTTTATTGAAGTTTTTCAGGCTTTAATTGACTCACTTTAATAAGACTCAGGTGTTTCATTCTTATGATTATTTCTGCTGTCAAAGCTTATGCTGTAGATTTTAAATCATATTGTAAACTAAATCATACCTACCAGGTATATATATACAGTCAAATGTGTGTTAGTAACCACCTCCAAATAAAGGTCTCCCTGTCAATAAAGGTAATCAATACTTTTAAAAACTGTCATTGATTATTTAAAACAAAATTACCTTCAAATATAGGTCACCTGAGAATAAAGGCCATATTTGGCCTTTCCCAAGGTTGGCCTTTATTCACAGGTTTAAGTTATGAAAATAATAAGTATACATACAGTACTAGAACAGTTAATACATCAAAGACAATGTACACCTTGTTATAAGATAGAGACAATAACTGGTGTGTTAACTACATGTCTTATCATCTCATACAAGTATGTCACCTGAATTACTATCTTTTACTATAAGACAGTAGTACATAAATACCACACTAAGTGAAGAAAAATAGGACAAAATAATTAGAATAAACATGAGTTATACTTATACACTTCTTTCTTACAGTTTTAAGGCATTTTCCCCAAAAACTGAGGAGCCTTAGACTTTCATTTTGGGAAATTCAAGATCGATTTTGGCAAAATTGAGAGAGAATGTTAGACAACTGAGTTAGAATAGCATTGTATTTTTGGGAATTTCTCCAAATTGGGACAAAAAGCTTTTTTGCAATTGGGAAGTCACCAAATTTTAGCCTCTGATATAGAAGGAAATATTATAAGGCCCTTCATGAGTTCTAGTTGAAAACTTATCAGAATATATGCACCTTTGTAATAATTAAATTACTCCAGTGCAACCTCTTCGAAGCAACACTCATGTTTATTTATGGGAGAAGCAAAACTGTGTTGTTGTTGAGAGGTTATTGTTCTAGAGAGCTAACTAAATTAATGGTTTAATCATACTGTGGGAAACAAATCATGTTGTTGTTAAAGGAAGGTTGATGCTTTATAAGAGAGGTCCGCTCTGGACCATCTGGAGAGGTTGTATATATATTACAGTAAAATCTCATCTCAGCCTCCACGTACATCTTCAATATTCAAACCACCTCATTTTAATGGCCACTTATTTTCAGACAGATTCTAAAATTAGATATTTATACTACATAATTCAACCGGAAAGAGACCACCTTAAAACTTTTTTTCACTTTAATTTAAGATAATTGTTATTTCGATTTAATATTATTAAAAGTAAGAAACATCATTTACTGGGCATATTGTATTGTGCGTAATTTGCGCTCAGCGGGAACCATGCATGAATTTACTAAATAATATAAACGAAGACCACGTTCATAATTTATATCAATCATGTAAAAACGATCAGTGAATGTTTACATTTCTATCATTTGTTTAAACTCCAACTTTTTGAATCTGCAGTAACAACTTGAATTATAAATATTCTTCTCTTTTAACTCAAAATATCGATATCCAAGTTAATTGAAAGCGAAAGTAGAAATCATCAGTAATGTGTCATCAAAATTAAATAAGCGATTGATACAAACAGTTAGTCATTTTAAATATTTCAAAATTGTATACAAAGATGAAAGAATATTGACTTTAAGTCAATACATTTAGTTTCACCAAAGACCTTTACTGTTTTATTACCTGTTATCTTTGAACAATGAACTGGGATTTACAAATGGTTTGCATTAAACAAAGGGAAGTAACAAGTTTACTTTCACTTCGCTAGTCGTAATTAATCCACGTTCAATATATTGTTAAGTTGTCAATAATATTGTCAATATCCATTTATGGACGAAACTATCGGCGTGAGTGGGCGATATTGAAAACCTTTCAATATATTCATGAAGATATTGAAGAACCCATCAATGGATCTGAAGTCTGAGATAATTATTGAAGTATTGTCAATACATGTATATTATATATACTGATGTTAGACAGGGACATTATAAAGGACTTATATAATTATATATCGAGGGTTCAACGCAACAGTGTCGTAACTCATATTGAAATAAGAACAAGTTACGACAGTGTTGCGCTAAGCCCTCGATATGTACATGTATATTACTAGGGGTGGGCCGATGCATCGAAATATCGATGCATTAAATTGCGATCCCGAGTGTCCCGATAGTATGGATCGATAATAAAAGTCTCGATCCAATAATTATCGCCGATAGTTAGCTCAACTATCGATAGTTTCGATACTTTAATTCCATCATATAAAGTTTATTATTAATTTAGAACAACTTCCGTTGTATCTCAAGCTTGTTATAGAAATAATTGCAGATAAACCCATGCATCAAACTGCCACAAAGACCAATAACGCAATCATTAAATTAGCCAATTCTATTAATCTATTTCTAGTCCAGTTCATTATTAAATCATTTCCACAAACATTTTAGTGTATATTTATAGAAATGTTATATCTTACACTGAAATTTGTATTTACAAGTTAATGTTTGTGGTTTTCAAATCTTGGCAATAATATTGCAATAGTATCACAATAATTCCCAGCAATAGCAATAGTATCGCAATAGTACTTTCAGCAATAGCAATAGTATTGCAATAGCCAAAACTGAACGCAATAGTCACCTCTATAATTGTGCTGACTCAACAACAAGAATGCTTCATCTTTTATTCAGCGTAAATGTAATAAAAGACTGTAATACACAAAATGAATACAAATAACCAAATAAGCCATACATGTCGCATACAAAATGTTCGAATAATACATCAACTCAATTATAATAGTTATACTTATTATGACCAAAACGACGTTCCATACTTTTTAATTTTAACAGCATTGAACTTATAATAATAAAGAATTTAACAATGAAAAAGATAATAGCACAATATGAAATCAAGTAAGACTCCTGATAAAACTAACAAATACAAATGTTATATAACTGAAGTGAAAATAATGCATTTCAAGTATACATATACATGTTAACTTCAACACAAAAAATATTGCATGAAAAGGTCAGATTAAACTTACATAGACACTGCTGTTATAAAATACTCAAAAATTGTTAATAAACAATATGCATCCTAATGCATGTAGCAAACATAAAAAACAAACTTAAAACATTATCAAAAGAAGTATTACTTACACTGTAGGGCTACAAAGTCATAAAACCTGATCACTAAACATGTGCCTATGTGAGTAACTGAAAAATGGCGGATACAAATATATCAGGGGAAACTTTTAAAGGTCAACTCAAGCAGAATTTATCTGGAGGCATCACATTCATAGTATACACAGATTCTCTCAAATAGTTGTCAATATACCATAATGTCATAGTTCACAGAATCTAGGAGAGTATATTTGGAGGCATCACAATAATTATATTACTCATTGCCGTTACGAAAGTGTTACGAACCAAATTGAGACGTTTGGAAGCCCAATAGTCTTTTTTGGAAAAAGATTGCCACATAATATGTTACACCAAATCTTATCTATTCCAATTTAAACTACCATGCATTCCCTAGCTAAAACTTAAATTTTCGTTTACCACAAAGAATGTCATGAGATAAGAATATCTGATACACGTTCTGAACATGTCTAGCACCCACCCCAATAATTCAGGCAGTAATGGTAACTAAATGGGGCTGTGACAGATTCTACCCCCCCCCCCCCCCCCTTCGTTATCAGTAAGAATCTGAAATTACAGGAATACCCCCTCCAATCTGAAATTGCTTCCTATGCGTTCGGACCTGGACCCCGTTATTGTTATATAAATTCCAGATTGTTATATAAATTTCAGATTGGATGGGCGTAATTTTGTGATCGTCTCGACGGATAGTTCATTCGTAGCACTGACGCAAGCAAGCTGTGCGCTATTTATATTTGTGCCTTTAACGTTTTAGTCTTTTTCATTTATTTTCATTCAGTTACCTTTGATAACGCTTGTTTTGTATTATTCCGTGTGTTTCATTTGATGCACTTATATGTTAAATTCGGGTCTTACTGCTGCCTGCATGTTTTGCTTTATCGGATAAAAATAGTACACGACACCACTATGTGACATAGAGAATATATTTGAATTATTACAGATAATACAAATCGACCACTTCATCATTTATCAATCGTATGCAAATATACAAAAAATAGCTGATTCATCCAAAGACGGGTGCTGGATCAAGCCTGAAAAAAATGATGATAAAGTAAGCACGCAGCAATCATTGACATTTGTTTACAATGTGTGATAAAAACACGTGAAATAATGAATTAGGAGCCACAATGACTGACGCTGATGATATGCATCTAATCTTCTAATCAATTCTTCATTTCATTCGCATATCAAGGGAAATTATTACACTAAACTCAGCCAGTTTAATTGTGCCAGGTACGCATTTAAGACAATTTAACAATTCAGTATATAGGTATATACTATGCAATGAATAAAAACGTTAAGTTGACCATGTCTTAAAGAAGTGCTTTAAGAACGCCCTTGTGATTCTCTTAATGAGAGACATAACATTCTTGATTCAAGTAAAACATATTTTAAAAGTTACTGTGAAGTACTATACATGTATGCAATGAAGTGCCTCTAATCACCAAATAAAGTCTTTATTTCATTCCAATATCAAGGAAAATGATCACAGTAACCTCAGCTTGTTTAATAATTATTGTGACAGATAGAATTACGCTTTTTCAACATGATATAACAATGTCGGTGACGGAATAAGCACGTCAATTTACCCTTGTTTTGAAGAAGTGCTTTAAGAACGTGCTCTTATGATTATCTTAACAAGATACATAAAAAAATTACACAACATATACTAGTACTTTATTAAGACTTAAGCATTACAACCCATCGTCATATGAATATATACATGTACAATTACATCAAATGTAGAATATTTACAAAAGTTACTCACGGTTTTTCACACACATATTGTAAATGGTTCTTCCAATCACAGAATTCATCACTCCATTGGTAGTCGAAATAGTTTACAGCAGCCATACAATTTTCACTATCACCTCTGTTGTTTGGCTGTGTCGGGCCCCATGTAGACCATGCGAGTGCTTGTCCAGTACTTTCCCATACCCAGTTTCCTTCCTTTGACCAATCGGTGGCACTTAACCAGAAACCTTCATCATCGCCAGTATCTAGGATGCATTACAAAACAACATTGTAATTATTGAAATACCTATATGTGATTCAGACTTAAGAAAAAATGAGAATTTAGTATTACCGATATTCTTGTTTTCCTTATAAATTTGAATCGTCAATTAATTGTTAACCCATACATGTATATTGCACCGTTTATTTTCAAGACAAATTTAAGTACATAGTTCATTTATTCATAACCGACTGGTCAATAAATAAATGGTATCTTTCTTTATTGATTATAAAATGTTTGACTGCAATAATTCGACCAAACTGTAAACGATTCGCGATGTATTGAAAACCAAGAGGAAGACTGTGTAATATTTTACAAGAATCCATTCAGACAGTAACACGATACACCATATTCATAATGCAAAGAACAAAAAGTGCAAAATGTCCCAACACTTACGGTTGTATGATTCTGCAATATGCTTGAACATTGCTTGTTCAGCCGGAGACTCTATGGACAAAAGTTTACTGTTGTGCAATTCACATGACGCCTGAAGTGTAGTATGTACATATGCATTGGTGTTAATACTCGTACGAACTCAGCTAATCGAAACAATATGATATACACAAACAAGTACTTCAACAAACCATTTTATAAACATACAATGGCTTACTTTATTCCTATATACCAAAGAGCCCTTCCATTCGTATACTATACTTACAGATGCAAATGAATTATGGACAAGTTTGAAGGATTGGGCGTAGATGACTCAGTTTAGTACCTGTCTATATTAATATAATTAGTGGTTGCTTAAAATATGTAAGTACCAGTAATTGGTGCGACAAATACTCGTACAGTTACACATAAATGACAGTATGTAAATCACTTACTTTGGCACCAACCCAAGTTTGTTTTTCTAACGTGAATTTGTAACATTTCTGGAGTTTTTCAATCCAACCTTGTGGACACGAGGCACTGAACACTAAATCATAAAATAGGTTTAATGTGAATATAACCATGGCTACGATAATGGTCATTATGTTGATTTCTTTACAAAATACATGTAGATTATTATACAGTTCAAATTGTCGTCAAGCAAGGTCACAACTTATAAAAACAGCAAATATTTACGTTTGATTAACTTTGTACACTCAAACTATTGCTTTATACAAATATGTTAATCATCTATAATTAATTTCTACTACGGGTAAATAATTTCATTCTGGATTCTGGAAAAAAACAACACCAAAATATAACGTGTTTTTAAATAGGCGTAGCATAATCACAAGGTTCCACGTACAACAATAACACAAAAAATATGTTACCATGCACTATCAATAATAAAATTCCGATACAACTAATATAATATAGGAACTGTACTTACAGTAATAAAGCACAAACTTTTCTTGAAGACAGAACAAAAGAAACACGACAAAGCAGTATTTACAAAATCAATGAAACTTTTTAAGTAAGACACAAAAACTTACCAGCCGTGAATACAGCGCTTGCTACCAAAAGTCGTAAAGAGATCATTGTTGAATGATATGAGTGATGTTCCTCTGGGATTTCTGAATTCCTTTATATAGTCATCAAGGTTCTAATTTATGTTCTACATTATGCTACCAAAACCCAAAATGAGCCGTTTTGATAAGATTATATCAAAAGGACAAACACCGGGTGACTCTTGTCTCACAAGTACGTGAATATAGATCATATTCTCATATACAGGCAAACCTTAATTTAAGAGTTATACATTGAAACAATAAATTTAAGGTTACTTAAAAGGAGAAATGTCTGTTTATACTATGGAACAATAAAAAGTTCTTCGATCACTATAGAGAATTGTTCTTTCTGTTCAGCTCTTGTGTTATTTGTGTATCTACTTTATAATTACATATCATGCTTCGTTGTGGTCTGTTTGCCTGTCCTCATCTTTGAAAGAATCCTGTGCCGCGTAAAAATTCTATCTTACCATATTACTTATAGAGCTGTCGCGGTATTTACCGGTGTTTCGGCACATCGCCTTGCGCTGTTAAGCGAATACGTGTACCGTTTCGATAAGATTTGTAGTGTTAGTATCAACCCTTTTATTTCACCAGCCCGTATTCATAAACGTATCGTATTTGGGCAATATATAGCCCTATTTACCAACTTACTCAGCTCATGCCAACAAAGCTCTATCAAAAACAGAATATCGCATAACAACATTATCTAACAAATCGAGCTTTCAAACAAATTACTCGCCTAGCATCAACAACCACACGGCTCAGAACCAACAACAATAATCAAAGTACTGAAAGTACTCGCGGGAATTGAACTGATATAGATTTGCGCTGCAACATAGAACGGGAAGAGTTTGATAATTACATGGCGGATTTAGAAAAAAACCGTAGTACTCTGGTTCTTATAAACAATTATTCGCGTCGAACGAGTAACGGCCATGAAAAGCTGAACTATCATTCAGTTTCCAAGATTGACGAAAAAGAACACACACACTTGTATGCAGACTCCCGGGCTCGCTACCACAACACACACCCGCATTGCTGCACTTAAAGAGGGTTTACTGCCATTTTGGCGGACCAAGTATTATATAACATTACAGCAGTTAATTTATAGTAGAATGCAGGGTCACTTAGTCTTGTGACAATACATGGATAGATCCAATCCAATAGTTTATTCACGTAATATAGGCCTCCGGCCCAAAATACAAATTATAGCATTACAATTTAAACAAATAGAGGATTTATATCTATCTTGCCCAAATGTAATGCTGATACGGAATTATTTTCATGATGATGTCATGATATGGAACAAATTGTAGTACTGTTTACGTGTGTTAAGGCCCTAAGATAATAATGTACTACATGTACGTACTCGTCTTCAGTTAAATGATAGCGCAATTAATGAATAATACTAACACGTGCATAATAATTTATAGCAAGTGTTGTACATGCTCAAATAGGAACTTCGTTGACAGTAAATAACTTAAAATTTCGCTTCTGCTACTACTACGTCTACCGTTAATACCGCTGCTAGTGCTACACCTACCGCTCCCATTATATCTGTCGCTACACCTACCACTGCAATTATAGTAGTCGCTACACCTACTACTGCCGTTATAGTAGTCGCTACTCGTACCACTGCCGTTATAGTAGTCGCTACACCTACCACTGCAATTATAGTAGTCGCTACACCTACTGCCGTTATAGTAGTCGCTACACGTACTACTGCCGTTATAGTAGTCGCTACTCGTACTACTGCCGTTATAGTAGTCGCTACTCGTACTACTGCCGTTATAGTAGTCGCTACTCGTACCACTGCCGTTATAGTAGTCGCTACACCTACCACTGCAATTATAGTAGTCGCTACACGTACCACTGCCGTTATAGTAGTCGCTACACCTACTGCTGCCGTTATAGTAGTCGCTACACGTACTACTGCCGTTATAGTAGTCGCTACTCGTACTACTGCCGTTATAGTAGTCGCTACTCGTACTACTGCCGTTATAGTAGTCGCTACTCGTACTACTGCCGTTATAGTAGTCGCTACACCTACTACTGCCGTTATAGTAGTCGCTACTCGTACCACTGCCGTTATAGTAGTCGCTACACCTACTACTCCCGTTGTAGTAGTCGCTACACCTACTACTGGCGTTATAGTAGTCGCTACTCGTACTACTGCCGTTATAGTAATCGCTACTCGTACTACTGCCGTTATAGTAGTCGCTACTCGTACCACTGCCGTTATAGTAGTCGTTACACCTACTACTGCCGTTATAGTAGTCGCTACTCGTACCACTGCCGTTATAGTAGTCGCTACACGTACTACTGCCGTTATAGTAGTCGCTACTCGTACTACTGCCGTTATAGTAGTCGTTACACCTACTACTCCCGTTATAGTAGTCGCTACACCTACTACTCCCGTTGTAGTAGTCGCTATCTAGACTGCTACTTCTATCGCCATTTGAAGCACTTGCGTACCTCCGTCTTACTTCGAACTGTCTAGCATTTTCATTGCAGAATTGTCCTTCAAGCGGTGTAAACTTTTGTTTTCTATTGTACAGAAAAAAAACCCTGACAGACGTTGGATCAGCCATTTTATGAGTACGTAAAGTCGTGTATTTTTTAATAGATGTCTTTTCAGATACATTTGTAATTTTATAAACATCTTAATTCGTGAGTACTTGAATTCGTAGGCAAGCTCACCTACGAAATCAAATGTTCCTCGAAAATTTGTGAAACCGCGATTTGATCTCAACACCCTGTTTTGAATCGAATATTTTCTGAGTTGACGAAACGAGACTACTCGATAAAAAATATACACCACAAATCAATAAATCACTGTCACAGATCAGTTGGAAAAAACAAACACTTAAATAATGCGTTTAAACAAAAGACGCAAAGAGAACAAATCGCTACACTTAAACACACAAGTATTATATTTCAGTTCGTGAATTATAAACGACTAGTAAAAAGTAAAATCACAAAGTTGACATGGCTCTTTACTGTAATCAGAAATCGTTATAAACATGAGGCACTTTATTTTCTTATGGATTTTGTATGCAAGTTTTCCGCAAATTACAAAAGGTAATATTTATATCCGAGCTTTACTGTATAATACACACTTGTCTTGTTCCTGATAGAATTTACTACGATTTTCATTAAAATTAACTAATCGAATCGTATTAATATACACATAACATTTTTATTGTAAAGATCGGCAAGAATTCACTAAATGCTTTATTTTGCGGGTTTTTTTGTAAAAGTATTACTGATTATTTTATATATAAGGATGGGTACCATAATTCATTGTCAACGTATTCCCCTAATAAGTGCCCGCCATAATGAGGTGGTAATATCGAGATGGTTGCTAAGTAAGGCTTTTACTGTTGAGACATTTAAGTTTGTCCAAAATATACGTGATATAATTTCATTGCTTTTCATATTGCCTTTTCTGACTTGTGTATCTCTGAATCAAGATGGCGTAAGTTATTCGGCCTTTCTTGTGATGATTGATCTTTTTCAATTAAGAACTCCCGTATAACTGTAATCATAATGTAAAAGGCAGATCTAGCGAGAGTTTATCTTGGTGAAAATCTAAAGTTAACTATAACTATGAAAATTTTCATTTTACAACAAATTGTATTGGTAAAATTAGCTTAATCTATCAATGGTTATAACTTAATGGTTAGAAATTCATTATCATGTATTTTCAGGATAACAACAATAGATAAATGTCATTCAGTTTGTATATGAGAATATATAAGCCCTTATATATGCAACTTAAGATTACAGAATTTTGTTGATCACTGAATTTCGAAAACAGACAATACATATATATATGTAGAAAGAAAAACATTTTTAGTTCATAGTCTTTGTGAAATTTGTCCTCTCTTATGGGCATAAATCAAAATAATGAAGACAATTTTTCTTTTCAAGATTTAAAGAATACCACACAACACAGGAATGTACTTTAATGTTCTGATGGTGTGTCTTGATGTTGTTAAAAATGTTGCAAAATTTCAGCTTGATTGTGTTACTCGTTCAAAAGTTACATTAGAAAAACAGGCAAAAAATGTCCCGAGTGTAACACTTTTAGCGTGACATTTTTTCTTTACACATTTTTCAATCTTTTATATTTTGTTCAGTTTTTGGGTAAGTAATCAATGGTTGTTTTTAATTTCATTGTACATGTGTTATATTTAAAATTTAATGCATTTTGTTCAAATATTTCAATAATAATTATTATTTAGAAATCACCTTTCAAGTGCACATGTAAAATATTTTGCTCAAGAAAAAAATGGAAATTCAAATTGATGATATTGCTGTAAGTAAACCAATGCTTGGACAGAAAATGCAGTTTAACTTATTGATAGGCATATTTGTCCATGTTGTTTAAAAAAAAGAAATGATCAAAAGAATGATTTGTTTTTTAAGTTATACCATCTTGAATAAAGCTGATTGGAAATGTCCCGAGTGTAACATTTTGCATTTAGATAAGAATTTTTTTATCATTCTTTGAATTTGATATGTTTTTTCTCTATTTCTCAAACAGAAGCGTACCCACAAGCTCACAAAACTAAAACAAATTCCTGTAGTGCAATTCATTTTTTGTCTATATGGTTTTAAGTGTTGTCCCGAGTGTAACGCTATATATTCATCATCTTAATTTTGATATGTAACTATAGAACAGTAGTCCATGTTAATTGTTTTCCACATTTATATCAAATAACTGACGTGAATAAATACTTTAAAGTCTGAAGCAGTGACATGGAGCATGTTTAAAAAGTTTGAAAGTTCTTATAAAAATAGTTATATTCAGATATATATGCCAAGTAGATTTGTTCAATATACAGAAGATAAAAAGTAATTTATCTTTTATTTTGATGAAGAAACATTCTCAGATGAAAACAGTACAGAATTTATCGATTTATTTCATGATTTCTTAACATATTTTACATGTTATATTATTTATATATAACAATTGAAAATGTTACACTCGGGACACAAACACATCTTCATGCAATATTATACACAAATTCGTTTTGCTTTTACAGGAACTATATCAGTAACAATTTACTAACACTGCAGGGTCATGAAGTTACAAAATGCCTAAATAAGTGGTAAAACTCCTATTTATAGAGGACTGAGAAGAAGCACACTCTGAGTAGAAAGACTTGAAATTGATATTTTTTTATTAAACATTTTCTAGGATATACGAGGGTTGTCCTTTAAGTACATGTATGTAGACTTTTCTCATATCTGGGTTATTTTTCAAAATTTTGAAATCTAATTTCAGTGACGCATATCTTCCTTGAGTTGTGTTGCAAATACATAGTTCATAATCAAAACATTTCAAAAACTTTTTACTATTGTTTTACTTATAACAAACAAAGAAGAAATTGTGAGTCCTGACTGTTTTACTTAAAATAAACAAAGAAGAAATTGTGAGTCCCGAGTGTATTTTCTATATGTCTGTTTATATGACTTAATTCATGTTTAAAAGATTTGTTCAACATAGTTTGAAATAGTTTGAATGTGTTGAGAAATCATTTCTTTAATTTGATAAGTGGCAAAAGTAGTAGGTAAATGTTTTCTTGTAAATATATGATAATGCAATATTAATTGTTACAAGTTGACAAATCTACAGTTTTAAATGTTTTCTAATTCCTCCCCTCCCTCCAACAACATTTTCAACCAGCAACATATTAAACAGTACAGATGTTTGTGTATCTTTTTATTATCTTAAAAACATAGAATGAATTGCAACGCAATGATCATAGCACTTTCATATTTGTATGCTAAAAGACTAAACAAATTTGTACGGAGTGTAACCTTTACTTAGTCTGTATATATATAAATTAATAATTCATGTTCAGTAGCGCAATTGACTTACCAAATTGGAAATAGTTTTGATGTGTTCAAAAAAATAATTCTTATGTAATGAATTGCAAAATACATTTGACAGATGTTGTTATAAATCCATTTTTAACAGTTTCGTATATTTACATTACAGTTTTAGAACGTCCCCTGGTGTTGGTGTTTTCACCATTTAAAATTTTACTAAAACATTATCAAATAGATTATCTGTTTGTATTTAATAATAAAATAATTGAACAAATTGTATTACAATGAAACAAATTGTATAACAATAGATAAACAATACTGTCATTATCATAAGACCATACACAAAGAATATCTGTCCCGAGTGTAACGGTAACAGAAGATATATACTAGTTTTGGGGACATTGTTAAGTTACCCAAGAATAGTACCAATTAAGTGAAAATTCACATATATCTTTGAATATACCTGAAAATTGATAAAATTGAATTAGTTAATTTGTATATGCAGCAGTAAATATTACATAAAAACTTTTTGAAGCGTATTTTAAAAAAAATGAAGTTCAAAACGCCATAAATATATATTTTTTGGAAAATTATGGTTGTATGTATATTTTTTTTGTATTAAAAAGTTGTTTTCATGAAAGTCTGCTGAAAAAATCACAAAAATGTGTTATTATTTCCATAGTTTAATCCATAAGATTGTTTGAATTTTAAGGATTGCTATTGAAAATATAATATTTATTTCATTAAAATGTTGTAAATTTGAAGAAGACTTTAATCCTATACTTTAGCCATTGTCAATTTTTCACAATATAATATATTTCCAAACTACTTTTGGCAATATTATGAACACAAGTATCATTCTAAATTTGACCCCCAATGTCACGCTTTGTCTTCATTATTTTGATTTATGCCCTTATACGAATTGAGCCGCATTAAACACTTCTGAAACAAGATTGCCCATATCAAATCATACCGATATAGAACGATTCAACTTTCTTTTGAAATAATTTGTAAATTTTTAAAAGAAAAACAAATTTGACATGAGAATATATGGATGTGGCATGTATAATATTTTCCAGGAGGAGGGTGCGATGATTTTACGGGGAACCATATAAGAAATTATGACACAACCACTGTTGTAGGAAGTGCTATGTCAGCTAATGAAGATTCAACAGGCCTTACAGGTACATATATACTCGATCAGTACATTCAAAACATGCAAAACTCTACTTTAGAATAATACATGCATTAGCAATGATAGCATATCAAACATGATTCAGTTGTTTTTAAATGACTCTCAGAAATTAATTCTTTTGTCACTGAATGTACGACTAAATGTTATATATATATAGCAACATTTTTTTAAGTTAAAGAGAAAATTAATGCATTTTGAAATGCACTGAATGTACTTATATCAATTATCATCAGTTAATGTCTCTGTTATATAGAGCGGGTTGGATCCTCGCTCGGCCCAGTAAAATGTAAGTCGTAAGTTATCTTCGTAAAATGGCATACGGTCATCAGACGTATAATTTTAATCGATTTGTATGATCTTTTATATTTATCACTTATTGAAATGTTGTCGAGTGAACTTTATTCACTTGATTAGATCTGTATCATTTGTACATGTACATATGATATACATGTATTACGAAAGCAGATAACTTGCCATTTTCAACATACAAAGATCATTGTTTATAAATAATTACAAATTTATTTTAAGATACTAAATATATACTAAATGTCAAACCTGTGAACAAAGGCCACGCACGGGAAAGACAAATTGTGGCCTTTATAGACAGACGGCCTTTATTCAGAGGTCATTTTGTTCTTAATAATGAATGACCTTTATTCTCAGGGTGGCCTTTAATCGGAGGTGGCCACTAACACAGGTTTGTTTGACTGTACACGATTACTGACAAAGAAACATGTTAGTTTAGCTTATTTCAATCGGTATGAAGGACGTACACCAGTCCATGTATATACACTAGTACAAATAACATGTTACAGGTATGGAAATGGTTTTTACCCACTCCGACTATACAACTACGTGCGCCTGTGGCATTGTAACAATGTGGCAGTTTTTTGCCTGGAAACCCGGTACTGTTGTATTCTATGTCTTGGACGGTACCACCATTGTGGGAACATATTCTGTAACTATCGGAGGTAAGTCTTATATGATACACAATAATTGGATTAAGGATGATGTTACATAGTTTGTATAAATTGTCTAAAGATAAAAAAATAGTGTTTTAAAATCAAATAATATAATCGTATCCAATAGTCTTAAGGTGTTTAATTATTTACCAGTAATTCTATTTTATATTACACTAGACTCTGATTAATAATATACTTATAATGAGGATAAAAACGATTAAGTAATGCTTAAAGACACTATAAATATATCATAATGCATCAATAAAGTACGAGTGAATTATACAAAAACGATAAATGACATTCTAGTATTCAGAAAACCCCTCGTTGTTTGTTTGTTTATTCGAGTTTTACGCCCCTTTACAACAATTTGGGTCATATGAAGCGGGCAGTTCACCTAACCAACGTTCCTGAGGAGAACCAGGCCCCAGTTTCATAAAAAACTTAAGTTTTTGCTCAAACTCAACTTATTTATTAAATCGTATATTTCTTTGTTTTATTGTATGCAATTGAGAATGTAGTATTAAAACAAGGTACAAAAATGGTCTAGTAACAATTTCCCACAATTTCAATCAAGTTACAATTTGTTGATATGGTATAATTCAGTAAAACTCTTTTGAGTCTATTTTTGGGAATTTGACTTATGACTCAAATGAAGGAGTTTTGAGACTTAATTTGTCTGCCAAACCCAACATACTTTATGCTGGCATATTGAACATGTTCTTAGTAAACGAATGGTAACACTTCTGGTCAAAGACACACGATTTCTACACAGAAAAAACACTTGAGTCCATTATTGAGTTTCTACTCAATTTTGTTTGTGAAACTGGGACCAGTACTAGACTCCCATCCTCCGTAAGCAACTGCCTACTTTCTCACATGAAGAGACATGCTCGAACCCACAACCCTCTACCAGTGTAAGGTTAAATTGATTTGAAGTCAGCGACCATGGAGGCGGGGCAGAAACCACCTCTACAGAACAGAAATTGTGATGGATAAATTTATTATTTCATATTATATACAAGGATTTCCTGTTTTGTTTCATCTATAGATCAGTCCGATGAGAACTTCTTTGAAGTACCAGTGTCCAGTGATTTATGGATACCGATTAAAAGTGGCTACAGACTGGGATTGTAAGTGTCACAAGATGACTTTCGTTGTAAGGAAGTTCAGGGCATTGTATTTTAGAATATTTTTGGAATTTATGATAATTTACTAATTAAGTACAAACCAGTAAAAATCATTTTTGCGTTAAATCATAATGCTTTGTTCGAATCGCCCATGTTTATGGATAATGCAATAAAACAAAGATACTAACACGCTCCATTTCTATTTAACGTACTGCGTGTATAAATGAAATAATTGATGGTATTAATTATTGTACTTGTATATGTATTACAGTTATACAGATGGTGTACCTATGATGACCTCAGAGACTGTGGGTAGTTATAACTCGGGTTATTACAATAGCGGGCGAACTCTAGGAACTGTAGGAGGGACTGTTCAGGGCTCCGGTACAACAACAACAAACAAGAAATACGCTGTAGCCGCTTACATCAAGGAAGGTAAAGTGCTATCAACCATACTGATTATGTGTCGATCTGTTATACAGTCATTCATGTTAAAACTACGGATTAAGTTTAAGCAATGACAGTTCATTTATAAAGATTATGTCAATAAAAACTACCAAAAGAATGTAGGGCAAATTAATTATAAATATCTTAATAACATAGTAATGATTTTGTATAGTATTCTTAAATTTATTTTACCATGAACAAAAGTATAGTTTTATTGTCATCGGTTAATGCATGCTGAATGACAAAAAGCTGTCGATGCGCCATAAAACAACATTAAACACACATAAATAAAAACAGTCTTACTCATCAAATGGATTATTTTTAACTATATAACATAAACTGCAATATCGTCAGGTATTCTTTCTAAGGTAATGTTAGATTTGTATTCCGGAGCCCTTTATTTCTTGACCAGTATTGCTGAGATTTATCGTGCAATTAAATACAGTCAGGAGTCAGTTAGAATTCAGTATCATTAATTATCTAGTAATTAAGTTTAATAGTTCACCACTGACAATAATAATGCTTTCATACAATATTTTGTTTTGCAATCGTGGATATTAACTAATCGTAGATGTGATTGGTGGGCGGGAAATTATAGTCAGGCTGGTTCCATGCCTAGTCAGACTGGTCCCATGCCTAGTCAGGCTGGTCCCATGCCTAGTCAGGCTGACCCCATGCCTAGTCAGGTTGGTTCTATGCCTAGTCAGACTGGTCCCGTCCCTGCCTAGTCAGGCTGGTCCCGTGCCTAGTCAGGCTCGTCCCATGCCTAGTCAGGCTGTTTCCATGCCTAGTCAGACTGATTCCATGCCTAGTCAGGCTTGTCCCATGTCTGATGTTCCTTCGATTATTATTGTTACATGTATCACGTTGTGTCAGGGGCAGGTAATTATGACTATCGAGTTGCGTAAAACAGACAGATAACAACCCCGTACTAACAACCTGTGCAACTAGGGCTGTAGCGAGTATCCGAGTCGAATCAAATCACGATCTTGTTTTTTAACAAATTAGAAGTGTATTCTTTGTTCTTAAAAATCCCTTTTCTCTGAATAAATATTGTCTCATCATGGACTACTTTGTTTGCCAAGATGTCCAACCGGTTCTTTAAATAGTGATGCTGGTAAATCAATTACTAGTAACTGGTAGGGAGTACGTATAAATCTAAGCCACAGAACAATTTTCAATGATTTACTTCATTATTCCTAAAAGCAAATTAGCTGTCTTCAGGATTGCAATTTTGAAGTTTTAGATGGGTTACTTGACAACAAAAGATTCGTGATTCGAATTGTGGACAGTAAGTGTTTAATCGTGGATTGGATCGGGACGCTCCACAGCCATATGTGCAACTGTCCCCTTATGTTCAACGGAGGGTTATAAATACATGTATACATATTTTTGTATGAAGTTGCTTTTCTCATAAAGGATATTGACTGTATACTAGTATTTTATTCAATCCTCCACTATGGAGAGTATAAAATATTTATATGATATGAGTAATACACACATATTAACAATCATGATTAACTTCATGTATATAATTCACAAGCACATGGTAATATCATACCCTACATCAATTAAATAGAATAAACCATAAATGTTAGCAAATTCACCATAATCTGCTATGATACAACCACATTGAACTTTAAATACAATTTCAGAAATCATGCCGCTAAACAACTTATCTAGGTCAAAATCACAGACCAATGCCTGCATGATTTACTTACCAATCAACTTTATATCAATAGATTCAGTCATCATCATTAGCCAATCAAATAGCCAGGATTAGCCAAACTAGTAATAGACACTATACTATATACCCACAAACAACTATAATAAACTAATACCCATGAATATGATTCGTCTAGAAAGAATGACGTTTGAATCTTTTCAGCCCATGCCCCCGTGTTTGTGAATGCACCGTATGAAACCTCTGTATACAACCATGACACAGGCCAAGTTGTCTACAAGGCTTCAGTCCTTGATGTTGACGGCATCGATACGCTAACAGTTACCAAAACATCTGGAAATTCTAAATTTACATGGGACGATTCAACGTGTAAGTCTAATCTAATATATCTATAGAAAACTTAATGATGTTTAATACTTTGTTACCAGTAAATTGGGAATTTTAAATCTAATTTAAGTATTATCATGTCGAAAGGTTTTCAAATAAAAGAAAATTTAAAATGCTTTCTTTGAGGTCATTCTTACTCTGTTTTTCCTAACTGCTTAATTATCACAATTACATACTTTTCACATAACAATGTGTCATTTGTTACATAGAAACAGTCTAATATATTGGTAAAACACGCGTCAAATACATAAGTTAAATGTGTTTTAAAATTCACGAGTTAAACACGTGTCAAAAACATGAGTTCAACATACGTCAAATGCATTATATAGTTAAACATGTTTATGTAAAATATTTTGTTCTTATATCGATTTTTATATGTTTTAGTGGAATTGACTTACGCCACTAAACTGACAACTATAAAAAGATACACAGTCAGCCTTACTGTTTATGATGGATGCAATGCCAATGTGACAGAGAATATTAGGATTAACGTCCTAAATGAGGTAATTGTACTCATTTTACAAGTCAAATATTTATTATTATTTTATAGTCCATATCTGAATGCTTCCTACCATTAACAATCACAGATTTCCTTCAGATAGAACGGACAATTAGTATCCAGATTTTTTAAAGATTCGTTGTTCATAGATCGCTTGTTTAATCCTGTCGGTGGTCCCCACTGTATAATATATGCATATATATTTATACATATTATATCAAAAGCTTTCTGATTACTTCAGGGCCCAACGCTGCTGAATTTACCGGCTTCTACTACCGTCCTTGAGACAGATTCTTCTACAGCGGTGTTACATACGATATCATACTCGGATCCCGGTGATACGGTCACGTGTACCATCGACAGTACTAATCCAGCAACCTCAAATTTTGATATTTGTAAGTAGAAATATATGTACGAATTGCAATACATAAAACACCTTAATTAGTATCGATATATTTCAGCAGCGATATGCTAGTACCTCATACATCATTTTCAATACCGATATGTGTAAGTATTGATAAGCGTAAAAGTCGATAAAAATGAGTATCAAAACACAAAAATTGTAAATACATGTATATAAGTGTCAATGTGTGTAATTATCAGCACATGTAAGTATCAATATGTGTAAATGTTTGTAAAGTAAGAAATATGATATACGTTTCTTTATAACAAGAAAATCATTGAAGCCCACAGTATTTTATTGTGTTTTGTTACTTTTACACTTAAATATGTAAGTTCATCTAACTATACTATGATTGCAATCTACAGAATATATGTCGGATTTTTATGTAAGCATAAAGTCTGTGGATTTTTTTGACAAATAAACACTGTGGATTTTTTTGTAAACATAAACACTGTGGATTTTCAAGTAAGCATAAACACTGTGGATTTTCATGTTAACGTAAACACTGTGGATTTTTTGTAAATATAAACACTGTGGATCTTTTTGTCAAGATAAACACTGTGGATTTTCAAGTAAGCATAAACACTGCGGATTTTTATGTTAACATAAACACTGTACGGTTTGTTTTGTAGTCAGCTTCAGTAGATGGTAAATAATTACACAACGAACACATGAGTGATCAGGACTCATCATCATTAGGGTCATCTGAACATAAAGAAATAGAACCTTTCAAATACCAATATTCTACAATATTCTTAGACAGATAAAGCTTTTGATATTATCATATTGTAGCTGGAGATGATATCCGATCAGTCACACCAACATATGACATCACTACTGCTCCCTATTACGATATTCGTATAAGATGTAATGATGGTCATAATGACGTTTACTCGAATTTTCAAGTGGATGTAGTGAGGAATGAGCCACCGTACTATAATCCTGGAGCAGGGTATCTACCTGGTAGGTTCGTCTAAGTAACCTTGAACGATGAATATAAGTGGTGTATTGATATTGTTGATTTACATGTACAATCAAACCCGTGTTAGCGGCCACCACTGAATAAAGGAAATATTGTGATAAAAATGCCATTCTTTTGAAAACCGTCAAAATGACCTCAGAATAATGGCAACTTGTCAATAAAGCTCATTTTTTTCTTTCGCAATGGTTACTTTTGTTCAGAGGTTAGACTGTGTATGCATTTAATAAATAAATCTTTTTTTTGCGGACAAATATGTGCCGCATATTTTGTTTATTTTCGGAAAAGTTAATTCATAAATATTGACTGTACGCATGGAAGTCGTCAATGAAATTCCATCTCTGAAATGTGAGTTTAATGAAAGACATTCTATTCGATTCACAAAGTATTAAGACAGATGCCCATGTCACTGATAGCATCTATAAGCGATCATCAAACCTTATACCTCAAGACAATAAATAGTTTTAATGATAAGTATAGTTATACCTTGGACCATTATATTTGTATAGTGGTCAATATAACAATAAAAAACTGTAATTTTGTTCTTTCCTAATCCTTGAAATACAGAGATATTCTCTAACTATACTAAGGTATGAACGTTATTTCATGTAGAAACCACTGTATTATTTATATCATAAGAGTGACATACATTCAATATGTTCATGAGACTTTAAGAAAATCCACATACGTACATCCGGAGCTATAATTAGTCCTAAATCCAAACTCTGGCGCACTCGTTTACTTTATTCATTACCTAAACTGAACTTATGAACTTAAAAAATATCAACATCATTTAAGCCTGATGATTAAGGTTCTGTAATATTTTATTCATTAAAACTTCCACTTAAAATTAACCCCATGAAATCCTTAGTCACATCTGATGTACCACTTCATCTAGAGAACCACCCAGTAAGAAGTCATCTTATATATTTGTGTTTGATTTCTTTATTGCTATGATGTTATTTTGATATTTAAAAACCTCCATTATTTGTCTTTGTTTCAAATGTTTAACTAATTAGCGTACATGTTCTTTTGCTTTTGGTAACCTGGCCCACCTTATCTTTCCGCGAACGGTAACCATCTTTCTTGCATTTTTACCTTTCTGTGCTATTTCAAGCTTTCCCAGCCTAATTGTATTGAACTTTTAACTAGAAAGAAACACTTATTACGCCTAAGTTTTATTGTAATATCTTTTCAGCGTCAGTTTTTGTTGAAACTACGGCTTCTGTCGCAATATGCGTTTTAGACTGGACTGATCCTGAGGGCCACACGGCGTCTGTGTCATCGTGCTCGTTAGTGGGTGGTGGCACCGGCCCATTTTCGTGTTCATCTGGAGGAAGTAAGTTAGAAATCTTATTTTGTGTGATGCTCGACATTCAGATTACAAATAAATCGATTTGTACGCGTATATATAGAAACATTAATATGTGCACTTCTAACTGACACATCGTCGTATAGACAAATTCATGATTATTCATATTATACTTCGTCGGCAAACCACGCAGGAGAATATGACTAATAGTTTGCCTATAATAAAGAGCATAATTCATATATCATAGAAGACTACGGTCTACATAGTTAAGGGAAAGCCATCAAAAATATATATTTTACTTGATCAACTCTTCATAAGTCGTGTTTGAACAATTGAACAACAACGACAAATACTATTCAATTTTTGCTCAACTTCTCTAACCTCAAACCTCACGCTGTTCTAGGCAAATAGGCGTGATGTTTTATCAATTCTATAAATTAAATAATCATTGCTTACATCGATAATTCAAAACGTATCCCCTGCATGTTTCGACTGCATGTTATGCAGAAATACTGAAATTGATACTTCTTTCCACAAGCACTTTTGTTTAAAAATATGTTACATAATCATGTACATGCACCTTGCTTTGTTACAATTGATTTACCATATTATTATATAGGATCTTACTGAAGATCGACTGATGTTTCTTACGAATTTTAAAATAAAATGTATGAACTCACATTTTACAATGCCGGTGTAAAACAGGGTCACTCAAATAGAAATTGAAAGACCTTATGTAAAACAAACACGATTATGTGATCCCCGGCGGTTTTCAAAATAAAACAAGAAATGTCTTGAAAAAGACAGTCGTGAAGTGTCTTTGATGTTATGATGCATGCTTTTTATTTAATTCCTAAATTGCCGTTATAGTACCGTGTAAACACCACTTATCACCTGGCAGTCCAATTAGGTCACACATTAAAATGTTGATATTAGGTCAGCCATTTACTCATATCTACTGTACTATTGATTAAAATAAATGTAAAATGTTTGTCAAGAACGGTCTATAACTTCATTTCGACTGCAGAAGAATACATTTTCGTACATTTTTACTTCATTAATTTTACAACCACAATAACAAGAAGTACACATTAAACAATACATATTCACTATAAGCTTGCGTGGTCTTAATTTTTCTACGCTTGTTGATTTCATCCAATGGATCGAATAGCTTCCTCTGAATCATCCAATAAAATGATGAGGAATTTCATCTGAATAATTAATACGTCATGCCAAGAAATATAGGCAAAAGTGAGCTTAGACACCTTCGCGAAAAAATCGAAATAAAATGTGCCACTAGTAAATTGAGCATTTTGAACACGTGTCTCACAAATGGCGGCAGTGCGTTCAGCTAAGGAAAACGCTGGCCGCAAACGATTTGTAACAGAAACAGTCTAACTGAACGATTTGTTATGTTTCAAAATGGCGTCCGGCCAGTTGTAAAACGCGGGTTCGGATCCGGATGTACACAAAACTACAATATTCAGCTTTAATTCGGTACCAAATTGGTCTTATTCTGTCAATTAATAAAAAATGGGTCCGTACCACCCCTTTATTTCCCCAATATTTTCTATTTTGGATCCGGATCCGTGGCCATGATCAGCGTTTTATACCTCGCCCATACCGTTTTCTTCGCACACTAACTCTTTTTGTGTTTGCAAACGTTTGCAAACGGTTTCCGCAAAGAGTCCGTTCACACTGTAGATGTGTCCTGGGTTTGTGGTCCTGGGTAAAACTCTGTTAGTACCGTACATAATAAAATGGGATTTTACTGATTTTAGTTGTGTCCACAACAAGCGTATTAGCTGCCGAAGGATATGATCTAGAGATAACGATACAAGACCAACATGGCGCTACCACCGGACCATACATACTGTCTATTATAACTTCCGGTAAGAAGGCCATATTTTAATGCTGAATCGTTCAAAATCAGTAATAAAAACAAATCTACTGAAAGAGCTTATTTCAATGGATTAGCATTTTTCCTTAAAATTATTTAAAAAATATACTATTTGTAATTGATTGTATAAATTAAAACATTTAAATAGAAGAAAGCAATAGCTTGTGATATTTGGACGTGAAATGTGCATTCGCAAATTAAACATAGTATGTGGTTTATTTTTATATTTTTATGCTTGTATTAATTTTGTTTTATGAAAACAGGTCGCCCGGACACGTTTAATGCGGCTCCACAATTTGTCAATCTACCGTACACTAAACATGTTATGGAGAATTCACCCGTAGGTACATTCCTGTTTAAAGGTAAAGTTTAAGTACAGTTTATTCAAGAAAAGATCAAAATTACCAAACGTTCTACATATTTACAATTTTGAACGTATACATGGTCAACAGCATAGTTTTATACAAAGTTAACAACAAGTCAAATAATGTTGTTTTTTAGGTATGCTTAACACTTATAAAATCATGAGTGCCCCAAGATAAACTAGACCAACTAAACCTTTCCGTTATAATCATTAATATAATAAACATAATAACACGTAAAGTTCTATGAATTTACAGTCCAACAAGTCCTATATAGACTTAATTCATATTTCCCTTGACTGGCTTTGTACAGATGCATAATTCAAAATATTCACCTAGAGATTATAATCAGCTTAATTAAAAAGTTGTGTTTCAACAGTGTTTACTTAATGCAGATGACCTTTAATTTGAACCTTATTTACAACGAACAACTGTTTGTAACAGCTTCAACTACTAGTATTGTAATTATGTCATACATGTATAATACAACGTTTCATTGTGGAGAGACTTCTACGTGCATTGCATGCTATGGGAATTATTTAAGTTACCAGTTTCTTGATTGTCTTCAAGTCAAAATTACTTTAATGTAGTAGCTCGATGCAGACAATTGCTTAATTAAAACAAAATACTCTTGCAATCATTTTATCTTGTTAACTTCGTGTTATTTTCTTATTTTTAGTGATGTATACTGACGAAAACCCTACTGACACAATAACTTTATCTAAGACTTCATCAACTGCAGCCGACACTTACCTAACATTCGATCCCGCAAGTAGGTTTCAGTGAAATAAATGACAATCTATTTATTATTAACATGGGCATGCTTTAAAACATATAAGTTATTAGTATTTGTGAGTCCTACTATTTTACCAATTATCAATCCTATTTTGTTTCCCTGGGTTTAAGGCCGTTTTTGCAGCACTATTTCAGTTATATTCGGCAGCCGTGCTTCACCGGACTTATTTTCCTGGACTGTTTACTGACCAGTACTTATTTAACCTTCCACGAGGAGCAGGTAGCTTCTCCACAGATGGAAGAAAAATCGACTCACCGGGTTACAATTACTAGTATATAGATCCTAGTTATGTCTATATGCTATATACGCCCTTTGTTGTTTGGCCAAAATTTGGGTGTAAATTCCAAAGCACTTGTAGTGTGATATCTTTGTAATATCAATGTTACAGATTAACGTGATCTGCTCGTCTTATATACATTCCTTAAAACTCTTAAGAAACGATGACTTAAATCAATATTCCTAAAGCCTCTAAAGAACGATGACTTATGAATATTCATTAAACTGAAAATGAACGACGACGTATATATTTTCATTATACTCAAAATAACAATCAACGTTTTTTAGTTTGAAGCATTTCTCTTTCTGCAAAACGTAAAACAAATTTATTAAAAACTTTGTTCAAGCGTGCACCATTTCAGCTTTCTTCTATGCTTCCATTTTTTAAAACATAGACATATAGGAAAAATTATTTCCTAGATTTTTTTTAACTTTGCATGGTCATAGCATATGATAACAGAAACATTTTAAACGAAAAATGTAAGGGTTGACGAACTTGTTTTTGAGTTATCGCCTTTAAATTTGAATTTTTGGCTGGTTTTAGGTCAATTCAAGGGCAGATAATTCACAGTGAAGATAAGCAAGGCCTTATTTATTTTCCTTTTTATGTAACCTACTTCTTTTCATGTCATTGTCCAAGAATTGGTAATGAGTAGCTTTGTATTTTTTTTCTTCTCTACCTTAACCAATGCCAATTTTCTTAAAAAAATACCAATTTTTGAAGAATTTTTAGTCTCTTTACTTCAACTGAAAAGAATATTGTAAGATATTTAATGGAACTGCATGAAATTTTGTATTTTGACCAATAATAAAATTAAAAAAAAACAAATAAAAATATGATATTTGAGATTTGTGTAGAAAACTGGAAACTGTAGAAAACGTCTTTAAAGTGACACTCCGACAATATTGTACAGTAATGCTTACGTATCAGGCATGATGCACCCATATGTTGTCTAATGTGTAAGGTATGTCTATTCAGGCCTATGGAATACTGGAAACTTTATTTAATACCTCCTTTGTTCATGTCCGACATTTTTTTTTACAGCTGGATTTATAACAGTGACTGCAAATATTGACTTTGAGGGCGTTACAACTTTCACGATGACTATACAAGCGGACGATGGGACGGACACTACATCAGATACAATCACGTTTGTTATTGTAAATGTGAACGAGGGAATCACTTTAAGCATTGGGAATCCTTCATTGACGGTTGATGAGGTATAATATCATTTCAATGGATCCAATGTATTTTAATTTGATAATGAGATCACCTCCATATTAGTTCTATTATTTCGAGTCCCAAAAGTTTACGCTTTTGTTTTTTGTTTAAATTTACTAAACATAATATGTTCTGTCATAAATGTTTCTGACTTACCCGTCAAGCACTCAGTTATGAGAGAGTTTTATGTACGGTATGCATCCTAATGGTCCATACTGACTTGTATGCGACTTTGTGAAAGAGAAAGACGTAGTATGGCAAACATCAGAAATTGAAACGTTCTGTAGGGGATACAGCAGTTCTTGATCGATCTTCGTTTGAGTGTATATGTGTAGTGTTTTGTAAGACTTATACTGATGACATTGTAATGTAATGATGCACTTTGTAAGCTTTTCATTGTGTGTTTTATGTGTTTATACAGACAATGGTGAGTGGAACTCTGGTGGGTAACCCGGGTCTCAGTGCTGTAGACATAGATAGTGGTGATGCTGACTACTATTCAATGGAGTGTGGAGATGATTCAAAGTACTTCTATCTTGACACATCAAATAATCAGGTAAATGCCAGGATGTAGGTGATGGAGCGTCTGACTGGTGGAATTGTGGCCGTGAGTGCAAGTCAAACCAGTGGCAAAATTCGACACTGACGCCCTTAATTGTTTTCAGAATGGTCAATTCTATAATTGTAAAATGGAACTACATTCTTTAGGAACTAAGTTCCTATAGGTATACACCACATTTTGTACTTACAAAACAGTGACGTCTCTCATCCGCGGTGAAAAAATAGTACCTCTTGTTGTATAATTATACACTGCAGACTTTGCAGTTTTGATATAAGTTGGAGATATAATGCAGAATTATGTAGACATTGAAAGCATGGGAAATAGTTTGGCGACTTAAACTGTAAAACTAACAAGTGTAATTATTAAGTATTCATCCACACAAAATTTTTATTCGTGATCTGTTCATTGGTCTCAAGATTTACAACATACTGGTACAGAAAAAGTTTCATTCACAAAAGTATTGCCGGAATACTATATTGTCTCCCAGTGTAGAGAGATAACATAATGACACATGGTCAGATGTTAAGTATATAGTACAACATACATTTTATGTGGTATACAGATCAACGAGCTGAAGGAACTGAATTTGTATGCGGATTTTCAAAATGTGCAGTAGCTAGTAATTTCTCACTGTATATCATGGCTGTTGAGAATTTGTTTATGAAATTTCATCAAAATAATTCATCAACAGTTCATGAGCCTAAGATTGATGAACTGTTCATCAATTGAGGCCATGAACAATTAATAAAACTTCACGAATTGTTCAAGGTTCATCAAAATAATTCGTCAACCGGAGTTTATGAAAATTCAGGAAGCTGTTCATGAACATCATCAATTCATAAAGTTTCATGTATTGTTAAAAAATATTCATCAACTATTCATGAAAATAATTTATCCATAGTTCATGAGTCTAAGTTTCATGAACTGTTCATCAATTGAAGTGCATAAACAATTTATGATGCTTCATGAACATCATCAGTTCATGAACAAATAATGAAACCCCGAATCAGTTTTTGAACATCTGTTAATGAACTTCATCGGACAAGGTTCATGAACCAAGTGTACAATTTGTAGGTCATGAATAAAATCATGAACTATTCATGAATAAGCTCATGAAGATTTCGTGAACTGTTTAACAAGTTTTTGACAGGGGCAGGCCACTATTTTTTAAGGACGGATCTAACTTCGTTCCTGACAGTACTCTCAGTACTTTGGTTTTGTATTTTTACAATATGATTTTATCTAAATAATCAAATTATATAAGAATATGTTGTATGCATGTATCAAAATGCCTGTCCTGAGAAAAGACTGTATAGATGTAAGCAACCTAACAATTCACCTCTACGTTGTTATGTGGAATTTTATTTTGGATGTTAGCGTTGCAGAATACGAATTTTCAGGTGTTCTTTTTTCATGCCGATTGTTCAAAGTTTTAGTGTTTTCTGTGGAGAAATTCTTTATGGTTAACACATCTATTATTATTTGTTCGACTTATTATCTTTTATTAGATATATTTTTCCCGCGAATATGACATGGATGCTGGGTTGCCTGGTAATGCCACATGTAACATTACAGTACGTGATGAGGGCGGACTGTCTGACTCTGGTAAAATAACTTTACTTAATATTAATCTCACCTTACAGACACCTCACAAGTATTGTTTTGTCTCCATTATTGTTTCTGAAATACGGACACTAGTGCATGTTTACACCGTTATTAACCCCACAATTACGAACACATGTTTTTTTTATCAGATTTCTGTCCAAACTTATTTAAATAGATAAGGTATAAAACTCAGATGGTATACATTTTATTTGTATAAAATTGATAGTTTCACAGTTTTCAATAATGCAATCTTTTTCAAGAATGAATAATTATTACTAACTTTTCACTGTAACTTTAGATCAATATATTTGGTGGCTGACTTACGCCATATTGTATTTTCGCTCTTTCGCAACGAAAAAGCAAAGATACAAATATATAATGCGCAAACACGACACATTTATGTTTCACGTTGTTGTCCGTCTTACCGTTGTTGAACATATTTATTCAGGTTTAGTCCAGCTAACTATCAATAATGTTAACGATCATAGACCGAAATTTCCAAAGAACGTCTACGTATTCTTCGTAACCACGTCAACCACGTTCTTCACAGAGATAACGAACATGTCTGCCACTGATGACGACAGTGATAACCATGGGTCAGCCAATGGTCTGTTGTTATACAGTTTTAATCCTGCAATCCCTACGGAGTACTATTTCCAGGTAAATTAACAAATTTATGTAGATCATGCCTTACTTTAAAGATTTTTTGCAAATAATTCTACATGCAGTAAAATTATACATATACATACAGCAAGTAATAGTTTATTTTTAGGTAAGCAAGACGGAGACCACACAAAACCTTTTGAGCAAATCTTAGATAGAAGTAACTGAATAAAGTGATAGTGGTAATATCTGTTTTAATGAGTATTTCTCATTCATGTATAGATATTTTTGTACTTATTTCAGATTGATGCTGCTGGAATACTGTTTGCTAGAAATCTGACCACATACCCTTCTAATTATTATATATTCTCTGTCGTGGCAGCAGATGACGAAGGACTGACCGGAAGCTGTACAGTTACGGTCATTTTCAGTGAGGTATATAAAATACTAGAATTCTAAGGTTGTATTACTAGTAATTCAACTTGATTTGTATGTTTGGAACTGCCCTTTCCCCTCTAAGCAAGTGCGCACTATTTCGCGCGAGTGTAGTTACTACAATGAATTATTCATGACAGTGAATTCAAATTGAAATTACTTGATTTTAACATTTTTATTTTGTAAACAGAGACCAACGACGACCACAACCACCACAGAACGAACGTTAGTGTTTACAGATGACTACCAGAATTACTTTTGGCTGTTACTTGTAGGGATCGTGCTATTCGCCGGATTGTTTGCGATTGGTCTAATAGTTTGGAAAGATCCGAAAGTTAATGCATACGTATCTTTCCAGATGATAAGGCAAGTAGTTTTGTTTTCTTTTAAAGTATTGACTCCATCAAGGTCGTTGGTTCGAATCTCGGCTCCGCCTTTCGAATTTCTTCGGGACACTTTTTTTGTTTTCTCTTCCCAACTGCCGAGCGAAGTACAATATGAAGACAATCACAGGATAATGGGCTAGACGTGTATCGGCCCGATAAAGAACCAGGAGAAATAAGAGTAGTGATATAAATGACCGATTCTCGTCCCTCGTTGGGCCGGGACAGCCTTGAAAGACCGTCAAATCTATCGAATTGGCGGTTAAACAAAAGATAAAGGAAGTCAAGAGACTTCTCCAATACAGTAAACGTGAATCTGTTGAATTAAATACTCTACTCGTGCTTACTATATAATTTATGGTATCCTTTTAGATATATAAACACAAGTTTTCTTCTTTGTTACGTGTCGCGTCATCTTAGTGACTCAGTAATATACGCTGTTGTGTAATATATGTACATTCAGTTTACACATGCACAATTATGTTTGCCTATGTACATCTGTCCCTGGGATGTATTCATCACCAGTATTTTAGTTAAAGTTCTGTCCTTTCTCTGGCATCCGATTATGCAATATTGTTAACAATGCGTATCATTTCGATAATGTCCTCGTAAATATCTATGTACGGCCGTCTTACATGTTTTCGAGATCTTAACAATTTTTTACGTGTTTCCTGTAAGCATCTAACAATTTTACTACTTGAATTCTTAATCAAAGGTAATCGACCATTAATATGAAGGTTATAATTGATTGATTGATTGATTGATTGATGCTCTGTGCATCATTAATTCACTGTGTGTAATCAGGATACATTACTACATCGTGACTGTTGGTTGAATTGTATGTAGCAGTAGCCAACGTGCTGGATCATGTTTTACTCGTCATTTCTCTATTACTGGTATTAAAAGTATCATACCACTACTATTGTAGACTGAACGGTTGGTGCAGGAAAAAACCCAAAGTTAAAGAACCAAAGAGACATGTCGGTAAACTGACAGTTACTGTCAACAATAAACATTTAGAAAACGACCCTGACAACGCTTTACCTTGGGAACTGTTGGCAAAAGACTCTGATGTACCAGAAATGAATGTGGTACAAGCAGAGATTGAAGAACGAAAGGAGAGGAGAGATCGTGATTATAAGAACTTTTCCGGACTTCCGGTGTTCGAAAAAGGTAAAGGTGGAAGACCAGATTCCGGCAGAACAACAGCGACCTCTACTTCCGGTACAGCCGGAAGACCGGTAAGAAAAGTTATACTGCATTTATCTGGAACAGTAGTTGTAGTTATAATATAATCTCCACAAATTTTACTTTGTTTCATCTCCTGTTCGTGTTCGACTGTTTATCAATTTGTTTAAGTTAACATTTTTTAACGTTAAAATATTTATTTAGGATATTAGACATGTTATAACTTGAAGTACAGTACTGGATGTGAACTTTAATTTCGTTCCATTACAGGACAGCGAATCACCAAAATATGCCACATTTATGCCACAGAACATGGATGACGAACAGACTGTTGTAAGTAAACATAAAAATGTGACAGAACATTCAGCATTTAATTAACATATTCTGACTACTATGACTAGAAAAACGCTTACAATTTATGTAATGCGTCATGTTGCGTACTAGCATTGTGCTTCAGTTGCATTGTCATTGCAAAACATATACAAATGAATATAATTTATGATGATGGACACTGTGCATCCATTAAGAATGACCTGACTGATCAAAATGAGCCGTGTGTTTGATTCATATTTAAATCTATATCGATGCACGTTTTTTGTGTTTAGTTTGAAACAGATGCATACTATTTGTCTACATATGAACAAATGTGCTTAATGCTGTTTTAATAAAATGCATATGTGTGATGATCTATTATTTTATATCAAGGATGACGGCGGAGACGACCAGTGGGGAAATCTATCAAACAGACAGGAAGTGGTACTGACACCTGTTGTATCGTACCAGGACACTGGTGATTGGGATTAAGCTTAAATGACATAAACATTCTACACACATACACGTACATATGTATATATCTTCCGATATGAACGTATGTTACTGGCTTTCACAACGAGCTTTTTAAAGCACTTTACGTCGTTTTAAGTTTTGAAAGCAATTACTATTGTTTTCTTGTTAACAGTTTAATCAATTATGTGAATACATTAACTGCTTTGTGTATTTGATGTTCGTTGTTTATAACTGGCGTGGTCTTATCATGATAACAATTGTATGTGTTATCAGTTTTAGTGATCAGTAAGAATAATCAGTTAGAGTTTTCTTAAATCATAATTGTATGTACAATCAAACAGTGTAATAGTGATCTTGAATATTTACTGAACTATACTTTAATTTCACCTTTACCAGCAAAGACTTTTTTTATATCTTTTACACGTAGCAGTTTGCAGCCCTTTGTCATCAAAATAATAGTACATGTAATGCATTGAATCAAGTCTCAGTAATGATAACAATGTTTATTAGCTGGATATCTTTAAGTGTACAATAATACAAATTTAGTTACAAATTAAATAAAACACATTAATTAAGTCTTCCATGTACTATGATACATCGAAATATTGATTCCATGCATATTTTCTACGGTTTATTTTACCTTTCAACCATTAAAGACATTTTACACAACGAATTGTCTAATTAACCCCACCGACAGTTAAGTCAAAAAGGGACTATAACTCCTGTGGAAACGTTTTAATTTTACCGGATACCGAACTTGACCTGTATTTAAATTTCATACACCTTCATGCAAAATATGAAACCAATCCATGAAATATTTCTTGCGTTTTTGATCGGAAACCAAAATTTGAACGGACTGAGTTCAAACTCAGCAGACACATCTAGTTCTATGTCATAAAACTTAAGAACGGTCTCCGAGTTTAAACACAGTACAAAACAATCTCATAATAGTTTCAGAGCTGATCAATGTTTAAATACATGTTCAGGTAAATTATACTGTCTGACTAATGTATCAACAAGATCATTATCTTCTGATTATATTTGATTCATGGACACATCATCAAATTCATAATCAAAATCCCTGGTGCCTAAAGTTGTTAAAAAAATAAAGTAAGAAGTAATATAAAATGAAAGAAACTTATTAAGATACATTAATAGTTTGGCATTTATGTCCATTAAGTTTGAACAATCACTAGATGTTATTTCACTGAATTGACATAATTCATTCTAGCTTGTCACAAAGGAATGAATCAATATACGGTTTTAATAAAATACTCACATACTAATACATAGACACACAAAACTCTTTTTAAATCATGTGTCAATATAAAATATTAAACATACAGATTATACCTAATTCATGCGATTTGAATAAAATACACGAATGAATCATTGTATGTACAATGTATTACACTGTACACTGAAACCTCTCCATAGCAACAGCATTTGGGAGATGCAAAATTATGTTGTTGTTGAGGGGTTGTTGCTTTAGACTGGTTAAGTTACTAGTAATTTAAATTGTACAGTGGAGAAAATCATGCTGTTATTTAAGGGAGGTTGTTGCTAACGAGATCGTCTCTCTGGAGAGGTTGTACTGTACTTGTAATTAGAGTAAACAAAGTTGCAGGATCACTAACATGGTATTGCAACCTCATATGCTTACACAATGTATTGAGACAAAGTCTAAATATAGAAATATCAAATAATACATGTTAAAAATATAAAACATGCAATCATATAATTAATCCTTATCATAAACAATGTATCATACGAGTACATATACCAGTACATTAACAATGCATAGCGGGCATTAATAAGTCATCTGTTTTGAACAGATATATGGTATATGTATTTGTAATGTAAACTGATACATAATGTACCAATACAGAATGCAAAAAAGAGTATAACAGCAGAATGATAAAATATAATAAACTTATATAAACAATGAACCATTCAAGTAGAACAAAACTAACGTTTGATAACAAGGTATACCTAAACAATAGCAAACAAATATTGGGAATATGGTATTATTAAACAAGAAAATATATAAAGCTAAACAAGACAAATCATGAAAACAAGGTATATCTAAACAATAGATGTGGAATCATTAATTTTCGGTGGGGATTTAATTTCGTGGATTTCGCGGGTCGGCTCATCCACGAAATCAAATCCCCACGAATTTAAATGCAGAGATAAGGCATTTTTTCATAAATCAAAATCCCCACAAAATAGCCATTTTAGTAAATACCACGAAAATTGAGCCCAACGAAAATAAATGAAAATACAATACTTAAGTAGAACAAAGCAAATATATGCTAACAAGGTATATCTAAACAATAGATTATTTAAGTAAAACAATACAAATATATGCTAACAAGGTATACATAAACAATAGATTATTTAAGTAGAACAATACAAATATATGCTAACAAGGTATACATAAACAATAGATTATTTAAGTAAAACAATACAAATATATGCTAACAAGGTATACCTAAACAATTTATTATTTAAGTAAAACAATACAAATGTATGCTAACAAGGTATACCTAAACAATAGATTATTTAAGTAAAGCAATACAAATATATGGTAACAAGGTATACGTAAACAATAGATTATTTAAGTAAAACAATACAAATATATGGTAACAATGTATACCTAAACAATAGATTATTTAAGTAAAACAATACAAATACATGGTAAAACAATACAAATATATGGTAACAAGGTATACATAAACAATAGATTATTTAAGTAGAACAATACAAATATATGGTAACAAGGTATACATAAACAATAGATTATTTAAGTAAAACAATACAAATATATGGTAACAAGGTATACATAAATAATAGATTATTTAAGTAGAACAATACAAATATATGGTAACAAGGTATACATAAACAATAGATTATTTAAGTAAAACAATACAAATATATGGTAACAATGTATACATAAACAATAGATTATTTAAGTAAAACAATACAAATATATGGTAACAATGTATACATAAACAATAGATTATTTAAGTAGAACAATACAAATATATGGTAACAATGTATACATAAACAATAGATTATTTAAGTAAAACAATACAAATATATGGTAACAATGTATACATAAACAATAGATTATTTAAGTAGAATAATACAAACATATGGTAACAAGGTATATCTAAAAATAGATTATTTAAGTAAAACAATACAAATATATGCTAATAAGGTACAAATGTATATCAAGGCAACTATATGTTAACAAGGTATATCTAAACAATAGATTATTTAAGTAGAACAATACAAAAATATGGTAACAAATTTATTTGAAAATCACCCAAGAAAAAATCATGGTAATACTGTATACCTAAACAGTAAATCATCCAAGTCGAACTAAACAAATAATGGTTATAAGGTGTTCCTAAACATTGAATAGACGACGCAAATGAATGGTAACACGTCCACCTAAATAATGAATTATTAAGTATTTGTAGAAAAAATGCATAGTGACAATATATACAAAGAAAAAATCACATGAATAGGACAAAACAAATGTAAGTTAACATGAAATGTATACATTTGAGAAAAGTAGTATTTTGGAAAGATGGGAATTTTGTTTAGGAAGCCAATATTTATCTTTACCATGGTTTGGTAACCATTAATACTTACACAATACATCACCTAACAAGGCGACAACAGTTATATACATACATCTGCAAATTGCCATTCTATGTATAAAAACGCTATAAAAACAAGCAATGCATTTTATCTCCGCTTTTTGTAACGGTCAAAGTAAATTTGATCAGAATTCTTTCTTTTTGTCCCTGAACGACTGTAGTCTCCCCCATGACGTGTTCTATGATTGCGCTGTTCATGATTCATATCTGAGTCATATGTTTCTCTATATCTACTCGTTCCTCCGATCCTAACTTCGTTTGTATTTTCACGTTCATAACTACGTCTGCCGTGTTTCTTTTCATCGTGGTCATGGACTTGTTCATGACTATGGTGCCTGCCTGAGCTATCATGGTACCTCCTTATATGTCTTTCATCATCTCTTTTTCTTTCATCACACTCCCTGGAGTGACTGTTCTTGATCGTTTCTTTATTGTGTCTATCATGTCTTCCGCCTGAGGAGTTCTCCACATGGCGACTTCGTTGTTTTTTGTGGCTTTCATTACTTCTTTGATGAGATTCTATTGAACTTTTGACATGATCTTCGTCTCCAGATAAACGTCGTTTTCTGTAACATGCATTGTTTGGTGTTCTGTCTTCACCAGAATCTTTTCGACTCCTCGTTTGATTATCCGCGTCCCTTGAATCTTCTGTTTCTAAAGTATGTTCGATATTTGCTGGTCCTAAAAACAGTATATGGTGTTCTGTCTATATTAAAGGTACTGTCTATGTTTTCCATGGACAAGGTAAAGTGCCTAAATTAATTATCTAAATAAACCTGGATTTTCATTGCATAATTATCATAATTATTTTTATTTGTAACACAGTTGAACATCTACTCACAACAAATGTGCTCTGCTTCAACTATAGGAAACTTCAGGTTTTTGTATTAAGAGACCGTTGTATTAAGAGACCACTTTTGGTATTTCCCTTGAGCGGTCGCTTAATACAAGACTGACTGTATATCTAATTAAAACTTACGTGAATAGTTCGATCAGTCCACATAAAAAAATTACAAATGTATGCGAAAAGTAATCTAAGAATCAATAAAATAGAATTCTTTCAATGATAACGAGTATAATCAATGAGCATAACTATTATGTATACATTTTGTATACTATACTGAATGTTATTTTAGACATTGTGTCAAACACAATCACATACATTGATTTAACTCTCCATATTACAATGGAATAACCTGTATTAAGTCGATAACTACAAGCAAACGAGAATTTATATCATACAAAAGCAGAGACATCGCTTTCAAAAACTTACTGTATATATGTTTTCGTAATGTATTAAGACGTCTTCATATAAACCTATAGAATAGAATCAAACCTAACTGTCGAGATTAGGGACGCGATATCTAATAATGATTCAGAATTAAAACGCGCAAATACAATAGCTGACGTATACATTGGACAAGACGATGAAAATTGATTCAAAATATGTTACTGCTACTTACCTGACCGATATTTAGTCCATGGAAATGCCATCAAATTAATAGTGTATACTGTGGATTTTACAGGAGGTTTTGGAGATGTTGTTTCATCCAAAGGTACATCCGAAGGTACATTGTCCACGCAAAGTCTGTTCATCTGAAGCCGGTCAACTATTGGTATTTCAGACTCGACACGAGTAGTCAATAACGTACTTTTGTTTAATTCTGGACTTTTCTTTTCTTGATGTCTTTCAATCAATGAGCAATCAGAATGTTCTAGTTCTGAAGGTGATTGGTTTAAAGCATCATATTGTGATATATGTGCAATTTCTTGTTCGAACAGTTTCTCTTCAATCTTCTCGGAAGTTCTATTTTCAAGCTGGCATACTTCATTAACCAAGAAATTAACAGTTTGCTCAACCTCTACATGAATATCTTCGATTTTATCCAGACAGAAGTTAATATCTAAATATGAATAATCATTTTCAGGGCTACACTCATAGCCTAGTGCATCGATTCTTGTTTGCCGTTTAAAGATTTGCTTTTTCGAATCATCTGTATGCAATTCAATGTTCGACTGTTCATCAAGAATTACGTCCTCTTGTATTGACATGTATGGTAGACATTCGTTCATTACAACATTTATCAGAATTGAACCGGTTTTCAAATTGCTTTGTTCACGGACACTCGATAGTATGTGCTGAAGAGCATCTTGGTCATTGTCTGAGTAAGTTCCGTATTTCCTTATAACATCCCAACCTTTAGCTATCAATTTTATTGATTGTGCAGTAAGATTGGGTTGATTTTCCAAATGTTGCAGCGTCCAAATATCTATGTAGAGTCTCAATCGTCTTTCTAAGTCGCACATGCCCTGAGCTGAGTATGTATGCAAACATGTAGGCAAATTTGGCTTACATAATCTGTAAGAATGACGTCGTTTAATTTCTTCCGCGCACCACAACACTGCCTCATCGTTGAGGTGATCGATGTATTTGTTGGTATCCGTAAAAGGTGACAACCGAGTAAATCTAGTGATATCACTTTTTAACTTTAAGGAATTGTATGCATTCCAAGCCAAATCGCTATATTCGTGACTTTTTGCTTTGAAATTATTCAGATTCTTCCAATGTTGGTTCATAACCTTTTCATATCGGTTACCATTCGACGTCACAATAGCTATATTGCAAGAAGGACATCGTTTAAAAAAGTCGTCATCGCCATCACCATCCATGTATTCATCCATTTCACCTGCTGGAAAAATATGTCCACAATCCTGCAGTTGAACATATTTTACTCTTTCATTGTAATTCTTATACATTTCATCGCATTTGAAGCATACTAACGGACAGGGATCTCCACACAAACCATTACACATATGTCCGCAGTCTAAAACCTTTTCGCAAGATTCAAAGCAACGAGGTCGATCACACATTTCTCCACAAGGCTTAGAACACTCATAGTGTTTACATTTCCAAGCGCAAGGTTTAGTGCAAGGCTTACAAATATTACTGCACTTCCTGTCACATATTTGGTGCCGGCAATTTCGCATACAGCTTTTGTAACATGGAGCTATTTCGGAGCATGCAACACTTGATGTATGACCGCAAATAAATTTTACATCCAACTCTTCATGACATGGCACATGATGATTATTTTTCGCACATAGATAGCACAAACCATTGCATTTATGTCCACAGGACAGTGTAAAATTGCATGTTGTTTTACAATCGTACTTATGTCCGTTTGGACACAATTTTCTTGTTGTCAATTCTTTATTTTCACCACAAATATCTTTGCACGTATGTCCACATTCCATTATCAAATTGCATGTTTTATCACATGGTGTATTTTGTATGTCTTCACCACACAGTTCTTCACATTCATGGCCGCAATCGGCTCTGAGAAGTTTCTTCAAATGTGTGCACGGAGAACATTTGTCTCTACAAAGCCGGCTACAACGATGTCCACATGGCAATATCTTCTCGCACTTTTGGTTACACCTGAATGTCCCTGGATCTACACAGCAAAGCATCTCCACTTCATGTCCACAATTTACCAACTGTTTCGTTATTAAGACTGTGCAAATACAAGTGTCACAGCATTTCTTTGAACATGGGTGTCCGCATGGTAGTTCCTTTCTACATATTTCTTGGCAATCGTCGTGTACAAGATTCTCTTTTGAACACTCGATTGTGACTTTATGTCCGCAAGGTAATTTTCGTTCAACACTTTTTGTACAAATACACCACTGAGAACATAACTTTTCACATAGATGACCATTCACACATTTTCTTGTGCACGGCTTTTGACATATTGTTGTTTCATGCATTTCATCTGTGACGTGGCATTTCCTGTTACAAACATGGCCACAGTCCATTCTGATATCACAAGGTTTTATACAACCACCTTCGGGTGCTCTCATGAAATCGTTATGTGATTTTGCAAGTATTCCTTCATCTTTGTCATGATTTCGACAAATCAATGGCAGCTCTGTACCATATAACCCTTTATCTTTCATGTTTAGTATAACAGATTTCCATAGCGAACTAGCATTTGATATCTGCTCAAAATTACCAATAGCAAACAATCCTTTCTTTGCCCTTGACAGAGCTACACATGCACGATTATCGACGGACAAGAAACCAACCCTGCCTTCACTATTCGATCGTACGAGAGATATCAACACTATATCATTTTCTTCACCTTGATAATTGTCTACAACAGTAACTAAGACATTTTCTAACCCATCCTTTAGTTTAAGCATTTCTTTTTTTATGTGAAACATTTGACCCTTATATGTTGTTAAAATGGTTATTTTGTCTCCAGGATAGCCTTGGAGAAGCAAATATTTACATAAATATACAATGTAAAGAGCTTCGTGTTCGTTGACGAAACTTTTCAGTTCTTCCGTTTTGCTTTCAAAAACTGAATGTTGAATGAAAAAAGTATTAAACTTTATTCCTAAAATATTGTCAAAGTTCTTAACACTTTCATGGTCATGCAGATCTTTATAAATGTATCGAACATTCTCAGCAATTTCCGGTCTCATCCTATGCTGAACTTTAAGAGTATGGCATTTTATACCATTGTTGATAAGTCTTTCAAACAAAGACAGATTAAGGTTATAATCTATTTCTAGTTTGTAAACTTCTGGCTTTGGTTTTAACTGTTGATGATCACCTATCAATATGAGATGTTGACATTTAGCTGTCAGGTTTGATATCAAATGGCTTTCTAATACCTCCGCAGCTTCTTCAACGATTATTATTGTAGGATTTAGCTGCTTAAGAGTAGCGTTAATCTTTGCAGCACCAGTTGTTGTCATACCGATAACATCGGCTTCTTTCAATATATGTGAGTCCTCATGAATCGTCATTTCTTGTTTACATTTACATGCGTTTTCTAATTTTTCCAACAATTCTGATTGTTCCTCAATTAGCATGTTGCATTTTTTGTCCACCCATGTTCTATAAAGCTGCCAACGTTGATCCTCCGAAAACCGTTCGCTGAACACGTTAACATCAGAAATATTGTCGGATACGAATCCATCACACGGAACGGTAGCCGAACACAACTTTTGTCGAACGAATTTCTTTAGACGCTCTCTTTCAATTCTAACGATTTCCTTTTTGTAATGACGGATGTTCCCGAGGTCTTTTGTAACGGCATCTAAGTCTACAGCCAAATTCTGATTACGGAATTGTTCTAATTGTATCGATTCATTCAAATTTTTCTCCTTTTCATAGTCAAATGTTTTTCCCGATATCGTTTCTCTATTTTCTAAATGAATGCTGTCATCCGTCAAATGATCCAAGTATTGATAATCTCCAGTGCGGTAAAATGTGTCATTAGATATGTCTCGAGCTATTTTCTGTAAACCAAGCCATTCCGTCATTACGTCATTGCCAAGGTATGCTAACCACGGTTTTTGATCTCTCATCTTCTGTTTTTCCCAACGAAATTGCATAAATGCATTTCCCATGAAATCGCGTAATGAACTTTCACTTGCAATATTTTCTTTCAAAATTCTCATTTTCATGGCCAATGTATTGAACATTTTTTCATACTTTCTTACATTGGCGTTTACAGCACGCCGACGATTTTGAATATCATCGGGAAACAAATTATCTTTTCGATATTGCTTCCTTACTGTCGACAAAGTATGTTTCTCTATCATTTCACTTGCAGTTCTTGCACCCACTCTAATTATAGTACTATATACTTTATTGAAATGGCAAATTCCTTCCAAGAATTGATCGAGTGCATGGTTAGTGTAGCATATAACGAGAAGCTGCGCTTTACCCAAAACTCTGCGTTCCAATTTGAATTTATTGTACAATAAGGTCTCAACAATTCGCAAGCCTACATAGGTTTTACCACAACCAGGTGGACCTTGGATAAGAGCTAATTCACTAGAAAGAGCCGCCTTAAATGCAGCTAGCTGTGAAGAGTCCAAATTAAATTGTTCTGCGTCAGCATCAAACATCTGTAGACTTTTCAAAGAATCAGAGTCAGAAGAATCGATGTCAGGATCTAGTGTTTCCGTTTCATCACCATGGTTGGGCATTGCCAATCCATTTTGTAAATACTTTGGAGGCTGTACCTCTGTTACATTTCCTACAATATATTTAGTTAATGGGAAATCAATATCCGTCATTTTCTGAAGGCAAGCAAGAACGTGTCGATATGCTTCAAAGTAAGCACTGGACTCTACCATTGTGAAATTATTATTCATCAACTCATTTACTATTGAAGCATTGTGTTGAAACTGTACATGCAAAATGCCATCCCTTTTGTAACGAACATCAGAGTTTGAAATTGTAGCGAAGTAGCATGTTTGAAAATTGTCTGCTGACAGGCACACGAGCGACCCATACTTCAAACGTTTGGACATATTCCAGCGAACATTTCCAAATTTGGAGACATCAAATCGAATAACATGTTTTATACCGTCCATGAATATAGGTGATACAATGCGAACATTTTCATAAAGCTTGATGTCTTGAATTTTCTTTCTGTCTTTGCGCGATAATTGCCCAGTATGTGTCAAAATTGCGTCTCTTAGTGGTGACATGTAATCTTCTCTAAGCAGACGAAATTGTATATCTAAGTAATCCGATACATTTTTATACGCTCCTTTTGCTTTAATCGCACGTAATTTGGGTTTAATGGTTCCGTTAATATCTCCCAATGTTGGAAAAATTGGTATGTCACGAAATTCTTCTAAGTTAATGGCTTCACTATCTTGACACATTTTCCTTGGGTAATTTTTCAATCTATTATTGAATTCATCAAAGAGCAATTTTAATCGCATTGTGCTTTCCAAAAATGATTTTTGTTGTGTTGAACAGCTAGGC
The DNA here is from genome assembly GCA_964023205.1 of Lutraria lutraria. NCBI lineage: Eukaryota > Metazoa > Mollusca > Bivalvia > Venerida > Mactridae > Lutraria > Lutraria lutraria. The sequence goes on from OZ026843.1 coordinate 30,677,872, forward strand.
GTTCCACTAAAATTTTCATCTAACAATTTAGGCTTATCGATCTCTTCTTTAATATATTTTCTCGCGTTTGTTATTTCACTACTTTGTGTACTGCTTGACTCAAACGCTGTTTCGGGAGAGAGAGATGGATTAGCTGCGGTTGGTATTATGTTTATCTGATCTGTTGTTGTTTGGTCAATCCAGTCACATTTAACAATGTCATTTGTTATTTCCCGAAAACTAACCTCATCGATTTGGCTGGTTTCCATTTTCACGGATTCTTTCATACATGTTTCCACGTCGGATTGATCAACCATCATGATTTCTGCGGAACCATTATGCTCCCGACAGTGTTTGTCGTTTAACTCATTTCGACATTGGCTATTGCTAATTGGAATACGACTGATTGCAGCATTCTCAGAATCTGTACGAATCATCATCATTTGATCATCTTTTGTCAAATTATCTTCATCGAAGCTATCATGTTCTTTTTTGATACCCATAAAAGGTACAGGAGCAATGTCTGTTCTGAGTTGTACGGATTCTAATAGGGATTCCATGTAATCTGAAAGAAATGCACTGGAACCACGGAGAAATACTACTGCACTAGGATTTCTTTGAGTCGTCCATATCAGAATTCGAATGATGGTGGCCGTCGCATTTATCACACCTTTATCTGATTCAACGTCTACGAATGAACCTTTCAGTTGATCTAAAGATTTCCGTATAAATTCATTTTCTTTTAAATCATTCAGGATATTCAACAAAAGGGCAGGTGTGGTAGTGCAAGTAAAAGCTTTATCAAGTAGTCGAATGAATTCCCTACTAACGTTTCTGTGTTCGTAGGACCATTTTATATACTTCTCTATGCTGCGTTTGTCATTTAACATTAATACAATTTTAGCAGCACTTTCCTTTTGAAGATTTTCCAATTCATCGATGAGTTTTTGCGGATGCCTACAAAATTTAAAATGGTTGTTCTTAATATCGAATTAATCATAAAGCAAATGTAGTTTTGTCATGTTTAAACAATAGCTTTACTCGAGGCCTGATATCCTGCGGTGTATGTTTTTGGAGAGACACGTTATCAACAATGTGCAAGTACACACTGGGCACCTGCTATTAAGGGCTGTCATTGATTCAGTTTTTTCATATGGACGATATATGGATAAATAGTATGGATGCACTTATTTCATACGCCTTGAAAATCCTGTGAAGCATGGCGCATTGAATAATGGGATTGTAACTATCTACACCAGGTCATGTGGTACGGGTACTGAGTAGTCATAACCTACTGTTAATTCAGCAATGCAAAGTCTTTTTGGACAGTTAAGATACAGTTATTAACGGTGTGATAGACACCGATACACGTAGTGTATTTATAACACAAGAAACGCTACAATGCCACTAAACCCACAGGTGGCTGTATCAGTGTTTGGTTCACAAAAAAAAATCCCGTCACTGAACTTATATTACTATCAAGGTGAAAAGCCTACTATATGTCTATATGCCAAACAATGTGGAACATCGAATCTCTTTTTTTTTCAGCATAAAAGATGTGCGCTGAAGGAAAACCGCTACGCATGCCATTCAGATAAACTATAAGATATTCATTCCTACCGAAAATCTCATTCAATTACATCTAATAACTGTGAAACGGTAAAATTGTGTTCCTTTCGTTATTTAACTTCGCTGCAAGCCATTTTGAGTCAAGCGCGAGTGATGTATCAAGCGATCTGACTGGTCGGCATGAAATGAACAGTCTATTGTACACTCATACCCGACCAATCAGATCGCTTGATACATCGCTCGCGTATTTTATGCTGAAAACGAGTTGCGATGTTCCACATTGTTTGGCGTATAGACATATAGTAGGCTTTTCACCTTGATAGTAATATAAGTTCAGTGACGGGATTTTTTGTGTGAAACAAACACTGATACACCTTAACCTGACTGATCCCAAATACAATTACAAGCTAGGTTTTGATTTTGATGCAAGGATGCTAAATACCAAGTTTATTCAACATTGGTCATTCCGAACTTAAGTTATTGACCGGACACTGATTTTCTATCTTAGTAACCTTGACCTTCTGTCTATCACTTGTTTTTTCAGAAATGATAAATATTAGCCTAGGGATCGGAAGAGGTAACATAGTACTCGGTTACTGTAAGGCGTATTGAATATGTTCTCTTAAATTGTTCTAGATGAAGCATATCGAATGAATTTCACTCAAAAATTCGAGACAACCTTATGATAATTAACAGTGTATCGTGAACCTCTAAACTGACCGCTATCCATAGTTAATCTAGTAACATTAAAACATAACTTTATTAGTCAATTGTTACTTTTTCATGCGGTAGAGCACGAGCCACCAAGGACTTCTTTGATACCTTCATGGCAAGTAGCTTTAAATATAAATATTCAAATACGCTCTATGACTGCACATTCAATGCTTCAAAATTGAAGTGAAGTTCGTAGGCTAATTAATACTGTAAATATTACATTGATAAATACATGTAGAAGAATCAAACAATAAAACTGGTGAATGGTAATTACAATTAAGGTTTAAATTAAATTAACACAGTTATGAAGAAATAAATAATAACACCATTGCTGAAAGATAGTCGTAGGCAAAACCCGTCCTCTGAAAACATTTCAAACGTTAATCAGATGATATGACAGTACATGTAATATTTAAGAGCTGTCTTGAATGGCCACAAACAACTGTGAGAAGAGTATTAAAGACTATTATAAATATTTGCCTAACGAATATAATTTGCATATTGTAGAACGGGAGGTTGTCATAGTCTTCAAAATGCATTTGATTTGTATTAACTTATTCGACAGTCATATCATTGTGTATTTTCTTTCAGTTTACGAAATGCATTTCAATGCTGATGGTCATTAATGTGTAAAGAAATCAGCCTTCGTAAAGAAAAAAAATAGATATATGAAATAATTGTTTAAAAAATGCTTTAGTTTGTGTTGAATGCATTAATTCATGTTGTGGAGACGACCGCAACACTTCAATTATTCGTTTGTTTTTATACCAGCCTTCTAATTAGCCAATCAAATCAAATCTTACTGGCTCGCTACTTATAAAAAGCATGCGCTCTCGGAACATTAGTCAGTCTGCTGGGTAACATCTGGAGTGGTAGTATCATTAGATGGAAGGTATGTTTTAATTTCTTGAGACTGATCAGTAATTTGTGGAGCTTAATACTCTTGATTGCGGCGAATGTACCATGATGGAGATTTTCTCCCAATTGCTGAATTTAGTCTTAAGAGATTAAGGACTAGAGCCTCCGGATTGCGGCGTATGTACCATGAACGAGGTTTCTATTCACATTGCATAGATACAACGACGTTTCTTTGTCCTTTTATATATAGTCATGGTGTTATTAATTTTTGTACGAGTGCATACCTGGGACTTTGGTCAGTGTGAATATGGACTAGAGCATCTCGATTGCGGCATATGTACCATGACGGATGTCTCTACTTCCTAGTACCAGTACCGGGTCGTAGTTATCTCTTGTTTTTTTATTGTGCATTGCATTTGGTGCGTGTCCGGGACTTTGGGCAGTGTACGTAAGGGTTAGATCCTCTTGATTGCGGCATATGTACCATGATAGAGATTTCTATTCCCTAATACCAGTACCGGGTCGTGGGCAACTCCAACGAACTAATGTTTTACTTCAAACTACATTTTAACATTTTACAAACGTCTTTGTGTCTATTGAACATACGTGTGTCGTACTTACCATTGATTCATAAATTGATTTTGTGCATGTAAATATATAGTGCTTATTTATGTTTAGTTAGACAATCATACGGACAAAGTAGTCCCTGGGGAAAATTGATATATGTACATGAACATTGTATTTGTTCAATTGTTTAATTCAATCTGTTGTTTATAAAGCCGTTCTTCATATTTGAGGCCATAGTCGCTCGGTATATGACTTAAAACACGTTACAAATGTATTGTATTTTATGGATAGTGAACCAAACGTATCATGCATGAGACCTTGCATGGTCTGAAGTTATACCTCTATACCTCTTAATGTGGCAGATAAAATGTGCTAGTGACAATACCAGACAAGAGAGAAAAGGATGTCCAATTGAAAAAAATACAATAGTCACATTAGTGTTAACATTCTGATATTGTGAGGACAATTTAAGAGCAATACTTACATTTCTTCCCTACCTCTTCCATGTTGTCGATGCGCATTTCCTCGCCACTCATGGATAAACGCTCGCTTCCCACTATATCTCTCTTGATGTCCACTGCGGCCTCCTCGCTGACCATGTCTTCCTCGCTGTCCACTGCGGCCTCCTCGCTGACCATGTCTTCCTCGCTGTCCACGGGGTCTTCTAGTGTTTTGTGCCCTTGGTGATCCGTACGGATGTGTTCCGTAATTGACATTTCTTCTTTGGACTGTCGGTTCTCTCTTTGTGTGTAGCCGAGTCATCTAGAATATCATTATAATAGGTGTACTGTTATACTGTCTTGAAACGAAATACCGAACGGGCATTGGTGTTTTCTGCTCATATTTGATATACATCGATGTTTGAATTTGCATAGACAAGTTCCTCTTTCCTCTTCTCATCTCATCACGATAACATTAAGATTATTATTTAATGGGAGTTAAAAAGTCTGTGTTCAGAAGTATCGAGTGCAGACAATTTTAAACAGATTTCTATGACTAGTTGAACTGTTGTCTATACATGACTTCCGTGACTTCCGTGACAAATACGTCCCCGTCCGTTCCAAATACGTAATAAGACGGCAAATAGATCTTAACATATAGAAAACGGTTCTAGACCCATTCATTAACCTGGTCACTTCTTGAAAAACAACATGTCTGCAACCTTTTATCGTTTACAAATACAATGCATGTCCATTTAGTAATTTTTCATTAGTCATTTCTATTTTTGAATCAGAAATCGATTAAAGAATGTAATCAAGTTTAATAAATCTTCTAGCGTTTATTAAATTATTGACTTCGGGTATGTATTGATTATAATGGCTCTGAATTCGTCCTTACAATATGAAATGATGTATACTAGAGCAATGTATACAGGCTGTTTCGTAATATGTGACACCACAAGGATTCCATATAGAGATCACCATTATTTACGCATTCTACGCATTCTGTAGAGTAAAATACCGATGGAATTGTGAGACTCACAGATTTTTGACGAACGTCAAAATCAGAGAAAAGTCACGTTCACGTTATGACGTCACATACGAGAGCATTGGTTTCTAAAATGGCGACGTCTAAGCAAGGTGCAGAAATCAGTCAGTTTTACTATGAGAGCCTTTTTTCCAGTTACTGTTGCACGAACAATGCAATAAAGGTAACCTAAAGGTTGTATATTCAACAAACTTCAAATGCTTCTTAAATGCTCGATGATAGAATCGGTTTGTGAATGCTGATGAGAAAACATCGGAAAAATTAAAACACAGACTCAACGTTATTTTGGAGCAAAATGGACGTCATATGAAACATCTGTTGTAAAAACTGTCACTGTAGTGCACTTATGTGAAACAAGAAATGTCTTTAAAAAGACAGTCGCGAAGTTTCTTTGAGGTTATTAACACTGTTGAAACCAAAAGTATCATTTTTATTAAATTTCTAAATTGCCGTTGCAGTACCGTGTGAACACCACACATCATCTAGCAGTCTAATTAGGTCACACATTAAAATGTTTATATTAGGTCAGCTATATAAATTACGCATTAGTCATATCTACCGTATATTAATACAAATAAATGTAAAATGTTTGTCAAGAACGGTATATAACTATATTTCGACCGCAAAGGTAATATATATTTACTTTACAAGTTTTATACCCACAAGAAGTACATAATTATTAAACAATTGCAGACTCTAGTTTTCTAGACGAATTATACTTAAGAGTATTAGTTTATTATAGCTGTTTGCGAGTATATAGTGTAGTGTCTATTACTAGTTTGGCTAATCCTGGCCATTTGGTTGGCTAATGGTGATGACTGAATCTATTAATAGCTGGCAGGTAAGTAAATCATGAAGGCATTGCCCAGATAAGTTGTTGTGTTTGAAGTTCAATGTGTTGTATGATAGTGCTCAGATTTATGGTGAAATCGTTAACATCTAGGGTTGATTCTATTTGATTGGTGCATGTAGGGTATGATATTACCAGGCGCTTGTGAACTATATACATGAATTTATTCATTTGTCAAATACTCATGATTGTCAATATATGTGTATTACTCATATCATTTAAATATTTTATACTCTCCTTAATGGAGGATTGAATAAAATATACAGTCAATATCCTTTATGAAAAAAGCAACTTCATACGAAAAAAAAAAACATAAATCAATATGCTTCTTGTAATTCGTCTACATATAACGTTTTGTTACAGTTGTTCTTGTTATTTTATGTTTGCAATAAACCTCTATAATAGCTTCACGAAATACGGGTTTAAATACTAGTAAGATATATACTAGTCTATATATAGCCAATATAATATTACGAAATCGTTTTTAGAAATTTATACGCAGTACGAATCAAAATCGATTTAAATTTTCAGATTTTTTTGCACGAGTGACGTTTTTGTCTGGTAAGATAGAAACTTGATACAAGTGTAATCCTATGAAGGAAGATATTTAATTTCTGCAGACGATTAGTGATTGCGATGATCGATAATCTCACAGTAACTTGATGTAGAATATGTCACCCAGTTTCTGATATTGAATCCATTCGCAAAGAAAACATGTGCAGTGTTAGGCCCTAAAAATATTTCGAGATCTCATTTGAAACACTGTCAGGATGAATGCATGTATCTCGTTTTTCTTATTGAGCGCACAGGCAGCCAAATACAAAGACCACACAGACCCTATACAGCCCAGGAATTTCTTATAATGCATATGGTGAGGTTTCTTATAACTTTCTTGTTTGTTTCTGAAACCTGCTATAACACCATATTTGACAGTAATGGATTACTCGGTAATAGAGGGTCTCTGTGTGTGTGTGGGGGGGGGGGGAGGTCTTTTTCATATGCCGGTTGCCTGTGACTGAACGTTCTATTTTTATCAAAACAGTAAAAACTATTTAACTGAAATAAGATATTTCATTGACATGAATATCTACTTTGAATTATTCTGAGATTGGTAAATACATACATGTAATATATTTGATTTGACAAAACACTGAGAACTGACAGTATATAACTTCGGCTGTATGGTAAGTGGACATTCCTCCCACCCCATTGTCAGAAAAAATAAATTGTTAATTATACAGTTAGTCCTATACAATGTTTGTTTCTGGTTACAAACTCATTAAAACCAGTGTGGCAGGTACAGACGTTTTTTGCGCTTGAAAGCGTGAAGAAATGTACAAAAGTGAGACTGTGGAGTTTCCGTTCCTCTAGGGTCGGGGTGAAAAATTAGGATAGGACGGGTAACTATAGAAACAAACATTTTTAAGCCTTATAAAACAGATTTAACATAATTATCATCGTACTATTGATTATGAAATGAAAAGAAATATCATTTATTGTACTTACCTGTGATGAAAATTATCAACTAAAATCCATGGTAGCTATAGTTCATGTAATTATGTGCCTTGATTTTCCGTGCTGAACGCTGGTTAACTGAACTAACTAGCATTTACTGACTGTTTAAATATTTATCTGGGTCATGTGGTTGATTTTCTGAAAATCCAAAAATATCAACTTAGCTCACACGTGTTCTATGCATGTTTATCATCACATATTTGATTAAAAAAAAATAACCCCCTATCAGTCGGCAAGTATTAGTTATCGTTCATATTTTGAATTTTATGGGATATATCACAAGCGACGCGAAGCGGAGCGCAGTGATATGTCGCATAAAATTCATAATATGAACGATAACTGATTTACAGTTTGTCCTGATTTCTGTCACGTATGCATGTTTTGTCTCGACGAAAACTGTCAATCATCACTATATATGTAATTTGACGCCGCCCTAAAAGTACCTCCGTTCAGAGGGAAATTAAAAAGAAGGCGGGGCATTCAGTGTGCTTTATATGCGTTAATAAGAGATACGAGCAACAACAGATTTTCACTTAGCTTACGACGAATTCTAGATCTATGGTTGTTTTATTCTTGAGGAACGGGTTTTGTCTTAGGTATTATATAAATTACCAATACTCAGAAATGCATGATTTCAACGTTTCGTACTGGGCCTATGCAGTTTCGGCCGTTCTGTTTCTTGCCAAATTTCTTGGATTCTTGCACATGTTTAAGTTCGAGTCCGGCTTAGATAGGAAAACCTTGCAAGTGTGGTGTCTTGCACCGGCCCAGATGTTATACAACTTACACTCGACTTCTGAGCATCAAATCCATTCCGTTCTCAACGTATTATTGTTGAATACATACATATAAGGTGCTGGTTGATTTATAAAATGCACATTCAGGTTGATTATGTAAGATTCATGTATCTACATTTATTTATGAGTAATTATTACAACCATGGAACCTGGTACTACTACCAAGGAACGATATGGCAATGATGGACTGCCCGCTTGTATTTGACTGAAATTCTGTTGTAAACGGGCATTAAATTCAACAAAAATAGCGAAAACCATGGAAAATTCGTATGCTGTACGACCTGGTTCGAATGACGCAATCTCCCTCGAAGTCTATGAGTAGTTTAAACTCCGCCTACTTTATTGCACGGTTAAGGATGACGTAATAAAACTGATGCAACTTGCACCGCCCTATTCTGAGCTTGGTCATGTAGCACACAAATTCGACTTATTTTCTCCATATCAGGGTTTTGGCAAATTTTATGCGATATATTTTTCAAATTTCAAATGAAATGCGGACATTTCATTGGACGAGAAATTAGGACAAACTGTAATACTCGTGAATGTTCAGTTTATCTTTATCTAAACGACTGAATGGAGACAATGCGTATAACATGATTCTAAATCAACCAACATCAACAATTAAATATAAACATATTTGTATTTACAGTTTGTCCTATTTTCTCGTCCAATGAAATGTCCGCATTTCATTTGAAATTTGAAAAATATATCGCATAAAATTTGCCAAAACCCTGATACGGAGAAAATAAGTCGAATTTGTGTGCTACGTGACCAAGCGCAGAATAGGGCGGTGCAAGTTGCATCAGTTTTTTTGCAGTAAAGTAGGCGGAGTTTAAACTACCCATAGACTTCGAGGGAGATTGCGTCATTCGAACCAGGTCGTACAGCATACGAATTTTCCATGACTTTCGCTATTTTTGTTGAATTTAATGCCCGTTTACAACAGAATTTCAGTCAAATACAAGCAGGCAGTCCATCTTGCCATCGTTCCTTGGTAGTAGTACAAGGTTCCATGGTTGTAATAATTAATCATAAATAAATGTAGATAATCATCATAATCAACCTGAATGTGCATTTTATAAGTCAACCAGCACCTTATATGTATTCAACAATAATCCGTTGAGAATGGAATGGATTTGATGCTCAGAAGTCGAGTGTAAGTTGTATAGCATCTGGGCCGGTGCTAGACACCACATGTACACTTGCAAGGTTTTCCTATCTAAGCCGGACTCGAACTTAAACATGTGCAAGAATCCAAGAAGTTTGGCAAGAAACAGAACGGCCGAAAACTGTAAATAACGCTGCATAGGCCTAATGGACCAAATTGAAAGAATGGTCGAACAGTACGAAACATTGAAATCATGCATTTCTGAGTATTGATAATTTATATAATAACTAAGACAAAACCCGTTCCTCAAGAATAAAACAACCATAGATCTAGAATTCGTCGTAAGCTAAGTGAAAATCCGTTGTTACAGGTAAATGTTGGCTCGTATCTCTTATTAACGCATATAAAGCACACTGAATGCCCCCGCCTTCTTTTTAATTTCCCTCTGAACGGAGGTATTTTGTGGGCGGCGTCAAATTACATATATAGTGATGATTGACAGTTTTCGTCGAGACAAAACATGCATACGTGACAGAAATCAGGACAAACTGTAAATCAGTTATCGTTCATATTATGAATTTGATGCGACATATCACTGCGCTCCGCTTCGCGTCGCTTGTGATATATCCCATAAAATTCAAAATATGAACGATAACTAATACGTATATATATAGTTATTGATATTTAGGAAACTAGACATGATTTTTTCATGAAACGAAGACTAATTATAATAGTGTACTTGTATTTAGCCCCAATACAACCCAGCCATACTTATATATGTATGCTACACGCTTGTACGAATTAATATCCAAGGACTTATATACATGTATGTATATACGTCCTTGGAATATCTTAAAGTGTTTCAACTCGTTCATTCATGAAGTCCTACATCATTTCGTTCCATCGAGTGTAAACACTCTCGGTCATAACGTAATAAGACTTGATAATCTTTTTTTCGAAACATATATTTTTGGGGAGGTCTGATTTTCTGAAATTAACATAATTATATATAAGACCGCACCTAGCGACGAAAAATCAATAATTAGTAAACAAACTAGTCATATATTGTCAGTACGTGAACTCGGAAGATTAGATAAACCACATTTTCAGATACTCTTTATCATGTTATATATGGTTCAGTATGTATGCATACATAATGAATTTAACATGCCTCTGTACTAGATACTCGATATCACAGATAGATATTAATTTTCAAATTCAAGAGTAAACACGCGTAAATGTATTTATTTGGGTTTAAAAAACGCCGTTTTTCAACAGTTAGGCGGCCGATTCACCTAACAAGTTGTCCTAGACATACTATTTTCTAATCAGTACTAACGTACCCATCCACAAGGAGTTGGCAACTTCTCCACGTGTGGAGGTAAATCATCGACATTGTTGGAAGGGTCTGCCCAGCCGCAACCGGAGTCTAATCTAGATGGCCGGGTTACAAATCCAGCGTGCGAACCACTGAACCACAGTCATGGCAAACACGTATACAACTTACAATAGAAGTAATATGAGGCAATTGGTCGATCAACATAGAAAAACAGTTTAAGCAGGTTATCAACAATACAGACTTAATATTTAAAATAGAAAAGCATACAGTCGCACGTGGTATAGATACACACGTGTACTATCATCGTCGGATAAACCACGGTTGCTGACTCCACTCCGCTACATTACGGTTTATTGTTGCTTGTCGTTATAACATGTTCTTTTATAGGGAGAGAGATTCTTACTGGTTGCGGTGAAAAATGCTATAATTTGCTTTCATTAATTATTTTACCTTATTAGCAGCGAAGACAACGAAAACTTGGCTGGTAACCACTGTAGCAAACAGGTCAATGTCAAAAGTACACATGTGATATTATATACATGTAGATCGATGTATCTTGAAATTCTCGACTCCGCCTTTCATTTTCTTAGGGACGTCATCCCAACTATACTGAGCCAAGGACTGTGTTAAGAAAATCAGAGGAAAGCGGGCAATGCGTTTATTGATGCTTCACACCCGGCGCGATAAGGAATCAGGAAAAAATATTCCAAATGAACATTCCAAATGAATGGGTATCGAAATACCCGGTTGTCCTGTATTTTATCTCCCCCCTCTCTCTGGAAGTCTCTGAAATGTCCATAGCTGTCGAATGAACCATTAAACAATTGATAGATAAATAAAGGAAATTTAAAATAATAAATTTGGGAGACGAGAGTAACATTTAGATATGTGTATGATGCCAACTAGCATTGATTCTGCCAATTAAATGATCGGTATGTCTGCTGTTTAAATCACTCTTGATCATGATTTTTTGGCAGAATTAGTTTATAGGTTTTTTTTTGTTTTAAGTAAAACAAGTAATCACGGGGCGGGGCAAATTTTAACAAACTCGATAGATGAACACAAGCAAATACCAAAAATAAACTATGGCCAATATCGAAGTTCTACGACATGAGGTTTGGTCCTAACCATTTTAAATTGTTTCCATAAATTGAACACACTCGGAAAATGTCACACACCAAATATCTAAGCTCTAGGCCATGTGGTTTTAGGTCAAACGAACTTTCAAGTGTTTCAAATTAAATTAATTAAGTGACCCTCAGGGTGGAGCAAATTTTGTTCAATGGATTATGACTTGAACATTGCCAATAGAAGGACAACAAGACGAAATTATACACTTAATATCTAAGTTTTTGGCGAAGAAGATCTTTAAAGGTTGTCCCAAGTTAAGACTATACAAAACAACTGGTGCCCGTATAGTAGGTTGGGGGTCATTTTAGACTTCTGAAACAATATTGAAGTATAATTCCGATAGATCATCCAAGGTTCATTCCAGCGAAGTTTGATTGTGATTGGCTCAGTAGTTTCTGTGGAGATTTCATTTGAAACAATTGTTGACAATTAACACATGACGACGGATAGGCATATATCACTTATGAAGGACGTAGTTTATGCATACATAATATTATGTCCTTCAGTTGTCTATAAATATTTATCTTACATCAAATAAATACTTATGAGGCAAACAACACACCGGTGATAAAAATCATAATCAATATTTGATATTAAGACACGAAAACTATACGACGAATACTACAAATACATGTAAGCATAGGATATCGATCGAGTACGAGGTCTATCTGCGTAGGAAAGACCTGGTCACGGGATTCACGTGAACACCGAGAGCGCGTAGCGCTCGAGGTGTTTCGAGAATCCCGTGATCAGGTCTTTTCTACACAGATAGGCCGATGTCTGACTTACACAACGTTCGACAGTTGCGAGAAGGCTTTACATTTAACTACATGTCCAATAGCAATTCATACGATTTATTTTCTTTGGTTCTGGTCATATGCAGCGACATTGACACGGCAACACCCGAAACGATGAACAGGTACTAAGTATATACTATATATAACGATTTATAAATAATCTAAATTTGACTGTTATATTTTCCTTGTCGCCTTATTTAGAAATGTGGATACCAATCACACCACCCTATGACGATGAGGTCATTGAATGTTAGTTGAGAGCTTGCTTATTTAAACTTGTTGCAACGTTACTGTCGGTTTAAAAGAAAAGGAAAAAAAAATCAGACACAAATATGTTTTTACATAATATACGTAAAACGTCGATTTTCTAGTATCTTATTGGCAAAGAATAATATGTAGCCGTGAGTTCTTTTCATGCCCCGCCATTCGATACGGCGGTAGGACATAAAGTGACACCCCTGTCCGTCCGTTTAAATTTTGATCTAAAGACATAATTCATGGATTTATTTTATACTCGGCGTCACTAGAAACTTACCACCCATACATTTGTCTATATTTCCTTAACAAAAATACATATCGATTTGATTTTTTTTTATATTGCACTCGGTATAAACTCAGTATAAACGCCTTTGGCTACACATTTTAGTCATATAAACTATTGTATAAAGCAGTTTACACAGGATGTTAAAATTTGAAATATATAGGGGTGTGTAGGGTGGTAAGTTTCTAGTGACGCTGAGTATATATATAAGTCCGCCCGATTATCACAGTGGTTAGAGCGTTGGTATACTGATCAAGAAGTTGTGAGGTCGAACCCTGAGCGCACTGTCCATGACCAATTCGGCTTAAGATATTACATCCCATTTTGAATTGTCAACCACCTCTGAATTATGTGGGGTAGCTTTACCAGCTTGGTAGTAGCTTACGGATAGAATGGTATTTAGTCTAGATAAATTCAGGGAAGCTGGTTAGGATGACTATCCGCTACGATATAATTGATATTATGTTGAAAATAGCGTTAAATCCGATGAAATAACTAAATAAATAAGAATGGTTTCATTTTCTACATGAAAGTGTGTGATAATAGAATACATGTCAACTCCGATTTCCGTTAAAAACCAAACATTTTACAGGAGTTATGGCCCCTTTGACTTAGCGCTTAGTGGAGGTATTCGTGTCATCTGGTCACATTTCTAGCCTGATATTGCTATTGTTTCAACTATGATCGGAAGTTTCACGTGTACTCTTGAAAACATTCTCTTTTAATAATATCGTCAAATCTAACAAAGAAGGAACTGTATTGCGCTTTCGTCAGCCTTGTGTGTGTCATTGCGGTATAATTAAAAGTAAATGATCTAACTAAAATTGCTGTTTGGTTTGTTATATTATGTATATATGACACATTTAAGGTATTTTGTCCATCCTTAGTTCAAGTAAACTCGGATGTCTAATTTGTGATTGCTCATGCTTATATAATCATAGAGCATACACATTGTTTGTACAAACAATAAATTCTTAAAGCGCTTATGTAAATGACTGTGCACGTGGGCAGGTCTAGCTTCTTTCGAATACAGACCTGGTCACGTGCAGAAAACAGACCCGCTCACGAAATTCTTTTGATAATACAGGTCTTTCTAAAGGATATGGACCTATCACGAACAAAGAAGTAGGTGTGTAAATCACAATAACAGTCTGTTTACTTAACGTGAATAACTGAAAAAAAAACGCTCAGCTGTACTACTAGGCGGATATAAATGTGCTTTACACAGTCGTAAACATAAATGAATCTTTACTTTATTGCATTATATACCATATATATACATTCATGAAGGTAGACATAAATCCCGCTATGATTTTGTTGTCTAATCAATCATTATTGTGCACCGTGTAAAAGAGATTGTTATAATTATGTCATTCACATAATAAATCACCCGTTCATCAATAAAATATCAACATCAAAAAACAACAATTTACTTACTCAACAAAGGACAAACATACAAATATGTATTTAAACTCTACTTTTTATTTCTGACAATGTTTATCTTATTTTTAAATAGACAACTTGTATTACTAGTTTAGAAGCCTTGACGTAAAGCATGAAATATGAGTAAATATATTACAAATATTGTACACAGACTCTCTAGAGATTTGGGGTATCTCAGACATTCTCAAACTCCAAGAGTTTTCTTTTATTAATCATTCCGTAAAAGTGGATTGCAGCCTAGTCATGTATAATATGCATAATGTTTATATATATATATTTTATTAAACCATGTTTGTTTAACTCCTGTATTGTTCTACTTTACCTTGGAAAGATTTCTAACTCTTGATTATTTTATATAAACCATATCAAACACGTTTTCTAAATAATATTGGTCTTTCACAAATTTGCATTTTAGTCCAATACTGAGCTGAAACAATAAGGATGCACTTTCATAATATCTGTCCATTCCTAATTCTATCAACAAGTGTCTCATGACTGAAACTAAGTAATTTATAAATTGGCAGAAATGTTCACTACATAGAGGATATTAAAAGAGTGTGGATTCCGTATTGAATTAATTGAACGAGTTGAATAAACAGTATGAAGCAAGCCTCTGGCGTACAGTAAAACGCTGTTGTTGTGATCTCGGGCATAACTAGATAATGAAACCGCAACATACATTTTTTGAGCATTTGTAGAACGGATCAGTATTGATATTTGATGCTTTGTGAGGACTCTCAGGTGCAAACTTTTGAATTTGTGTGAATTTGTGAAGTTTAAATCTGTACACCTGAAATCTATTTATAGCACCGATATATGAAAATAAACTGGTATACCGCTCATGATTGAAATTTCGTCACGCTTGGACGAACCGCTTTGTAAATTGTGTATTGCGGAGATTGATGATGCCGTCGGTGAATAAAACTACGGAGGCTCAGACGGACCTTTCGGAAGACGCTCAAGAATTTGTTGAATCAGTAATGAATTCACAGCGTATTACTAGAGTTGATACGCCTATAAATCATAATAGGAAGAGACATGCTTCAGATCCTTGTGACCAGGAATCAGCAGTGAAGAAGTCACGTGTTACAGCTAAGGCTAGGCGGAACCTCTACAATTGTAATAATTCCACAGATGACTCAAATATCGTTGTGACAAATGCAGATGTTCATGTTGACTGTAATCCTTCTGTTGAACAGTTAATAGGCAAACTCTCTGCAGATATGCATATGATGTTTTCAGCAATGACAGAGCGTATGGACAAGCTAGAGTCAGGGTTAGAACATCGCATTTCAAGTAAGGTGGCGCAACTCCTGGATAAACGTGTGAATACAGAAATGGGTCGCATTCGGAAGGATGTGGACGCACGTCTTGAAACGTTCAAGGAGTCAATGAAAGCTGAGGTTGTAGCAGACCTGAATGATATGCATGCTAAGATTCAACAAGTGACTTCCAAAGCACCTGCACATTCATCTCCAAATATTGCTCTGAACGTTGTGATAAGAGACCTACCTGAAACTAGAAATGAAAATACTGAAAATAAAGTTAATGCGCTAATTAAAGATGGTCTACGAATCAGTGATGTGTCATGTGCGAGTGCCGAGCGGAAACCGTCTCGAACGGTAGTAAGCCTGGTGTTATCATTGCTAGTTTCAAGTGCCATGATGATAAGCGCAAGGTTATGATGAAGAAAAATAACCTGAAATCACGACAACAATACCAGCAAGTGTATATCAATCATGACCTCTCACATGCTGATCGTTTGATGAACAACAACTTCAGAACCATTCTCAGTGCGCTAAAGAATTCAAATTTATCCTTACAAGGAACAAGAATAGTGCGTAACAACACAAACAACGGGAGAAGAAGCGACAGACGAGATCACCGTCATAATACTCGTGATAATGTGCGTGATAACAATGATTCTGGTAACGACATCGGTGTTGGTGAAAGAGTCGCTCCGAATACTTGTAATCGGAATTCTGGTTGGACTCGTGTCGGTAATAGAGGCCGTAACGGATACGGCCAACGTCGTGGTGGTCAACAGAATCGACGTAGCTAGGTTACAGCGGGTTTTTGGAATGTACGGGGATGGAATGCTGATTCAAGCTCCGATAATTCTATTTTACGGACTGCATGTGCTACTTTGAGTGGCTGTGACATTTTAGCTGTAGCTGAAACACATCTTTTATCTGACTCTGTTTTAAACATTGATGGTTTTAAATGGTTTGGTTTAAACCGAACCATGATTCATAAACGTGCAAAAACTGGCTCCGGTGGAGTTGGCTTTTTGATTAAAAACAGTATATGTGATGAATTTGACATTACTATTTTAGATAGCTCTTTTGAAGGTATTCTTTGGTTGGAAATGTGTCATAAATCTGATACTTATGTATTGTTTCCATGTGTATGTTATTTGCCTCCAGAAAATTCTTCACAGTACGTTGATGTAAATGCTTTTTATGATAGTTTGTTGACAGATATATATAAATACCAAAATGATGGCATTTTACACATCTGTGGTGATTTTAATAGTAGGTGTGGTCAGCTAGAAGACTATATAAGTGGTATCGATAATGTATCTCCACGTCATATTATTGATTTTAAAACGAACACTTACGGTGAAATTTTTATTGAATTTTTGATTAATGTTAGTATGTGTATTGTAAATGGTCGAAACTACACAAATAATGATTTTACCTCTGTATCAGTTAAAGGTCTATCTGTAGTTGACTATTGTGTAACTAGTTACGAAACATTGTCACTTTTTTCAGACTTTTCAGTTGTTACAACTGCTGATCTAATAAATCAGTGTGGAGAAATAAACACTTTACTGTCAGGTAATTTACCAGATCATTCTATGTTAAAATGGAATATTAATCTTGAGTCTGTTATGTCTGCTAGCGATTCTGATAAAATATCGGATGAATTTGTCAAGTTTGATTCGTTTGATAAGTTTGATTGTTCAAATATTCATGAATCTTTTATGCTTAGTACAGATATTCTTGTTAAAGTTAATAGTACTATTGACGATATTGAACAAGGTTTTAAAACACAGAATGATATTGACTCTGCTTACAGTTCTTGGTGTACTATTTTAAAAGATAATATGTATAAGTCACTTCCATATAAAACCATCACTCCGGGCTCGAAAGGGAAATGTTTTCGTCCCGGAAAGCCGTGGTGGAATGATAGACTAGGTACATTATGGACTAATGTTAACAAAGCTGAGCGAAAATGGCTTTCTTGTATTAATACCAATGCTAAAAAGAAATTAAAAACTGAATACATTTCAGTTCGTAAGCAATTTGATCGTGAAGTACAGCGTTCGAAACGTTTACACTGGTATTCACTTCAAAATGATTTGATGGAAGAGTGTAACATTGATCATTCGAAGTTCTGGAAATCCATCGGGAAAGTAGGCATTGGTAATACTAGTCGCAAACTTATCCCTATGGAGATTCAGTTACCAGATGGCTCTACCTCTCAGTGTGTTACAGATGTGCTGGAAAAATGGAAAACTGATTTTAGTACTTTATTGAATAAAACTCACGTAGCTAATCATGCTAGTCAGGATGATGGCAATTTTTTAGAACCTAATTATGAATCCTTTAATGATGATATATCTCTATTGGAAGTTAAGAAGGCATTAGATAGTGCTAAGAGAGGTAAAGCTAGCGGTATTGATGGTATTCCTAGTGAAGTGTTAAAAACTGATACCTCAGTCTTGTTCTTACATTCATTGTTTAATGTTTGCTTCACCACTGGCGTTGTTCCTTCAATTTGGGGGAAATCAATTATCAATCCAATACCTAAGTCGTCTTCTGCTGATCCCAGGGACCCACTCTCATATAGAGGCATTTCATTAGCATCATCAATGTATAAAATCTACTGTAGTGTTCTCAATTCTAGACTAAGTAATTGGGCTGAAACCAATGAAAAAATTGTCGATGAACAAAACGGTTTCCGTAAACATCGCAGTACAACTGATCATATTTTGTCTTTAACAAGCATTATAGATTGTAGAAAGAAGACAAATTTGTCAACATTTTGCGCTTTTATTGATTTTAGTAAAGCTTATGATTTTATTAATAGGCAAAAATTGTGGATAAAGATTAAAGCTGCAGGTATCTCTGGAAATATGTTTTGTGCAATCAAAAGTCTGTATTCATCTGTTGCATCATGTGTCAGAGTCAATCATTTTAAAACTGAATGGTTTGATATTCACTGTGGATTGAGACAAGGTTGTATATTGTCTCCTATTCTGTTTAATTTATATATTAATGACCTGGCCATTTACTTGAAGTCTTTTAATATTGGTGTAAATTTAGATCAAGATCGTATTTGTATACTGTTATATGCAAATGACATAGTATTGTTGGCGGAAACTAGTAATGATTTGCAACGTTTGCTTGATGCTTTGAATGACTGGTGTAATATGAATGATATGTCAATCAATTGCAAAAAGAGTAATATTGTTCATTTTCGTCCTAATTCTTGCGTGAAAACAGATGTCATTTTTAGATGTGGAAATAATTTGTTAAATGTTGTTGACAAGTACACGTATCTTGGTATTGTTCTTAATGAAAATTTAAACTTTGATTTCACTGCTAGAGTTGTTGCGCAGAGTGCTAATCGTGCTCTTGGGTTGGTTATTGCCAAATGTAAATTGTTGGGTGGAGTCCCGTATAATGTTTTTACCAAATTGTATGATTCAGTTGTCTGGCCAGTTATAGCGTATGGTGCGGCCATTTGGGGACAAAAAGCCTTTTCATGTATTGACACTGTTCAAAATAAGGCTATGCGTTACTTCTTAGGGGTTGGCAAGTACACTCCGAATTCGGCCGTTACTGGCGAAATGGCATGGACGCCGCCTATAGTTCGGCAGTGGAGCTGTGTCTCTACATATTGGACAAGATTAAATTCATTACATGCATCTCGTCTCACTAAACGTATAGCACTTTGGGCAATTTCTCTAGCAAATAATTCTTGTAAAAACTGGCATCATAATGTTAAAAGAAAATTGTTTGAGCTTGATTTGTATCAATATAGTGACATCAATATAGTCATACCGAAACATAGTTTTAAACGCTCTGTGGAGGAACGTATGTTCAATATTTTTAAAACAGAATGGCTTAATTCGGTACAACAAGTTTCAAGTCGTAGTGGTAGGGATGGAAATAAACTACGTACATATGCCCTGTTTAAACAACATATTACTGTTGAAGAATATTGTAAAATGATCTTGCCATTTAGTCATAGATCGGCTTTTTGTAAATTCAGATGTGGCGTGGCACCAATTAGGCTTGAAACTGGTAGATATGAAAGGTTACCTGTTGATGAAAGAACTTGTCCTTTCTGTAATGTTTTTATTGAAGATGAATGCCATGTAATACTTAACAGCAGTTTATATGAAGACTTACGTTTTAATCTTGTACAACAAGCTACAGAAGTTTGTGATATATTTTATGATTTGTCAGACAACGATAAACTAGTCGTGTTATTTACTCACCCGGATTTGATTCGTTTAAGTGCCAAAACCTGCTGTAATATTTTAAATCGTAGAAGTTCTTATCTATGTCGATAACTTTGTTTTTTATTACATGTATTATTATTATTATTCCAATAGTTGTTATTTCCCGTTACACGTCTGTCATGTGTAACCTTTTTATCATCTTGTTTCCAGCAATACCTCTTAATAGTTTAATAATTTATTATATTGTTCCTTTTTATGTTCATTGTATTCAAGACATATTCTTAATCACTAGATTAAGACTAGCATTCTTTTATTATTTATAAGCAAGTGTAGTATTACTTTTTAACTCTTTTGTCGGTTTAAAGCTAGATTTTTATTTTATTATAATTTAATATGAATACATGTATAGTAACAATAATAGTATATATACAGTGTATAAATATATGTAGTTTTATTTTGTACTTATCTTGTGAATAATTTTACCAGTCTCTTACAATTCTCTGTTAGAATGGTCACATAATAATGACTCTGTGATATAATATAATGTGATTGTATTTGTATATATGTGAATGAGACTTAAATAAAGAATATATATATACATAAACATAATCAAACTGCAACGTATATGTACATAATAAAAGTTTTCGCGTGGGTACGCAATGTTCATTGCTTATGGTGGTTTAGGTAGCCCACCTATGTGTTTGGTCAATAATATTTTAATGTTTTGCAAAAATCTGTTTCTAGTCATTTATGTAGTATTGTATTTTACCTTGGCAATATTCGTCATTTAGAAAATTAAAATGACATGTTCACACTACTCTTGTTTTGTGATCTTTTATTATTGAAACACATATGAACGAACACCATATTATGATAACCCATTACTTAGGTGTGCGGTATGGGAATAGGAAGGGAAGATTCAAAACCACATGCAGAAAACTACGTTATCAAAATACATGAAGAACCTACAACGTATATATACAAAAAGATTTTTAAACAACAAGAAAGAGTGAAGCTATTGAGAATATTGAAAAACAACATTTTAGTGTCGTGTTTCTAATATAATCGAACCATATAATCCCAATATGATAATCGCAAGTACCATCACCGTCACTAACGCCCACACATTAACACAATCAGCACCACTAAAAATCCCCATCGCTACCGTCAACCTTCTAATCTTCTCCATTAGCAGCAGCAGCAGCAGCAAATACCCTATCATTAACAGGAGCATCGCATTATACAACACAATCACACACACACTCTGGCAAGAATCTCTATACTCATCATCATTATAAGCTGCAGTAGGAGCAACAGCATTAATACATTCAACAACTGGAGCATCACAGGTTTTATGTGAGAGGAGAGATAGTCGCTTGTTTATTATCAACTTTCGGACCATGCTGGACATATTGTATGAATGTACCTTTTCACTGTTGTAGTTAGTCAAAAATGAGGTTTTGTAACTTACTTGTATTGACCTCATAGTGTTTACTAAAAGGTTACTTTTATTATTAATTCACCAAAGTAGGAATGTTTGTTTTGTTTCAGTGGGTTGAGGAATGTCATTTATAACGGACAGATAGTTGTTACAACATATTCAATGATTTTGTGATTTCAACAAAGCCAAACACTTTAGCCGTTCCGAAATTAGAAACAAATCAACAGTTGAATAATAGGATTAGTCTCCCATTAGTTGGTATAAAATAAATTTCGTGTCTTTTCAGTTTGAGTCTTACTTCTGAAGCCTTAAATGACTGTCTGTCTTACATTCAAGCAAGAAAAGTCATTAAAATAAAACTGTTAATTGCAAAGGTGAACATTATTTATTAGCTAAAAATTATGATCATTTCATTGAAACATATATTCCTTCACAAGTCTGGTTACATTTAAAGCGGCTTTCTCTGATATATTTATTATCGTTATTGTTTGCAGCTGTATTTGATATAAAAATTAATGTGCAAGTATAAAATCAGTTCATTGTATTATCAATTGGTAAATTCATATAGTGCATCTTTTGCACCAGAATATACAACTGATTTACTTCTTGATTTACATAAATTGGATTAAATATCTGTATGATTATTCCGTTCATCTGCACTAGTTAGGCATGATTTTCTATGTATTGACAATGTATTATAGCGTTGAGTTTAGTTTATTAATAGTTTATCTTTTATGAGCAACAATGACGAAAATCTCATTATTATTAACCATTCTTCATTCTTTACTTTGACTTTGTTGATCCTCATAATGTATAGAATTGTCATTTCATGTATATTTGAATTTATTATATAACATACGTATAGTACGTGTATTTGACTTCGTATTGTGTTTACAAAAAAAATATTTTGTTATGTTCATAAATATAGATGCCTAAACAGTTTTCAGAGTGCAGCCTATTTATTGACTAGGCAACAGTGAGTTAACATTGCGCCGAAAGATCATCAGAGAACCCATTAGTAATGGTTCTGTTGGTTAAACCATACATTATAATGAATAGTACCTGCAGCAAAACAACTTATGTTGATGAAATAAATTGCAAATTCAAATATAATTCACAACAAAATCATTCCTTTTTAAGATTATTTTATTTTTGTACAACAAATTCATGACAATATGTGTAAATAAGAAATGAACGCCTATAATCAAATATTGAAAGATATGAAAACGTCAAATGTATCATTACGCATAGCAAATAATTACATGTAAATGTAGATTTGTGCAAACAAAAATATTCACACCAAAAAAATATTATCAAGACTTAATAATAAAAATATTGATTTTATCTGTAGTAACTTGACAAAAACTATTTCCCCATGTTGCATCTATTTAATTTAGAGAACTTAATTTGACATAAAAACGCCGTCACTTATATATGTACAAAAGTTGAACCATAGACTAATTCAATTTAATGCGAGAGCTATATATTTAGTGTAATTATTATCAGCAGTAATTACTTTTTTATAAATTTTGGTATAAAAAACTACATGTACCAGAATTTATCTACCCATAACCAGATAAGCTTGAAGAGAACTACTTTCATTTCATTAATAGTTTGTAAATACCGTGCAACCTGTGTTTCTCCAAAGAGACATCCTTTTTGGAGTAGCAACATTACTTTGTCATTGAGAGGTTGTTGCTCTAGAGGTTAAATTAATAGTAAAAATCGTACAGTGGGAAAAATAATTATGTTGTTTGAGGGAAGTTGATGAGGTAGAATAGCAACAACAATTTTAACCACTACCAAAAGAACATACACATATACATGGTGAAATTGTGTTGTTGCACAATTTTTGACAAACACACATTATCGTACTGGACTTTTCTTTTTGTAACACAAACATTATTCAAGATTAGACACACTGGTTAAGTCCTAAACCATACAGTGGATGTGCTGGATAAGTTTGTATGACATTGTATATGTCCATAAGAAATGTCACACTTTTAAATTTATGTCAGTCTCTATGTTGCAATCCTCAATCCATTTATCAAATTGTGTAAAGTTCTCCATTCTCCAACCAAATCTTTAGATATGTAGAATTATACTCATCACATCAGAACATGATCAAACTAAAAGTTCTGTGTGTATTATATCCCTATCCAGTATCCAGTGATGCAAGGTCACGTTATCAATGAGGTGTGTACACTGTCCATTGTTCACTTAATCACCATTGCTGTTTCAAACCTTCCTGGAGTTTGAACCTCATAAGATTCTTCCTGAAATTTTGAATAATGTTATTAGTGCTGATAGATTAAAATTAATAACCCTAACAATTTTACTCTCTGTCCAGAGTTATCGTTCCAACCCTGACATGTAAAAACCTCAAAAACACTATACAGCTCCTAGTGTACTAAATTTAACATATCAGTTAAAAAAGTTTAAGGTTTGATTTTATTCAGAAGCTTTTGAATTTCTAGACAAAACATATAGTATTTATTTGATATTGATTATACCTATCAACGTTCTCTGTACTAATCAGCTTGCTATTAAATCTTCAGCTCTGTGGTGGAAAAAATATCCTCACTTCATGTTTGTCTTGAAATCACACCAAGCCATACCTGGAAAGCATAAAATAAGAAGAAAATATTAACCAGAATTTTACGGAACTGACAATCAGACACAATCCTTGGTGAATCAGAAAATCTGAAGCCTGCAGTACTGAACCATAGACTCTTCAGTGAGTAACAAGATTTACAGGACAAACTCCAGACTCATGAAAAAGAACAACACTACAAGACATGCCACAAAAACGCACCCGTGATAATCATGTTTCGGCAGGAATGTCTCCTTATAAAGTGAGCGCATTGGACTGCGAAGATGAAATCCAGGTTAATCAATGAGACATGACCTGCAGATATGAACTCCCAAATCATCAATCAGTTTGTGGACTGCAGTTATGTACCCCAGATTCATCAGCAAGAACGTGGGCTGCAAACATTAACCCCTAACTTGATAACTTAGAAAATCCGTAGTCTGCAGTACTGAACTATAGACTCGTCAGTGAATAACAAGATTTACATGACAAACTCCAAACTCATGAAAAAGAACAACACTACAAGACATGCCACAAAAACGCACCCGTAATAATCATATTTCAGCAGGAATGTCTCCTTATAAAGTGAGAGCATTGGACTGCGAAGATGAAATCCAGGTTAATCAATGAGACATGACCTGCAGATATGAACTCCCAAATCATCAATCAGTTTGTGGACTGCAGTTATGTACCCTAGATTCGTCAGCAAGAACGTGGGCTGCAAACATGAACTCCTAACTTACCAGTGAGATCATGACTGAGTAAAATAGTAAAATGGTTAAAAGTTTGAAATGATATATACAAGATTAAAATGGTTAAAAGCATCAGATGTGAAAAGAGTAAAATATTAAAATGGTTAAAAGTTTAAAAGTATAAGATATTAAAAGAGTAAAAGAGTAAAATAGTAAAATGGTTAAAATGATTAAAAGTTTAAACAGATATATACAAGATTAAACTGTTTAAAAGTTTAAAAGCATAACATACTGAAAGAGTAAAATAGTAAAATGATAAGAGACTAAAATGGTTAAAAGTTTCAAATGATATATACAGAAATAAAATGGCTAAAAGTTTAAAAGCATAAGATACTAGTATATAAAAGCAGTAAAATAGTAAAATGTTAAAATATTAAAATGGTCAAAAGTTTAAAAGCATAAGATATTAAAAGAGTAAAATAGTAAAATGGTTAAAAGTTTAAAATGGTTAAAAGTTAAAATGGATATATACAAGATTAAAATGTTTAAAAGTTTACAAGCATAGGATATATAAAAGCAGTAAAATAGTAAAATGTTAAAATATTAAAATGGTTAAAAGTTTAAAAGCATAAGATATTCAAAGAGTAAAATAGTAAAATGGTTAAAAGCTTAAAATGGATATTTACAAGATTAAAATGTTTGAAAGTTTAAAAGCATAAGATATATAAAAGAAGTAAAATAGTAAAATGATAAAATATTTAAATGGTAAAAATGTTGAAAGCATAAGATATTAAAACAGTAAAATAGTAAAATGATAAAATATTAAAATGGTTAAAAGTTTAAAAGCATAAGATGTTAAAATAGTAAAATATTAAAATGGTTAAAAGTTTAAAAGCATAAAATATATAAAAGAAGTAAAAAGATAAAATATTAAAATGGTTAAAAGTTTAAAAGCATAAAATGTTAAAAGTGTAAAATATTAAAATGATAAAATATTAAAATGGTTAAAAGTTTAAAAGCATAAGATATTAAAAACCTAAAATATTAAAATGGTTAAAATATTAAAATGTTTAAAAGTTTAAAAGCATAAGATATATAAAAGAAGTAAAATAGTAAAATGATAAAATATTAAAATGGTTAAAAGTTTAAAAGCATAAGATGTTAAAATAGTAAAATATTAAAATGGTTAAAAGTTTAAAAGCATAAGATATTAAACCAGTAAAATAGTAAAATGATAACATACTAAAATTGTTAAAAGTTTAAAATGATATATACAAGATTAAAATATTTTAAAGTTTAAAAGCATAAGATATATAAAAGAAAATATTAAAATGTTAAAATATTAAAATGGTTAAACGTTTAAAAGCATAAGATATATAAAAGAAGTTAAATTATAAAATATTAAAATGGTTAAAAGTTTAAAATGGTTAAAAGTTTAAATGGATATATATAGAAGATGAAAATGTTTAAAAGTTTAAAAGCATAAGATATATAAAAGAAGTAAAATGATAAAATATTAAAATGATTAAAAGTTTAAAAGCATAAAATATTAAAAGAGTAAAATAGTAAAATGATAAAATATTAAAATGGTTAAAAGTTTAAAAGCATAAGGTATTAAAACTGTAAAATAGTAAAATGATAAAATACTAAAATGGTACAAAAGTTTAAAATGATATATACAAGATTAAAATGTTTTAAAGTTTAAAAGCATAAGATATATAAAAGAAGTAAAATATTAAAATGTTAAAATATTAAAATGGTTAAAAGTTTAAAAGCATAAGATGTTAAAATATTAAAATATTAAAATGGTTAAAAGTTTAAATGATATATACAGAAATAAAATGGTTAAAAGTTTAAAAGTTTAAAAGCATAAGATACATAAAAGTAGTAAAATAGTAAAATGGTTAAAATACTAAAATGCATATATACAAGATTAAAATGTTTAAAAGTTTAAAAGCATAAGATAAATAAAAGAAGTAAAATCACAGGTAACTGTGAGTAAAATAGTAAAATGAACAAATATTAAAATGGTTAAAAGTTTAAAAGCATAAGATATTAAAACAGTAAAATAGTAAAATGATAAAATACTAGAATGGTTAAAAGTTTAAAATGATATATACAAGATTAAAATGTTTTATTGTTTAAAAGCATAAGATATATAAAATATTAAATGTTAAAATGGTTAAAAGTTTAAAAGCATGTTAAAAGAGTAAAATATTAAAATGATTAAAAGTTTAAAATGGTTAAAAATTTAAATGGATATATACAAGATTAAAATGTTTAAAAGTTTAAAAGCATAAGATGTTAAAAGAGTGAAATAATAAAATGATAAAATATTAAAATGGTTAAGAATAAGATTGTAATATGATAGAATAATAAGAGGATAAAGTCATGAAATAATAAATGATAAGATCTCAAAAAGATATGAAACCATATTAGTTAACATTTGCGACATTCAGCAACATACTAGTATATAAAAATAAAGTTGACTTACGGTAATCTTCTGTTAAGTCGTTGGAACACTTCTCTCAATCTTCCAAATCTGTTGGAATAATAAACATGTGGTTATTGCAAGATTATTGGATATTACAGACAATATATATAATATCTACATTCGCACTTAAGGTACCGTATCTATGTTTATGTCCTGCCACTTTACATTGTTCGTATTATTCTACCAGATTACTAAAAGCATGTGTTAAACAGTTACTTTGCCAACAATCAAATGAAACTGTCGGTAGCAATTATCAAAATATTGGATAATTCAGACAATGTATGTAATACTTTTATCTACATTCGCATTCATGGGCACCATAGTTGTGTTTATATTCAGTAATTCTTCCACTAAATACACTGTTACCTACCCAAAAAAATGGAAACCCTCAATGACATGTTGAAGTTATTGTTGGACATTGTAGTGTAAATTATTTTTGATATTATGATACATTATTTTGGCGACTGGAATTTGCGTAAGTTCAGGTGAGAATTATAGATACTTGTTAATCATCAAATATTATTTTACTGGTGCAGAAATGTACATTGAATCATTAGCTATTGATAAAAACTCATTTCAGTTATGTACTTTCAGTGATTATTGAACAATGCCACTTCTTTAGGATGCATAGCAAAAACGCCAGACGACCATTTTGTCACAACTTTGATTCACCTTAAATAAAACCACTTTTTGTAAGCCATCTTTGATGCACGAAATTAACAATTAAGTAACCCGTCAATGACATTCCTTATAGCAGCACGTTTCTCCCGTGAGTTAAGTTTATAAATCTATTTCTCCCACAACACTAATTTACAATATGGTGTATCCCTCTTGGAAAAGACTAACGCAGAGACGTGAATTTGAAAGTACATAAACATAATAAATAAGCATCCAGCATTGTTTGTATAATTTTTGTGTAAAATGGCATTCAATTATTTGATGCCGTTAATAAGAAATCTTTAAATATGCATTTTAAGTTGTCATTTGTTTAAAAACGGTGGTCTTTTGTAGTCTTTACAGTTTGTCCTAATTTCTCGTCCAATGAAATGTCCGCATTTCATTTGAAATTTGAAAAATATATCGCATAAAATGTCCCGAGAACCTGATATGGAAAAAATATGTCACTGTATGTACAGAAATAAGTACAAACTGTAAATCAGTTATCGTTCATGTTTTGTATTTTATGCGACATATCACTGCACTCCGCTTCGCGTTGCTTGTGATATGTTGCATAAAATTCAAAATATAAAATAGTAATTTCAAATTTCCTAAACGATCTTTCGGCAAAAAGAAACCAGAAAACCGTTCGTTCAATACACAGTGACTTAAGACTTATCCCTGGATTCACTAGTCTATGATGAGGTAATTATTAAGGATAGGATAATATAAACAAGTTTCAATATTGTATATATCTGAACAAGGGATCAAACAGACAATCAGAAAATTATTTTTTAATTATGCAGAGACTTAGATA
Source organism: Lutraria lutraria (assembly GCA_964023205.1). Lineage (NCBI taxonomy): Eukaryota > Metazoa > Mollusca > Bivalvia > Venerida > Mactridae > Lutraria > Lutraria lutraria. The sequence goes on from OZ026843.1 coordinate 30,706,738, forward strand.
ACAGGGATAAGCAACTTAATTCAGTTATTACCTAATGTAATAGCACGCATGACAGTTACTTTTCCGAAAAACTGCTGATTTTGTAGCAAGTAAAACTTCCTACCTACTAATAACACATGCATAAATTTTACATATTCTGAAAGTTTATTATTTAAACTATAGCTGCCGAGTTTTTCAAATATCAATTTTGATTGATAGTTTTATTATGCCCATGTTTGTACTACCTACTTATGCAATCTTTCTAAAAAAATATCTGCTGGTATCATTTTTGTCAAACTGATTACATATATATAGCAAAAAATTAACTTAGAAAACGTAATAAAGTATTATTTCCAGCAGACGTCAAATGTTTAAACTTTCAGAAAATGTATAATTTATATGTGTATGTTATTTAGTTTTTGAGTTTTACCTGCTACAGAATCTACGAAAATTATGTCATGCGTGATATTTTAAGTTGCCTATCTCTGTTATCTATGTCTCTGAATTATGTAATTGTATGTCCGTGCATCCGTCTGTCATTTCATTTCATTCATTGACGAATTTAACTTATTAGCCTAGCTAACAATATTTTCCAATGCCACCAGAACAATTATTTCATGTGATTTATATCCCACCTAGTACACGAAAAAACAAAACCACAAACTTAAATGTTACCCAAAAAAGTGAACCGTTTTAAAGATACCATCATTTACTCCAATCTATTTTCTCTCAATATGCGAAATCCAAGCTTTCCGTTTTCCGCAGAGATATTGATGCATAAAGTCGGCCTGTCCTCGTACTTTTGAGAACGTCAAGCACAGTTTATTGTAAAAGTTGCGAACCTCGAATACAATTAGAACGTTAGATGTGATAACGCTTAACACAGTCGCCATACACTTCTTACAGCATCCTTTTCTAATCGTTTAATGTTATATGTATATTTACTGATATTGATTTAGACCTAAAAGAAATACAATTACGTTACATATCGGCAACTGTGTTCGCCTGAGCAACTGTGTTCGGCTCTTCGGGGTATACGGTGTGATATCTGTATGAAACTATAAAGCAAAAATAAAGTTAAATCGAATTAGCAATCGATTCTAGATAGATTTATTTAAAACGCTGTTTATGTGTCTTTTCTTATGATACGATACATTTGTTAGATTTAATAAAACGTCGAAAAACAATGACAAAATCTGATACCATGAATACATGTGTATTATAAGTTATCGTACTACCACGGTCATAATTTGTTACATCTAACAAGCTTTATATTCTGACAATTGTCTAGAATAGCAAACTGACCTAGCTGTAAGAGAAGAAACAGGCACGTGACTCTGTCCGCCAATGTTGTTGCTGCATTTGTCTTTATCCAATGATAAAGGCATTCATTTTATCCAGATGCACGGTGTAATTTACAAAGTTCTCACAGGATCACTATATATATGATATAATGTACGTAATCATCATACACTAATCATTAATAGGCTATGGGCTACAGGGCGAACCCCCCCCCCCCCCGGAGGCATTTTTGTAGACACCATTTTTTTGAAAGCTCAATGCCTGCAGATCATTTTTCCAGTGTCTACAATCTGGGCGTTGGGGCGTTTGTGAACTACAGCATGCTAATTACCGTTACCGAAAAATACGTTTGACAATAATTTTATTTTGTTAGAAGTCTTATTCTAGATATTTTCAATAATTCATCAATTTGAACAATTCCTTTGACCATAATAAGTTAGCAACGGCTTTACTTGTCGATCAAATGCATGTTTTTCACTTAATTGCACTATATATGCTCTGTTATTTACGTTACCCTGCGTTACCCTAAAATGACAAGGAAATGACAGTTGTTCATGTTAAATTAACACAAAAGCAGTCGTAAACAATGTTTTTATTCATATTAGGCAAATACTACCACATGTTCATGTTTTTCTTTCATTGAATGCTCGTTTATGTCTTCATTTTACGTAAAATACGTTACATATAAAAGTAAACGTGTTACATGGAAATCATTTATATTACTGTGATCACATGCTATGATCAAATAGGTATACAGTGATAGGTAATCATGATGCATTCATTAATACCAATAACTGGAAAACATTTCTAGTTACATATGTTGTAAAGTTTGACTGGGATAATAGTAGTTTACGTTACATAACGTTACCTTTATCACGATAAGTACTTAACACGCTTTACAATGCATTAAACATTGATTTGATATACAAAATGTTTATACTTGATTACTGGCAATATGTACATGTAAATTAACATTCCAACTTTTTTAATTCATCACTGATTGTGTTTTACGTTACATGGTTTTATTTGTGTTACGTTTGAAATAATTCATAAACGAGTAACAACATTTCTATGAAACTGTAATAAAATCATCATCGATTGTATTCTAAGAATATGTATCTATTAAACAATCAAATTTACAATGACAGCGACAGTGCAATAAACATGGTGCCATTGACACACATAAACACGTGTGTGTCATTTACGTTACCATTTGTTACATGATTATTTATATATATATACTTAAGTGCAATATTGTATGTTATGTCAATTTTCATTAGCTGTACATATTGTCATCAAGGTATTTGTGTTGTTCTGATGGCAAAAGTTCACGAATTTCACAAATCCTCATCACTTTTCTGTTTCATAGACAGCATCGCAATACAGTTAAAACAACAACAACACGTGTTAAAAATGTCTTTATGTTTCTTAACGTTTCGGCATTTAGCCTTCGTCAGAATTTTTTTTTATAGACAGCATCGAGCATACTAATGAGCTCAATGTCGTTTTTATCATCAGTTTAACCTGCATCGCTTGCCTTTGGCACAATATTATTCTCGTACCAGTTGTATTCCAGCATGTTGTCAGGACTGAATTTCCAACCACTTTCGTCCACTTTTAGAAGATCAAGATTGCCCTCTTTGCATGGGTCCAAATATACACCTTATAACTATCCGTAACACATTGAACGTACGAGACGGGATCTGTTTATACCACTTAAAGCGTTCAGAACACAACCATGGTTTTGATACTTGTCATACCTCAGTTTATTGATGTCGTACTTTTAATGACCAAACAACACACATACAAATATATCAATGGCACTGTCAAGTTCATCCGAACAAACATGCGAGGTGAATTGGCTAATATTGTCATGTAATCTTCATCTATAGGAGCAAAGCTCCCATAGCTATACATTACTTTTTCTAATTACAATTACGTGACGCATATACATCCGCTTTGAATAATAGTATAAGTATACATTGCAGACTTTGCAGTTTTGCTAAAAGTTGGAGATATATGCAGGATTCTGTTTGTTTCCTCCGTTTCATCATTAACTGTTGATGTAACGAAATTCACTACATATTGAAAATAGTTTCATTCAGTAAAGTAGCGCTGGAACACTATATTGTCTCTGAGATTAGTGAGATTGCGTATTGACACATGATAGCTTTTCCTTGGTAATTGTGGTTAATTGGTCAAATGATGTACATCTGTACAGACTATACATACTTGACATTCAAATTTTAATTCAAAATGATGATAACACAGACCTTTAAATGGTTTAACGATGGTTTTGTCTAACACATGTAAACTTTGCTCCAGACTGTAATCTCAGTGCTTTGAATCTCAGTTAGTGTGACTGTGACGCCATCTCTGTAAGACGGCTCAAAGATTAGCTTTATTGACTGTGTCTTATTGTCGTCATTAGATATGAAGCCCATCCGATTTCATGGAGTTATTGCTTTTTTTACCTGAGAGCAAGAACGTTGGAGCTGCCCAACGTCATCGGCGCTCATCTGATTTAATAGACTGTTTGTTGTAAGTGTCTGATATAAAGTCTACACGAAACGTTTTAGGCAACTGATAAGAAATCGCCTCAGCTACATGCTCGAATGTGTCCGGAACTGCTATAAGACTCTGCAGTTACCCAATTAGGCGTTACCATTAACAACATAGGATGCGCCTTCTGTAGAATGGCTAGTTGTTGGTTCTATTGGTGATTCAATATAAGGCACTCGACCTAGAGGAAATTACCAGGTAAGCTTCAGGTCTATGTCATGTTGAACTGACAGGAGCATAAGCAGGCCAAATGCGTTACGTTCTGCTCGTATCTGAGTTATTATATTATGATGAAATACTCTGTGTGAAAGGTTATGTTTCTTCAAATCTTGGCCGGGGTAATTGACCCTTCGATAAGGGCTTGTGCTCCCATAGAGCATGGTTTTAGTGTTTCCCAGACGTCACTTTGTCAAGAGAACCACTGGCACAATTCTGGAATTTATCATAAGTTCCGCGAGACCACTGTCGTTCATTACTTTACCTAGATGTATCGAAGATGGAGCATACGTGTGTGAAATACACCCGTTCTCACTATGACATTAGTGAATTTGTTCCGGAAACTGCGAAACCAACGAGTACGATTTCATGGCCACTGCTAGGTCACAGGTTACAATTGCATAATCATTGGAAAAAAGAAACATATCTATAGATTACTATGAAATTGATAGACTAAATTAAATATTTATTTGATTAATGAAATTATTTATTTATTGACAATTGATTGCTTTGATTTGATTGATTGATTGATTGATATGAAAATTTTATAATGAAATGGGTTTTTTTTAAATTTAAGCCTAAATGCCACTTTAGATTTTATAATGTCTGATGCAAAAAATATCAAGGTTTAGTTATACATGCACTTATGTTCATAGTTATATTTTGGTAACGCATGCGGTTAATAATATACACGTATTTTCAGCATTATTGTGACCTTGTTTCACCTTGTCAACCTATAATAAAATTGAGTACCATTTACTCATTAGATAGTGTTCTGCACGATCCGGAAACAATAAGTATATGATGATAATCGAATATTTTGAGTATATGTGACCTTATTTCAGTGATATAATATTGGTAACGTAAATTATACCACATTTGATGATGAGTTTAACATTTCTACACTCTGGTTTACATTCTCTGTGCTTATAATCATAATTACAAAGCCTTTAACACAAATTATTATGATCTCTTAGCGTTATTGTGATAACTTTAAAATTTCAATTATGGTAACGCCCCAAAATGGCGGTAACGGAGTAAAGCCCCAACATCCAGATGGTAGACACTGGGATTTGGTCTTTCCATACACTTTCAGAAAAACATGCTGTAGAAAAATGCCTCCGGGGGGGGGAAGGGGGGGTATTGGTGCCCCATAGTCTATAAAGTACGTTAGGACACATTGAAGTTGTTCTTATTTGCAGAGACGTATTTATAATACAATTGTATTAAATGTCTCTGTTATTTGTTATATCAAAATAACTCTCACGTTCAGTCAGATTCTAGAATGTATTGTTTAACATAATTAATGCATGTTGCAAAAATACGGTCAATAATTAAATAATTGGTATTTCATAGACTCCATGTTAAACTAATCCAGGTAGTTAGGTCAGGTATTTAGATAATACAATTACCTGATGGAGCATATCTAAGTTGTTCAAATCTCGCTCAGTATCAGATAATTACAGCATTCAGACTAGTCTCCCTTTTTATGCTTACAAAACTTTTGAACATACAGTCAAACTGGTACAAAAAATACCTAGAATAGATAACAACTGACTGTAATTAGTAGTAGTTCTGTTTCCACTGAAGACAAAATAGCGTTCTTCAAATAGATAATTCTATCAAAAGCAGTTTTCATAACTGTTTTTTAATTGATCATATACAGATTGTTATAAATTAAAAAGATATCAGAACATTTGAAGAATAATGGATAACTTAAACTATATCATAATTTAATTCTCCTAGACTTGTTCATTCTAACATCAAAACTTAATATATACATGTATATATATACACATTTATCTTAGAACACAGGTAGGAAAACTGACAAGAACAATCATTTTAAACTTTTTTTTGTTTAATCTTGTCAATTCACAATATTTGAATCAAAATGAAACCAACTGTATTCATGTAACAGTATTTATGTAATTAATGAAAACATTCCAACATTCTCAATGTATAATATCAAGGATTTATATATATACATACATGTGTCATTACCGCGGGATTTGATTACTTTAACTGTTAATATGGAAGTTGGGAATCTATGTATGTATATACATGTAAGTCCTTGTTACATTGTATTAACAATACAAACATTAAGAGTTTTCATTTCAATGTCAAAAATATAGCACGATTTTAACAATAACAAAGTTCAAAGTTTATTGGCAAATAGCAAAATACATTGCCTTTGGCCATTTACAACACAATATGGCACTAATAATAACAATACCATCATTATTAGGAGTTTATCGTAATAGAATTACATGTACAAATGTATTTAAATCAAGTTATTTTGCACATTCAAAGCATTTACCATTATAACCATCAGTCATCCTGAGTACATCACAAACATTCTTAATTTACAAATACATCCATAGTGTACTAAATTCTTAAACTTCACTGGAGTTTAGGGTCTCACAGACAAAAAGGGTTATTCATGGTAACTTTCCAATTTGAACAGTGGAGGAAGACCCTAGATGTACATGTAAAACCTGGATAGAAGCTCCAACTTTTTACGTAAGCCAGTTGAACAGCTTCCTCACATGTGACGTTATCTGATCCAAAGTGGCAGACCAACTTACAGTACTCACATATGGGCTACATGATTAAGAGTAAGACACCATAACCACTCAACCATGGAGGCCCCATACAACAAACTTAACTAAATACATGGCCATACAAACATTGAATAAGCTTGAGAAAAAACAAACATAAAATAGTATCACCATTAATTTTAATATAACTTAAGTGTACAACAACTTTAAGACATCATAATTTATTGTGGTTCTGTTGAAACAATCCAAAAATAGCATTTTAGATTTAATAGCTTTATTTCTATTCCATAAATATTAGTTATCATCATTGTTTTTCAATAGTGAAAATTGGGTCATTTAGATAATATTTATATTAGATTTAATATATATTCCTTTTATATCAGATTTAATATATTTTCCTTTTAAAATATGGAATTTAAATCTGTTGAAACAATAAAAAAAATAGCTAGTATTTAAGATTTGATATATTTGAGTATTAATAAGAGGAAAACAAACCATTTGTAGATCATCAACAAATTAAAAAAAAACAAGAGGACCAAGATATCGCTCACATGACTATCATTGTTTACTCATTTAAACATTGTTTTCAACCTGTGACCTAATTTTTGACCCCAGATAACCCATGTTAGAACTTGCCCTTAACATAAATAAGACAAAAATTCTGACAAGATTTTGTGAAGATCCAAATAAAACCATGACAAGTACAGCATAGACAAGGTTTTTCTCTACCACAACCCACATATAATTAAGACAAACATTCTGAGAAGGTTTGGTGAAGAACCAATCAAAACTGTAACATATGATATACAGTGTTAACAAAGATTGCCTAGGATTTGACCTAGTGACATAGTTGTTGACCCCAAATAACCCATATTTGAACTTAACCGTTATATCATTAAAACAAACAATTTGACAAAGTTTTGTCAAGATCCAATTATAACTGAAATCTGCAGTGTTAACATGTTTTTTCATAAGATTTGATCTAGCGACCTAGTTTTTGACTCAGATGACCCATCTTCGAATTTGTCAAAAATATCATAAAGACAAACATTCTGACAAGGTTTCATGGTGATCCAATCAAAACAGTGACTTCTACTAAGTTCTAGAGTGTTCACAAGGTTTTCCAGCAATTTACCCTAGTTTTTGACCACATATGACCCATTATCAAACTTGACATACATATCATCGTCACAAACATTCAGAAAAAGTTTCATAAAGATCCAATCAAAGCAGTGACTTCTAGAGTGTTCACAAGGTTTTCCCTTATTAGGCCCAGGTGACTTTGTTTTTGACCCCAAATGGCCCATTGAGATTTTGTTGATATTAACATTCTGACCCAGTATTGTGAAAATTGAGCTAAAATGTGGCTCTTAGTGTGTTCACAAGGTAAAGTTTGATGCCGCCGGACAAAAACTGATCACAAAAGCTCACATGAGCACAAGTGCTCATGTGAGCTAAAAACATGTAAAACATACAAATAATATCACAGAATAACAAATAACAATATCCAACTGATGTCTCTGAATATTGACAATCTTATAGAAATTTAATCACTTTTTGATGATTTTGTGTCCCCATTGCTACAGGAATGACCATTCCCGTTCATATGTTGAAGTTTATCTTGCTCCATGACAGCTTTTATTGGTCCTTCCCCAGTGAAAGAACTCGGGGTTTTAAATGAACCCCCAATACGATCCCATAATGTGAAAAACTGTCCGTAATTGTAGTTATAGAAAAGGTGGTGATCAGTGTGATGAGCGGAACCATTTATAAATGGTTTTAACTTGTCTGGTACCCTGTAATCACCGTCATGAATAGACACAGTCCAAATGTTGACAAACACAAACAAGCAAAGGTATAACACTTTGTGAAGAGGAAACAGAAATGGATAGATATGGTAAGGACAGCTCTGAAGAAAGCCATCCATTGGGTGAAAGGCGTGGCTTGCAAAAGGGGTGGGGACTTTCCATTTATGGTGATCTTTGTGTAGGTGTTTGTACACCAGTTTATGGTGCAAGAATCTATGTATCCAATATATACAGGAATCTGTGAACAGTATAAATGTGAAGGCAGATACACCAATCCCTATCATACCTGAAGATAGAAAAAGACAGCAAATATAAGTGACCATGCATGTCGAACATGAAACACAGAAATACATTATGATATAACCTTACAGTACTGGTATCAACTAACATACTAAGTTTGATACAGATCATAAATAACCAACATCACTTTCACTATCACCATTATCAACACCAACATCATCACTTTCACTGAATTGTCATCATCATCACCACCACAACCAAAATAGACATTAACTTGTTCACTTCATCATCATTTAGTCAGCATCCATACCATTGTTTTTGTGAGAATTTCTACATACATTGTATTTTATTACAAGTGAAAAATCAAACATTTGCAAGATACATATAACATGATATCATGTAATTAAAACAATCAACATTCAATCAGCCTTAACTAAAATGTTTTTCAATTAGTGATTGTGGTCTAAAAGCGATCCATTGTCTACGTTTTCTAAGTGGTAATGCTAGATCCATTCTTTCCAAGTAAATCAGCACAATATTGTACCTTTGTAATATATATATCATAATCATATTCTTTATTAAGTCTTAAGGATGGACACTTTTCAGTCATTGACTTGTTTAAAGCCAGGCAGTCTAAAATACATAATACACCCTTCTCTCCATATATACATGCACAAGTATAAAATGTACAAACAATAAAAAATGCTAAATCACACCATAGGACAATAATTATATATAATATAGTCAGACAATTTAGGCAAAAATATCAAGACAGCAGCACAGGACTGGTAAAGTAAGACAGACTATTTTCAAAATTCAAGTAGAATCACACTATACACTTGAATAGCAAATAGTGATTAAAAGCACAAGCAAGCGATATATAATAGCTCTGCAGCAGATTCAACAGACACATAAATTAACAATGAATCAGTAATATCAGAAGTACAGTACAACCTCTCCAGAGCGGCCTTCTATACAAGCATGATTTTTTCCAACTGCACAGAGCAACAATTGCTCAACATTAACATAATTTTGCTATACCAAAAGGATGTTACTTTGGAGAGGTTACATTGTACATTTAAAAATCTTATTCGGAAGTTAATTGTGATGCTTTTTCTATGTTAAATTTATGAAAATGAAAAATGTTGATACAATCATAACAAACCTTGATACGGTACACATGATAAAAATTTTATCAACTGCATACAGCGATATACTGTTCAGATATACTGATATACGGAAACAGTCCTAATCACGAGTACAATACATACCTAATTTACTGTCAACATTATCATATAGTTTACTGTGACCTCTGACCTCTAGCAGAAACAATGCTACAGTAGGTATAGCCATCCATGGAACAGACTTACAGGTGTATATTATCTCTAAACGTATCTGGTCCTGAAAAAAAATCAGGAAAATTAAGATGATGTAATATTCATAATGTAAGACCGACATAGTCTGTATAAGTTGTAAAAAATATTTGTTTCTTGTTACATGCTCATTAAAAAAGGTAGGTAATTTTTTATTTGAAATTTTTATTGTTCATGAAAGTGTGCAGACAGGTATAAAAAGTGAGTAAGTTGTTGTACATACAATGTACCGGGCCTGATAAAGTCTAGGATCTTGGGGAAATATTAGGGCAGGTCGGGTAACCAGAAACAATATCTTTACACATTAATACCCTTATGTGACAGATTTATAAAGTAAAAGTGAAATATCAATAACATAGTATTACAAAACAATATTAAAATTAAATAAATGAATAGTAAGACTTTGGTTATGGTGAGTATTAATGTTATAAAATAAAATTATGCAGATTTATTGTTTACATTAATTCTCTTTAATATCACATTTAAATTCACATCAAAATGGTTATATCTATTATTATACATTATCTTATGGCTACTTACTCTATCTCATGGTAATCAACAGAGCTATACAAATCAATATATTCACAAAAATATTGGAAGCATGCTAAATACAGTAAACATAAACTTGTGAACAAAGGTCACCCATTGGAAAGACAAAAGGTGGCCTTTATTGACAGGTGACCTTCATTCAGAAGTCATTTTGTTCTAAATAATCAGTAACATTTTTTAAAGAATGACCTTTATTCATAGGGTGGCCTTTATTCAGAGGCGGCTGCTAACACAGATTTGACTGTACTTTCTAAGCAGATTATGATGGATAAATCATAGACAATACCTTCAAAAATTGCGGATGTTTCATCAGACGTCGATCAAATATGAAGAGATAGCTTAATGTCGCTGTTACTAAGTAGAGGACATATCCTCCCAGTATGACAACTACGTACAAACTGATAAGCTGTCTAATGACGTCATCTTCTTTCCAGGAAGCTGGATACACATATGGTGTGAGAACATAGTGGTCAGCAACATTCAATATCAAATCCATGTCTTCTCACAGCTCAAACTAGAGAAATATATATGTAATTTTAAGATATTTAATTAATAACATAAAAATTATATTGGTCAATGTGGACTATTTATCAAACATAAGAATAAAAAATTATGCTGCTGACTGTAATAGGAGGAGGAAAATAATGTACCCAATGCAGGGCTCTAACCCGCAACCTCCTGCTTGCAAGTCAGATGCTCAACCAACTGAGCTAATATTAATCGGGCTGGTGAATATCCCAGCTAATTTAAAATACAATATACCACACCGCTACACTGACCATACATAGGTAACTAAAAATAAACTCCAGTGCGGGTTCAAGGGGGGACACCCGACAATTGCACCCCTTAAAATCTCCAACCATGGACAGAAATGAAATATCATTCAATGAAATAGTTTTCAATTATTAAATTCCTAAATACCCCCCCCCCCAGTCTGAAATCCTGGACCCTCCTCTGCTACTCACTGATTGTATACATTTATATATTCACATTGACCATAAATCATTTTTCTAAAGCATTAGCCTTGAATGTATAGATCCAAATATATTTAAAACCAAGTTTTTAAATGTACTGAGGATACATATCATAATTGTTAGGAAATCCTCAAAACCAGGGACACTATATTACATACACAGGTAACTGTATCATAAATAGATTATAAAAATAAAAAAAAAAAAAAAAAATTATTACTAGATCTATATTAACAAGTTACATAGTAATAAATTTTTTTTTTTTTTTTTTTTTTCATATTTTTATAATCTATTCATGATACAGTTACATATGTGATTACATAGTGTTCATGGTTAAATTATTGTAAAACCAGACATTGTGTTATACGTCTCTGGTAAAACTATAAACTAGTCTGACTATATTGGCAAAAATTCATCGATTATTGAGAAACATGGGCATTATTTAAAAGTTTCAATAGATATTTTGTGTATTCACAAACATTAAATAAATCGATATCCACTCATTCAGTATGAAATCTATATGCATAATGTGTTCACATAGGTTTTATGATAATACTTGTGGTGTTATGACAGGTATGAAAATTTTGAAGCGATTAAAAAACATGTCATACAAACATGACATTCACATATATACATGGTTTTTATATCTGTATGTCACAAAGTGTTTTGTCTTAATATTTGCACAAAACAAATCATAATTGTTGAACTCAAAAGATTTTAGAATAATCTACATGTATACTTGTAACTTTTATGGCATTATTCATGAAACTGAATTTGATTGCATCGTCTGATTTAAAAAATCGAGATTCAAAGTAAACAAATATCCATTTGTGGTTGAATTTAATAATGTAGACATATTTGAGAATTAGTATAATATGGACATTAAACACGTACACCATGCATGTGCAGCGTGTAAAACGCTATTATATACAGTATACATACATAAATTAACATTTATAACATCATTTTACCCACCAAGACATGCACAATAACGTGGTAACAGCACATATTAGATTGATGCAATAACTAAATCAAACGAAATCACCTTTTCACAGATCTCTATAACATCAAATCCAGTGTTAATTTTCAACAATTTACACTTTGACATACAATCGAAACGATCGACTGACCCCGTTTTATAAAGATCAATATAGAAATGAACAATACACTACAATTAAAGGAGTGTACTCGTGGTTATTTAAGTCCTAGTTTACTTAGACTGTATGTACATCTAATGAAGACAAAGATCTAACATTAATCAAGATCAATCATGTGGCGGGTAGAGTCCGATCTGCTCAGAAATGACATCCACTTCCGTGATACAGTTTATCAGAGACGTACGTCTCTGAGTTTGATATATATATGATATTATATAGTCACTAAATGGCTTGTATGATTTATACTATATATAAAGGGATCACAACACTTATATTTGTGAACAAATATACATCTACTAGTATCTGCAATGGTGACGAATATAACAACCATAAGAGGAACAACAAACGATTTTCCACTTAAAAATAGCTAGGTTTACTAAATATATATAGTCATGAATTAACGTCCCTTTAAAATGGTACGGTTCACCTATACTATACATATATGTCTTTGTTGATATGGCGTGTCTGTCCAGCAACAAATACATATCATACATATTGAACTTGAACATCGTAAAACGAGGCCAAAACTATCAAATTAAGTCCACGACTTATGACATTAATAAAAATATATACCAGTGACGTAATATACATGTATCTCTGTAAATACTTACCAGTTTATTGCACAGATTCCAACAATTAATAAACACCAAAGTAAGAATCATACGGAGTATTAACTATGTTAACAGGGACTCATTACAGTCCCTGGTATTCCTAAATTTCTAATCACTGATTAGCTGACAATAATTTGTATTTATCTAGGTCATAATCTAGTTCACGTGAGCACGCCAATCGCTAACCAGAGTTGTCGTTCCTTTCCAATCCACGACATCTCTTGGTAAAGATTGCACCCGATCAGTAATTTGAACAATGTTGTGTGTCAGATATGTTCGGTGCAATAAGGGAGTCTACAAGATCCAGCATCCCTGATACTATATATGTATATGAAATGTCCAAACACATCTGGTAGGGATTAACAATCACGTGACTCGAAATTGGCGGGAAGTAACACCTCCAGTCATTTCGCTTACACAGAGGAAGAGTTATCTCGTTCTCATTGAATCATTTTTTTTTGGATTCGTTGTTTGTCATTTAGAATGTGGTATTAAAAGAAGCTACAAAAATGGTCTGATAACCGTTTCGCACAATTTTACTTATTCATTTAGCTACACTGTGTAATCACAAAATCTTTGATAATAATTATTAATTTGATAATCTACTATATTAATCTCTTGATGTGGTCAGGGATGTTATATTACAGGGATACGCAACGGACGGAAACTGGCTGAAAAACAGTGCCTAGGGATATTCGCGCGAGAGCGCATGCGCACGCATTTACCGTTAATGTCGTTATCTAGCTGATAAAAGATGGGTCAAATATTCTCTTCAATCGGCTTAAATAAATGTTGTTTTTGCATAGAGTTTTTTATATATTGATCTTAAAGTGTTAAATATTTTACAGATGTTGTAATTTTGTTTCTAAATATTAGTGGTTCTAAAGATTTCCAAGTGTTTGTGACCGTTCGAAAATCAAACTGACGTGATAATTTGACCGAAATTGTCGCATAATAGAAAATGTCAGTTTTTTGCGACAGCTTTAGTACGTGAAGATATTCTTAATTTCACGATATTTTGCCGTGGTTGAAGTGTGACATACTTCTATATTGGCGGTATAACTATAATTTCATGTTTTATTTTGTTATAATACATAATTTCGCGATCGATTATGACCAAGTTTTTACAATTTACAAAATGGAGGCCTGATCTGACGAGGAAAATATTGCACTTTTTGTGACATCATTTGTATGTGAAGATATACTCTATACTAAAATTTTCTTCCATAATTTGATACTTACACATGTCGATATTGGCGGCATGATAATATTTTCATGATTACTTTTGTAAAAGAACACAATTTCGCGATTGATTATGACCCCATTTTTACGATTCAATTCAATGGCGGCCTGATCTGACGAGGAAAATATTTCACTTTTTGCAACACCATTTGTATGTGAAGATATACTAAACATTAAAATTTTCTTCCATATTTTGAGACTAACTTACGTCGGTATTAACGGCATAGCAATAATTTCAAGAATTATTTTGCTGTAGTACCTTATTTCGCTCTCGATAATGATCCATTTTTACCGGTGCATAGCAAAACGAAAAAAAAATCATATAAACACTAAATTAGAATCTACATAGATTCTAGCGCAAACCAGAAACGGTGTAACCCGAATATATTATTTGGTATGCACATATTTTCACACCTATTATTCGAAATCGTCAATTCATAACAATGGTTGATTGAGAATCAACTGGCATGTGACAAACAAAATGTACATCAATTCATACACGAAGCGTGTCAACAGTTAAATTTTTCAGATTGAGTAAAGTCAAACAATTTATTCATGACTCGTACAACATTATATACATACATAATATGCAAACATTGTAGAATACGTGTATACATGCCTTTCCATACAGAAATATAAGATACAGATCAATTCTTTAAATATCTACTACACATTTACAATAAAATTATTGTCAAGTCAGTCTTGAAATAATGACGGTATATTACGTACATTATAATGCTAACAGAATTCCAGTTATTCTATATCTGTTTATAATGAAGAGAGCAATGAAGAAACATTACTTTAATCTTATTCAATATTTATCTGGTAATGTACATCTTTAATGATGGGTTAGTTGTAAGGTCGACCAAATTATGGTTTTATGCTAATCGCCACGAATATTTAACTGTGATCTCAGGTACTTGACTTGTTTTTGTATTTGCTAAAATAATATCAGTTTTTCAACAATGATTAATTACTGTCATAATCAATATGATGTTTATTATGTTTTAAATTATGACATAACATTTTATTGGTGGAACCCTGTTGTTTCCAATTAATGGTCACACACCGTGACCTAATGCATTCAAATGACATGTGCAGCTGTGAAAACAATGTAGATTTATGAAACATAGACTACCCCATACTGTTTTCCATCCGGTTTATTAACAGATTGTTTCCTTGTAATCAGTAAAGATCGTCACTGAGATTATGATTATGACTATACGAGGGCATATCGTACGCCATTTTGGCGGAAGATTAAAAGTTACAGATTAAGTCTTTGGCTAATAAAATTGATACGCTATAATAGAGACATGTATTATGAAAAACAAAGATCAATAACAAGATAAAGTTGTTCATTAATACAAATTTATACGAATCAAAATTACAAATAACAAACCTTTCACCATAAAATGTGTAACGTACGTACATTTCTTTCGTACAAAACATTCATGATATATAGCATTTCTTTAAATAAAAGTTTAACCATGAACATTTCTTCTTCAGCTGATAAATAGAAAAAAGTTCCACAATACAAAATTAAATTTGGTCTTGAGTTGTTAAATCGAACAAAACTTTCATGATATAAATATTTGTTATACAAATTTAATTAAAATGTTTAGCATTCGATCGTACATTTTTTCATAATATAAAAGTTTCTTTCGAGAATTTAAAGTCAAATTTTAGCATTCTATCGTACATTTGTTGTCATGATATAACTTTCTTTCACAAGTTTATTCCGTGAAAATTTCGCCTTCAGCTGATAATTTGAAAACAAGTTTCACGATATAAAATTTAATTGTACAAAACTTTCATAATGTAATATACTACATGCATTTCAATTTTTCATACATATTTTCATGATATAATCGTTTCTTTTAAAAATTCAATTTAAATATAAAAAAAATAGCAGTGAAAATTAATTTCGTCTTGAGCCAGGTGTAGCATCACTGCTTGTGCTCATAAATCGAACAAAACTTTCATAATGTAAACATTTCTTTCCTACAAAATTTACATAATATAAGCATTTCTTTCTCAAATTTAATTTAGAAAAAATAAGTTGTGAAAATTAATAACAAACAAATAAAAACTACGAGGAACTTGAGTCGATCAAAGACCACTAATGTTACTTTTTGTCAATTATCGATTCTTTGTGTCATTTTCATGGTAATTTCGGTAGTTTTGATACCTTTGCTTTCATTAACTAGCCTAGGCACTGATAATCTATATTTGATCAGTGGATGATAAGCGGTTGCACATCCCTGTAATATAGCATCCCTGATGTGGTATATAATGCAGTGAATTTGGTTTTTGACTAAAATGAAAATGGAGTTTTAATTGAGACTTACTTTGTTCGCAAGACTCAAAACATCAGTTTATACTGGCATGTTAAACGTATTCTTAGTAAATAGCAGGTACGTATATAACGTTAATATACGTACCTGGTAAATAGGTAACAAATGATAACATATCTAGTCAGACACAAGATTTCTAGACAGAAAAACACTTCAGTCCGTTTGAGATTCGCCTGACTCAAAATTTGTTCGTGGAACTGGGACCTTGTCAGTTTTTAGACAATATACTAATCCAAACTTAGATCTATTTTAGTTTCAAAATGAAATGAATCCTAAAATGAATAAACATTTCTTGGAACAAGTAAACTGGATAAGCACAAGAGTGAGACCAGATATGTCTATTAAAACAGTCATATTTACAGGTTTAATCTACTATCTAGCTAACTGCTGTTTGATAACTACACATATTGCCTTCAACTAAAACTGCCTCCAGCTTCTTCAGAGGTTATTCAATACAGAAAATGATCTTCCTTAAAGAAATGTACCAACCAGTCTGATCAATATTACCAGGTAGTTGTATTAGATACAACTACCTGATATTACTCATTACATTAATCAGGACAAAGACAATTTAACAGTATGTTCACTAAGTACGTATACAATGAACTTTTCTATTTTCCCCGCTGTTGATCAGCCAGACCTACAATTAACACAAGACTGGAAAGGTGATTGGACAGTACATGTACTTTAAAACATGACTTCAGTTAAAGAAATGATATCACAGTACGAGATATCTACAATCCTTGTTGAATCATCCCTACGAGGAGTTACGCAAATAATTAATAATTTACGAAACAACGCGATATGTAATAGAATGTACAAGCTTGATCTTTTCTAACGAATAAAATGAATTCAGAAAGATCAAGAACAAATGTATGAGACTAGATATGTCTATTAGTCATATTTACATGCTTCAACTTTTATCTATATACTGTTATGTGAGAACAGTTACTGTAGCCTTCAACTGGAACTGTGTCCAGCTTCACAGTTTTAATAGCTATCGATTGTATAATGATCATGTTTTAGAAATTTTCAACCAAGCTAATTAATACTACTCACTACATCATAAGGAAACTAGAAAAGTACTGTCTGAACAGTACATGAAGTACAATGAACTTTTATAAATTTCCCGTTTATCAACCAGACCTACAATTAGCACATGGCATGAAGTGTGGCAGACTAGATCCAAGAAGCATGATTTTATACTTTATTTAAAGAAATATGACATCATTGTATGATGCATCTACCCTCCTCGTTGAATCCTCTGATGACCCGATACGTAAGAAATCAATCTACGCAACAACACGATATGGAATAGAATGTATTTATTCACAATGATCATTAACAATGTATGTTAAAATCTGACAATGATACAAATGTATGTGATAAAACAATGTACAGATAGATGATTAGTTAACAGGCAATGTCTAAACTTACTAGAACAACTCCTAAGATTCAATCAGGTAATAAACCTGTTTGGGACAGCTGACAAGATTTTATTCTTTATCTTAACAATTAGTGACGTCCAATGCATCTGTATTTAATATTTTGTACAATTTAAATCAAAATCAGCAATGAATATGTATTTGGATATGGTTCTACTTAAGTCCAAGACACTTCTTTTCTTCATTTTGTCATGTACTACTATATACACAGTCCACAAGAATACAATAAGTACACACGAGTGTAGTGATTGAATCAATATAAAAAGTTATGCCACCACATTTGTAGCATACAATAAAAAATATGACAAAGTAATTCCCACCTCAGTCAATGGTTTATCAAAGAGACATACCGGTAATAAAACACAAAAAGACCATCTTGAACACAGTCGTAGCAACGTTTCCATAAAATTGTATTATTTACCATGATCCAGCAAAGTAATTCAAGGCATAAAAATTCTGGATCTAATACTAGTAGCACAACTAGTGTGTGTGTG
Source organism: Lutraria lutraria (assembly GCA_964023205.1). Classification (NCBI taxonomy): domain Eukaryota; kingdom Metazoa; phylum Mollusca; class Bivalvia; order Venerida; family Mactridae; genus Lutraria; species Lutraria lutraria. The sequence continues at coordinate 30,725,599 of OZ026843.1, forward strand.
TGTGTGAATTAATTTATTCTTAATACATGATCAATCTAGTTTTAATGATGCCACACTAAAAAGTCTTCATAATTTCTGTCCAGCATAGTATAACATAATAATTTCTTATCTGTAGATTGAGAAAACCCTGGTTGTACTTTTATAATTTATCCAGTCAATAAAATTCAGAGAGGTACCCCAACTAACAAACAAAATATTGATAGGGCAACAAATCACATGTTTTGGCATGCAGTAAGAAAACATCCAGTATCTAGCATTAAATGTTTTCTCAGTAGAAATTAAACTTATATAATCTTAAATCCATCAGATCAGTTCCAGGCTTGAATTATATGTAGGCCTAGATAGACAAGACACCAACTGGCCCCCAGCTTGTAGTCTGAAGTGTTAAGGTACGTCACATTGCTTCATACCTAGGCAGAACTCCAGCATATATACACATGTAAAGTCTTAAGTATCTCTCCACAGTTCTTAAAATCATTTCTTAGGTGGAACTCTGTAAAATAAAATAATATATATTAAGAAAAATTATTCATGTTTCAAAATATTACTAGCATAAATGTTATTTGGTTGTTAAGTTTTTAATTACTTGTTTCTGAATTAAGTATTACAATTTACCACTTAATGTAATGAAAACAACTTGAATTGGTATTGTTGCTATGCTCAAGGATCACAGGTTACCATCCCAGCTTTTATTATGGAGGAAGAGCTATCTGGGCAGAAATCACACTACCACATGTGAAATTTTGTACCTGTGTGTGACTGGAACTCACAGAGGTGAGGGCTGGTAATAACTAGTCAGAGACTATAACCATTCGACCATAGAGGTGCCTTGTAGTAATCATTTAAGACCACAACTTATAGTACAAGCCTGATAGTGATTAATTTACCTGTATTGTCCAACCACTACAGCATGGTCTCTCTCGTATGGTTCCAATGTAAGTTGTTCCTGTGGTTTTATTTTCTCTTCTTTCAATTTGTTAACTTCACCAGCAAATACAGCCTCAGGTGCAGCAGTAGAATCAACACAATTTGCCTGAAAATAAATATTACAATTATATATAGCCTGACATTGAGCATCAAACAAATACTAACAGACCAGACATAGAAATCAACACAAATTACTACTGATTAATTCTACTGCAAGTAAACATGGCATGTTCCAAACCAGGTGTTACTACTGTCTTCACCCTGACACACTTTCACAAATGCGGCAGCTTGCTAATTTCTATTCTGGAAAGTGAAGTTTCACATATCATGATATCAAGTATTCAGGGTATTGGTAAATATAGTTGATCTCCAACCCTTTGACTCCGTAGTTTAAGTGTAAATAAAGTAACAAATAAACAACAATTATTCCAAGTAAGGTCAAAGATTTTTGTGTCAACATGGTTTGTTCTACAGCGTATGATAAAATGGATTATACGAAATATGCTAACAAGAAATAAAATGAACTCACCTTTATTGAGATAACAACATGTCCACCATTCTTCAAGAAATTATGAGCATTTATGGCGACAATTCTGGCTTGATCTGGTTGAGCAACATCAGCAAATATTACATCTACCATACCTGGAAAAGTATTACAGTCAAAACATTACATCTACCCAGTCTTCAAATAAGTGGGTTGCCCCCTGCCCGAAAGGATTATTTCCCTTCTTTAAGTCCTTTGGGGGATAACCTAGTTTTAGAAGAGTTTCCTTCATAAAGTATATAGTTGGGAAACCTGTCACAAAAAACTAATTCAAAGACTGTCTACCATACCTTAGTCAGTTATAAAATCTTTTTGATAAAAAAGTGTCCTCAGTGTAATATAAAAATTCAAGTGAAGGGAATTTTGTTCAGGTCATTGTGGAAAAAAATACTTTTCATCTACAGAGACTGGTGCTTTATTTTAGCCCAAATTCAGCCCACCCCAAGATACATGGAATGCTATTGTGATAGCTGAAAACAGATAAAGTAAAGGTAAAAGGAAAATGTACATAGTACCAAGTGAATACACCAAATTAATTGATATTGTTTTGTTGTACTTGATTGCAACAGGAAATGAGTCATTAAGTCACCTGGATGTGATATTAAGTTTGGTTTAAACATTAGCTACATTGAACATACCAACAAGCATTCTGTATTTGTGTGGATGTCTGGCATCTTCTATGATTGGAATAATGTTCGTTCTTTTCTTTGCTACATTAATCAAGTCACGTCCACTTCTGTGTGAGAATTCAACTGCATAAACAAGTCCTTCCTAAAATATTTATAATGTAAAAATATAAGTCAATGTGAAGAAGCATTAGACTGAGTCAGCCGCATGACTGATAAGCATATGCTGATATTAGGCAAATTTTAGCCACCATGAATATTTTTGGCAGTTCGATCATATGATAATGACTAGTCTTAATAGATAATCAATATAACAATATAACAGTATACTTATGTTTTATCAGAAAGTAATTGTTCCAGTTAACTTTTAATATTTCTTTAGGAAATGCTTTTATTTCAAATTACATCAAACTTAACAATAACAAGACTTTCATAAAATATAAACTTATCATATAAAGCATCATCAGTTATAAACAGAGAATTGTAAGTGACTATGGTTATGACTCCCCATTAATAATAATACTTACTGGACCAACAACATCCGATACATGGCTTACAGTGGTCCCTGAAGCTGCCCCGAGGTAGAGGACTTTCTTTCCAGGTCCCATATGAATCTGGTCAACACCGCCCAGAATAGCTGCAGCTAACTTGGATCTAAATGGATTCCACGCTCTATACTCAATCTTCTTCTCTCCTTCCTAGAATTATGAAATCAGAAAATTTTACATACTAAGTGATCATTAATCAGTACCTCAGTTGATAAATCGTTATTAACAATTCATGAACAATTTGTATGACACACAGTAGAGAGAGGGGTACAGAGGATTTATGATCGATTTTTCAACATTTTTAACTCATTTCATTCAACAGAAATTATTAACAATAGTGATGAAATGTCTCCATATTATCTGGCACTGATGTGATGAAAATAGGAACCATAAACCCAAGCATTAAAGCTAGGGAAAATTTTCTTGTTTATCAAACTTGTCTAAGATATTAAGATCAAACATCTTGACCAAGTTTGGTGAGGACTGAATGAAAACTATTCATCTGAAAGTGCAGACAACTATTGAGGACATGTGTACTCAAATGTCTAAGTCAAGACAGCCATATCAACAGGGTTCTCAATAAGTTTGTGGCCAACAGGTCCAAAAGTTAGACTGACAGGCCTGCTAGAGGGGGTCTGAGCATTTTCTAGCAATATTTTATGAACTTTCGAGATTCCTAACAGGCCCAAACACATTTCTAAGCGGCTAAATTGGCCTGCAGTCTGCTGTTATTGAGAACCCTGTATCAAACATAAAATATATTTATTCAAAGGATTTTCGTACTACACATGCTAATGTTTTTAAATACTGTACAAAAAATACGGAACAGTAGAAATATGTGTGAAATTACCGGGACCAAATTTCACAAGTGAGGAAGCTGTACAGCAAGCTTACGGCTTTCCAGCTAATCTAGTAAAGTTGTTCTACCCTGATGTTTGGTCAGGGTCCTCCTCCATAGTTTAAGCTGTAAAAGATGTCAACTCTGACTGAATTTGAGTTCCCATGAATAAATTGTTGGAACTATTCAGTCTTCGAACTTTAAAGCACTAGCCTGAACTGTATGTGGACTATTAAAAATAGAAAATTTACCTCTAGCCCGAGTACACAATTTTAAGAAAGTTGACTAGCCCGAATAGAAATTTAATAGCCCCGGGCTGTGGGCTAGTGGGTTAGCGTGAAGTCTGACTATTATTAAATTAAACATCGCTGGAAACATACCTCAATAGAAATACGCTTTTCACCATAGACAGAATCACCAGGAACCATATTCAATGTGACCAAAGCATCTTCTTTACCACGTGCAACAAACACACCTGAAATATGCATATGAATATTTCAATAAATGTACCGAATCAGAATCTAACAAGTGCTATTTCATAGATTTTATCCTATGTTGATACATTTTTGTAATTGATTTATTTAAATGTTTGGACTACAATGGGTATAAATAAAGTTTATAATATCTTACAATACTCTTATCAATTAATACAGGCTAATAGAGGCACAAGCCATTGACAAGGTATTCTATTTGCTAGAGATTAAGGATAGTGTCATTTCATGTAAGTAAATAACATAATTTTACTATTACAAAGCCAATACTACTACATAAATTACATAGAGGGATAGACATGTGAAGGGAGAAAAAACTATAAAATATTACCATGATGCCTATGTGGCTCAACAACAACTTGCCTTCCTCCTCTAAAACCACCTGAAAAAAAGAAAGAAAATGATCATATGTCTTAAGTTAAGTATTGGCAAGCTTAACTTTTAATCAATTAAATTTTCATTTAATTTTAAATAGAGAAAAAAAATTGTTAAAACTACACCATTCCTTTGATAATCAAATAAATTTAAATCCATTGATGAATTAAACAAAATACAAACAAAAAACAGTAAATTTACCTCGACCACCACCTCGTCCTCCACGACCTGAAAAATAAATTAAAATTTTAAAGTGAATTTATACTTCACAAATACCATCTATGTTTGGAAAGAGAATTCACAAAACAATCCCTAGGTACAAACATTTAAAAACAAAAACTTGAGCTGCCAACATCTGATTTTATACAGATCCTCATTTCAAAGGAACTTCTATTGACTATTTCTATCATTTGAATTGGAATCTGAATTCTGATCTAAGAAATTAATTTCTGTGTAGAACTATCAAGTAACTTACCTCCACGGCCTCCTCCTCCTCCTCGTCCACCAAAGCCACCTCTGTCACCAAAGCCTCCTCGTCCACCTCCTCGACCTCCACCGCGGCCACCAAATCCACCGCCACGGCCACCAAATCCGCCGCCACGGCCACCAAATCCACCACGGTCACCACCACCACGACCCCCTCTAAATCCACCACCACCTCTATCACTACTGCCACCACGTCCCCCTCTAAATCCACCGCCTCCACCACGGTCACCACCACGTCCCCCTCTAAATCCACCACCACCACCTCTTGGAGAAAAACCTATAAAATACAACATTTATCATCTTATTCATTAGAAAAACATCTCTTCTTATGAAAGAAGAACAACACCACAGAAAGTACTTGTGTGCAGTGATTTTTTTCCAAATTTTCTCACTACCTATGCCCATCAAAACAGGGAAATTTAGCGCAACAGATTTCAAAATGGGAAGATATAATAACATTTATTTCTATGGAATATGTGATTATTTAGTAGTTTAAATTATAAATATAAATATTTCTACACTGTAATTGGTGACAATGGTGTGAAAACTGTCGTATTTTTCTTCTTTTTACATATGATCATGTGGAAACACTTCTTGTTAGGGGAAAATTCTGGCCATTTTAGGGGGAAAATGAAGGAAATTTTTCTAGGGGAAACTACCCATATACGGCAGTAGAAATAGCGAAAAAAATCACTGGTGTGGTTTTATTAACTACAAGCAACGATTTTAAATTTTATTTTAAATGAACCTAGAAATACCAATCTCGATGTTAGAAACCAAGCTAGTCAATAAGCATGATAAGATATAGTCATAGATGTGAATGAAAATGAGAAATAAACATGCCATGAGGTAACTCTGGAACATGTGTTTTGTTCTTTTATGAATGTTAAGTCTTCAAAATTCCCCAAATTTGGTGTTTCATGTATCATGAAGCACCTTTCCCATATCAAAGAGACCTGCCATAAAATGTGAAATTTGGCACGATAGTCTATAACAGCAAATATGATAAAAACAATCATAAAACCGTATTCGATCAGACCTACTTTGATATGATACACAGAAAACAATAATAAAAAAAATATATTTCTCCAGATCCTTAGTGTAAGAGGTCAGCGACATAAGACCAAATTAAAAGAACGTAATTCAATAAAAAGGTATATGCTTTAAAGAATTTAAGCCGCAGGCCAATGGCAAAGTAATTACATCAACGCACGCTTTTTACAATACCACGATGCCGCACCATGTGCACTGCATGCGAGGTCGATAATCGCAAATATCTTCAGGTTCTAGCCATTGACACGAATCAATTCCAACATGTATATGCAAAAAAATACGATAGATAAGCAATAGAAGCAAAAGTAATTACCTGGTCGTCCCATATTTAATCAAAATGTATGTATTTAGATGCGTGCTTTTAAATTTCAAAACACGTGTTCCTCTCTGTTTCCGGAAGTATAACCGGTGTCGTGATAAACATATAGTCGTGCGTAACACAACAGGAAATTTAAACTGGTTCTCGTTGACTTGTGTGTACAAAACTGCACTGTAAGATGGAGCGGGAAACAGTTCACAGGAAATGAAGTTACACAATAAACTTCAAAAGAACTTTTTTAAAACAAAACTATGATGACTGTGTTGATTTTCGTCAAAAATAAGTAGCTGTTTGCCTTTATAACAAATAATAACTTACGAACTATTTTTGTAAGACATTGGTTAAACTGGTTCCCGTTGACTTGTGTGCACAAAGCCTGCATCATGCAACGGGAACCAGTTTAGACATTTGTTAAACCTGGATAATTTCCCTTGCCCTTGGCATTATGAAAAACGGGCCTATATACTTTGGCTTCGTGTACATGCGTGCAAATAACTATGTCAATGAGCCATCCCCAACTTTTTTAACCATCCAGTATTGGAAAACCGATAATCTTTTTTATATAGAATAAAGAAGGCTATTGTTAAATAACTCGTCATAACTTTCTTTCTGTTTAACTCACAAATTTTGTTACTGTCACAAAAGTTTGTTGAATTCATCTGCCTTTTTATGAATATTTTTTTATTAGTTTAAAATAATAAATCAATGGTCCTTTTTAAGTTTGAAAACTATAACCCTTCATCCTTTTTGCGGCCTCTACTTTCTATTGTAAATCCGAAAAAATGTCAATTTATGTTCCGTTTTGTTTCAAATTTACACCATTTTGTTTAAATATTACAATATTTGTTACTATTACATTGTCTTGGTATTTTATTTTACTTTTAAAATATATGAAAATAATTAGGTTTAATTGACGTCTTCGAAGTCCTTTTTAACTTTTAGTCAACTGACCTGTTAAATTTAAATAAGAATTTATCGTCTCGGTAATACTTGGCTTTTTCCGTAAGAATACAATATAAGCTCGAAGATACCGATATCTCTATAGATATAACATACTTTCACAGAATATTACGTTCGTTTTTGTGTTAAAGCACGTAAAATAAGTTTAATGTTATTAAAAGGAAAAGTCGTATGCGCGGAGGAAGGGAGAAAAATAGTATAATTATTAAAACAATTGTTTCCTATTCTAAATAGTTTTTAATGTATATCTATAGGTTAAATTTAACAACATTTCCTTAAATTATCGAACTTAAGTAATGTACATGAGCAATGAAATGTAAAAACTTGTAACATTGATGTAACACTTGACAATTGCGTGAAAAATAAAATATAAATTTATTATAGATTAAGTTTATTTTTATCTGCTTAATTCTCTAGATGATAATTACACAATCAATCGCCTATTAAACAGACTCGATTCAAATACATAATTATACATATAAAAATTAAATGTTTATTTAGGGTTTATCTTGCAGAAGTCGCCGACATAAAAACAATTATCGTTTTCACTTAATGGCTTAATTTCCACGTTTGGTTACTAATGGTTATTGACGGCACAATTAACTCTATAATTACGTGTTACATTTATGAGGGAATTTTTTTTGTAATTTTTCAATGTAAAAATTGATTAAAGTTTTTTTTTATGTCCTCAGTAGTAATAACTTAAGTTACTCTTTTAGAATGAAAGTGATGCTTTTAAATAAAAAAACAATGTTGTTTTTAATGTCCACGGTTAAATATCACGAATTAAACCAGGGGTACACTGGATCTTTTATGATCCTTAAATTGCTTTATCACCAGTCTCCAATCAGAATGTATACCCTGCGGGTAAAGTAACATCCTGTCTGTGTTTTTATGGTTATGCAGACTTTCAATGCATAATATTACATTATCCATAATCCGTAAAATGTATATGAGAAGTAAACTATAAATTTTAATTTCTCTAAATCGTTTGAAAGGTCATTTAGAAAAGAGAAAAGGGGCTATTCGGAGTGGATTTAAGACAAAAAAAAATCTTTGCTCACAAATATCCCCTATTAACATACATCGGGAAGAAATATTACAAGCGCGTTTTAAGATTTTTTAAACACTGTCTTTGATAAATGATAAATTAGCAGTGTGTGTAGTGAAAACCCAACTATGAAAAAAGAGAAATTGACAGACCACTTGATGGCATCAATGTAATTTACTGCAATTGTACACTATCCTAAATGACTTTTCATGTTCCAATTATATAAATCTCATTGAAAACGATAAGTTGAGAAAACAAATTACATCTTTTAGACTATCATCCCATAAATTACTTATAGAGACTGGGAGATCAAATAATATTGCCCGTGAAAATAGATTATGTAAATTATGTACTTTAAAACAAGTAGAAACAGAGTTTCATTTTCTTCTTTGTTGTCCAAAATATTCACTCATTAGAAAAAAATATCTTGGTAATATTCCTTGGCCATCCGTAAATAATTCTATAACATTTTAACTACAAACAACAAAAAAATCCTCTACAAGTTAGCTTTATTCATAAAAGAGGCATTTTCAGAACGCAACAACTGTCTTACGTCATAATTTTGTTTTATTGTCTAATTGCATTGAACCACTGACTGTATTGTACTAATGTTTTGTATTGTATTTATATGCATTTTCTATATTTCTGTCATGTTTGTATTGCTTTTGTACTGTTTTGTGTACAATGGGCAAGTAATTGCCGATCTGTAAATAAAGTATATATATTCTTCAATGTACATATATGTAACGGATGCACAAAACTGTGAATGAAGTCTATAAGCTAAAGCAAGGACTTATATACATACAGTTAATACGGAAGTTGCGAATCCATGTATGTATATAAGTCCTTGGCTAAAGTAAACTATAGATTTTTTAATAAACATGCATACTCATAAACGGAGTATTACAAAACATTCTATTGAATTTTTGTGACTTTCAAATTTTTTTTTATATAACTTAAAGCCTCGGTGTACTTGTAGTGATACTAATTACTGTCTGTGAAATAAAGAAATATTTTATTAACGATAAAAATAATATTTATTTTATAATTTTTTTTATAAAAACCACAGAAAGTCAAGGACTTATATAAATCCTTGATAAAGTTATTACTTTAAATTAGTCTGTCTGATATCTGGGACCATGTATATATAATGATCCCAGCTGATATGAAAAGTTAAAATGTTATAGAATAATGAAGCATCGATTAGTCCCGATCCAACAGTATAAGATGCCTAAGGTAAGATTAGTCACACATGACTGGTTTTATGGCCCTGTATACCACACACGCTGCAGATAGGCAATAACACAATGATCTAATGATGGGTAACTCTGGTGATAATCTGATTAAACACACAAGTCAACGGGAACCAGTTTATAATCTGATAAGACCGAAATTTGACTTAATTCAACATCATCATCATCTTTAGTAATCGCATCCCTCATTTTGAGTATTCTCGCGATGTCAATTATCCTTGATTTCCCCGATTTCATGATGGTCATGAAAGTTGGCCATGATTTTTCACCAGAAAGTGTTGAATAGGATACCCTAGTATATTATTCATTATGTATTTAATATACAAAAATGTATAACGTCATTCTAGTTACTGTACTCTTTGAAAGAGTATACATGCCATAAACTGGTTCCCGTTGACTTGTGTGTACAAAGCCTTTGGTGCACTGCATCATGGAACGGGAACCAGTTTAATACGTGCCATTGAGCACGATGATACTTTGAAATTAGTTTTAATTAACACATGTAACCCACCACAACCCTTGCTCAAATTATCGAAATCTACCAAACAGAGCCGCTATTCATGTACTTATTATTTTTAGAACAGAAGAATGAAATCGTACACATGTTATATACTGCGAGTGGAGATGACTTCGATATTAATGGTGAAGTCATTGACCACCTAGTGAACGTACATACAGACCAGTGACTGAAGTACAAAGAGTTAAAACTTGACTCAATAAGTAGCAGCGCAGGATATAGAACGAAGACATTCATAAATGTTGGTCCGAAAGATGGCGGAGTGTTTGATGCAGTGACCAACGTGTTGGTATTTATAAAAGCGACAGGTCAAAAATCCAAACTAAATACACCATCCAAATTACAACATATTTCGATCACTACCTCGCGATAATGAAAGACATGAAAATGTTGTTAAAAATGATATTATTATGTAATCTATTATCAGAAATGGAAATCGGTTCTGCCATAGATGACTCAGTATCACATGACTCGGGTGATTTAGAAGAATTAATTAATTGTTTTCCAGCCGTTAAATGGTCACCTAAATTCTTACAAGCGCTGGTGTGACTCATAGCCGAGAAGAAGTTTCCAATGCAAAACATTTGCTTTAAACTGTTTCTAGATGTTGTGGACTGGTTTTCAAATGAAAATACATCAAGTATGCGGTATTGTAGGCCTGGAACTAGAAGATTCTGTGAGGTCGGTTATAGGCTTTTCAAGGGGAAATTCTTGCGATTGCGGACAGGTTCTTGAAGGTAGTCAGGATAAAGGATCCTGCGCATCGGAAAAATCTCAGATAAACTTTGCCATACCTTCTTTACCAATATTATGTACAGATAATAAATTAAACTTGAACCAATAATGTCTGGTATAATGGGTGATTCGATATCAGCGTTTGCTTCATATACAAACTCACGTTTTGTTAAGATCGGTATTGATAGTAAAAATATTGCGAAGGGTATTGGTAGATTCGCAGGAGATATTGACTGTTCGAACCAAAACAAACATTATTTGATAGAAATTTAAGATACCAGTTTGAATCAAAAGAAATAATGAACATTAACTGTCTCTCTGTCATTCCACAAAGGTAATGTTAATTATTTCTGTTTATATTTTGAATACATAATGAATAATATACGTGTTAGCTAGGCTATCCTATTAAACATTTTCTGGTGAAAAATGCTCATTGACATATACATTTCGAAAGAGTCCATGCTTTAACGGGTAAAAACCGATTGACACTGTGCAAAATGGCAATTTCATTATTTTTTCCCTCAGCCGTGAACGTCATCCCCATAGTTTTATTATCATTCTGTCGTTCACGTCATCATCACAAAATCTCCTCGGCGGTAAACGTCATCATTTTTGCGCATACCAGGGTCTCTTTGGAAGGGTCAAACATCGGTTTAAGAGCATGGACAGAGTTGTAACTTTACAGAATTGTTCATAGATGATATTTCGTTAGATCTGTGAGAATAAATAGTTCAAAACTATCGCAAACTCTTTAATTTCGGGCAATGAATGTGAGATTTGAGCATTATTTTCTGCTTGTCGTGTATAAACAGACGCTATCAGCTTTATTCCGCAAAGATAACATGCGAGATTGTTTGAATAGTTCACTTTAACCTTCCTGGTCATTCATATATCCTTAGATCCAAAAGAAAGCTCGAAATCGAGAATTGCTGGTAAGAAATATAACACTACTACTCACCCGTCATCGGTGTTAACCTCTGTTGGGTAGTCATCACTCTGTAGAGCATTCATCCGGTTATACCGTGTGATTATTCTTATAGACATTCGTTTCATTTTCGTTTCTGTGGACTTAACGCCCCTTTCCAACAGTATTTCAGTGATAAACGGCCGCCACATCAACAAGTTTTTCTGGACTGCATTCTGACAGGGACACTATATATTGCATATGTTAAAGTGTCCGGGCCTGGTTCTTCACAGCTAGTATATATATATATACTAGTGTACTCATTTACCCTTCCGCAAGGAGCCGACAACCGTCCTCTACAAATGGATGAATATCGACAGTTTGGTTATTTAAAACGAAACATGTTTCCCGTTTGCTCCAGGTATAAGCAAAGACGATCGACATTACGTCCGATATTATTCTAGAATTACAGAAAAAATGTTCAAAAATTCCCGATCCTCCTGTATGATCCCCCACCCTCTATTAGGCGTGGCTGCATTGGTTGTAAGTGTCGAATGAATGGGCCGTTAAACAACTGTGAGGTAGAAGTGTAAAAAGTAAATAAACAGTTACCACAACAAACATTCATGTCTTACAGAACTTTGCGTATACATTTTTTATTTTTATTTTATTTTATTGTTTGTTTCTTTAGACGTACATCATATTATCATTACACTGAGGAATTGATTGTCGGATTGTTGACATTTTACCACTAACAGCATATGTGTATGGTGAACAAAATGTTGTTTTACATAAATGGGGCAATATAACAGTGCTACAGCTAGTGATCAAAACGAAGACGTTTGTTACCGCATTTGGACAGTATTTGCCTCAACACAATGAATAATAACGACATTTTGTTATATACATGTATATTTCTCAAAAGCAGTTCAAGAACTGCTTAAATGTACTGACTATAAACTTCTTCTTTTCAGTACATTCGGTGATTATGATTTACTTTGTACATTGCTACCAGTCACATATGATGAAGAATATACATTGTATTGGCCCCATTTTCTGATATGATCCGTAAAATATGTATTCCTTATAATATTGCCGGAAGTGAGACGGTCTCGTTATATAATATCACATGACAAATTAAAAATATTCTTAGTCTTATAGTATTTAATTTTTATCAAATAATGTTTTGATATTCAGATTAAAGTCCCATAAGCATATACATTTATCGGTCGTAATAGTTTCTATTTGTCCTGTAACAGAGGCATCCTGGGCGTTTTCCTTCCATGCATACTTTGTAGCAAGAAAAAATGTTTCCGAAACCATTGTCGTATTTTTGTTTTCAATATCATTGAAAAAAATACTATTTATAGAATAGCTGTGTTTTCCCGCAGTCATAAATATGCACACGGCATAAAGTGACGTCACGCGCTCTATATATTTCAAGTTTACAAAAGCAAAATTCACAGCGAAATGAGTGTATTTAGAAGAAAAAGGGTTCGTTTCGTCGGTCATTATTATCTTGGGATAAAATCAGCAATTGTTTGTTTTTTTGCATAATTTTTTTATAGCACAAAGATAATGGGACTTTAACACGGAGATGAAGAAATGCCACGTTATTATTGACTGTATAATGATGTTTGAACTATAATCTAGAACATTATTGAATAAACGTGAATGGTCCAAGTTGATATTATGATTGGCATCGCCTTTTTAAAAAACACAATCATTTTAACAATATGATTAAATAAATAAGAATGAATCAATTTCACAATAATCTCAAATGGTGGTATTCAATGAATAATGCTGTTTTACAGCTTATAACTGAAAGTAATTAAAGTGGTACAACAACTTGTAAATGAAATACAATTATTCAATAAATATATACGTGCACAAAAATATACATGTACATGCATATATGATAAATTAAAAACGTATTCGATTTTTGGGACTTGATTCGTCAAGTCCCTTTGTAATCGGTGAGCAAGCTCATGTCGCCGGACTCCATAACAGCTTGGTTAAAAGAATACCGCATAAAGGAAATGGTACGCAACTAAATGGTGTGATTATAATTATACTGTAGATGTATCTGGAATATTTCCTCAATTAAAATAAGTGTGTCGGATCTAAATATATTTCAAATAATTTTATTGTAACTACAATGTACATGGGAAGAGTCATGTATCTAAATAAGTGAATTAGATTTGCTTGCTTATTTAGGCCAATGTGAAAGCTGTAGCGAAATCATAATTCACGTTATGTGTGCAAATTGCTGAACTACTTCTGGTGACCATGGGAAATATAAACCAAAGTACTGAAAGTACATGGAACGAGAACAACTTTAACAATTGCATGGCGGATGTAGAAAAGCGTAGTACCGTGGTCTGCATCAAAATTCATGCGCGCCGAGCGAGTGAAGACTATGGAAAGATATCAGCTTAGCCCAATACATCACCCTACAAAGAAATTCAACTTTTGACTGCTTTGTAGTTCCGGCCAAGAGCAGTGCCTTCAGAGCTTTAATTTAAATATTTAAATACTGTTAAGCGGGGTTAGGGTATTATATTGATTTAATGCTATAAGGAATATATAATTATATAACACATTTTATAAATTATTATGTATACGTCTTAGAACAAACTCATTATTGAGACATTGTAGTAGGATGATCTATCACGAGACCTTGACACACACATACAGTCCTACAATTTGTCCCAAATTATGACATAACAATTTCATATCAGCATTACATTTTGTACGAGATAGATATAAATCCTATATTAACATTGACACAATCAAAGAATGAATGGGTAACCATGTTTTCTACAATCAAACCGCAACTCTATTGTACCTAAATCAACAGTTTTAATGTTTTAATACTTTTTGGAATGGGCAATGGTTATCAGAAAAATCGTCCTTTTTGTGGTGCGTTTTTAACTTTTTAAATACGTTTATCTGAATACATGTAGTCCTTGCTGTGAGGTATGTTTGTTTCGCTGAATGGAATTAATCCCTATATGTACGTGCGAGCGTGCGTGTGTATGTTGAATTGTATCTGAATTATTTAGTAAACATTAACTTAAAATACTAAAACCGTACGTAAGAATATACAATAAACATGCCATGTTATTATAAATTGGGTGTTTTCAGTTAACGTTAGTGCTTAACAGAATGAACAAATTGATAACTTTTTATTGTTTCATAGCATCAATAGACATTTCTCCTTGCAATAAACTTTAATGTTTCAATGCATATAGATGTTAAAGAACGTTTCACTGTATATAACGACGTGATCTTCATATACATTCACGTACTCGTATGACAAGATGGAGTCACCTGTTTGTCCTTTTGATATAATCTTATCAAAAAGGCTCATTTTGGGTTTTGGTAGCATAATGTAGAACATAATTTAGAACTTTGATGACTATATAAAGGAATTCAGAAATCCCAGAGGAACATCACTCATATCATTCAACAATGATCTCTTTACGACTTTTGGTAGCAAGCGCTGTATTCACGGCTGGTAAGTTTTTTGTGTCTTACTTAAAAGTTCATTGATTTTGTAAATACTGCTTTGTCGTGTTTCTTTTGTTCTGTCTTCAAGAAAAGTTTGTGCTTTATTACTGTAAGTACAGTTCCTATATTATATTAGTTGTATCGGAATTTTATTATTGATAGTGCATGGTAACATATTTTTTGTGTTATTGTTGTACGTGGAATCTTGCGATTATGCTACGCCTATTTAAAAACACGTTATATTTTGGTGTTTTTTTTTTCCAGAATCCAGAATGAAATTATTTACCCGTAGTAGAAATTAATTATAGATGATTAACATATTTGTATAAAGCAATAGTTTGAGTGTACAAAGTTAATCAAACGTAAATATTTGCTGTTTTTATAAGTTGTGACCTTGCTTGACGACAATTTGAACTGTATAATTATCTACATGTACTTGTATTTTGTAAAGAAATCAACATAATGACCATTATCGTAGCCATGGTTATATTCACATTAAACCTATTTTATGATTTAGTGTTCAGTGCCTCGTGTCCACAAGGTTGGATTGAAAAACTCCAGAAATGTTACAAATTCACGTTAGAAAAACAAACTTGGGTTGGTGCCAAAGTAAGTGATTTACATACTGTCATTTATGTGTAACTGTACGAGTATTTGTCGCACCAATTACTGGTACTTACATATTTTAAGCAACCACTAATTATATTAATATAGACAGGTACTAAACTGAGTCATCTACGCCCAATCCTTCAAACTTGTCCATAATTCATTTGCATCTGTAAATATAGTATACGAATGGAAGGGCTCTTTGGTATATAGGAATAAAGTAAGCCATTGTATGTTTATAAAATGGTTTGTTGAAGTACTTGTTTGTGTATATCATATTGTTTCGATTAGCTGAGTTCGTACGAGTATTAACACCAATGCATATGTACATACTACACTTCAGGCGTCATGTGAAATGCACAACAGTAAACTTTTGTCCATAGAGTCTCCGGCTGAACAAGCAATGTTCAAGCATATTGCAGAATCATACAACCGTAAGTGTTGGGACATTTTGCACTTTTTGTTCTTTGCATTATGAATATGGTGTATTGTGTTACTGTCTGAATGGATTCTTGTAAAATATTACACAGTCTTCCTCTTGGTTTTCAATACATCGCGAATCGTTTACAGTTTGGTCGAATTATTGCAGTCAAACATTTTATACTCAATAAAGAAGGATACCATTGATTTATTGACCAGTCGGTTATGAATAAATGAACTATGTACTTAAATTTGTCTTGAAAATAAACGGTGCAATATACATGTATGGGTTAACAATTAATTGACGATTCAAATTTATAAGGAAAACAAGAATATCGGTAATACTAAATTCTCATTTTTTCTTAAGTCTGAATCACATATGGGTATTTCAATAATTACATTGTTGTTTTGTAATGCATCCTAGATACTGGCGATGATGAAGGTTTCTGGTTAAGTGCCACCGATTGGTCAAAGGAAGGAAACTGGGTATGGGAAAGTACTGGACAAGCACTCGCATGGTCTACATGGGGCCCGACACAGCCAAACAACAGAGGTGATAGTGAAAATTGTATGGCTGCTGTAAACTATTTCGACTACCAATGGAGTGATGAATTCTGTGATTGGAAGAACCATTTACAATATGTGTGTGAAAAACCGTGAGTAACTTTTGTAAATATTCTACATTTGATGTAATTGTACATGTATATATTCATATGACGATGGGTTGTAATGCTTAAGTCTTCATAAAGTACTAGTATATGTTGTGTAATTTTTTTATGTATCTTGTTAAGATAATCATAAGAGCACGTTCTTAAAGCACTTCTTCAAAACAAGGGTAAATTGACGTGCTTATTCCGTCACCGACATTGTTATATCATGTTGAAAAAGTGTAATTCTATCTGTCACAATAATTATTAAACAAGCTGAGGTTACTGTGATCATTTTCCTTGATATGGGAATGAAATAAAGACTTTATTTGGTGATTAGAGGCACTTCATTGCATATCATTTGAGCATATGTCATTGTGGCTTCTTTGTTATACTCTACGTGTTTTTTGGCCATACATTGTAAACAATTTTCGATTATCGTTGCGTGATTACGTATATCTTATTAATATTTTATTTCAGACTTGATCCAGCACCTGTCGTTGGATGAATCATCTATTTTTTGTTTATTTAAATGCAATGGATGAATGATGAAGTTGTAAATTTGTATTACATGTATATGTAATAAATCTAATAGATTCTCTATTTGTTGTCATGTATTCTTATCCAATAAAGCAACACATGCAGGCAGTAGTAATGGACAATTAAGTGTTGATAAAATTGTAATACATTCTATTTAAAAGACCCGAATTTAACCAACGTACATCAAATGAAACAAACATTATTACAGAGTTATACAAAACAGACATTATCAAAGGTATTGAAAATGAATATTAAAAAAAAAACAATAAAAATAGTTATACCTGTCAAGGCATAGATATGAATAGCGCACGTAAAGCAAGCAAGCATCAATGCAACGAATGAACTGACCGTCGAGACGTTGTTTGCATGAGCGGCAGAAACTAGCGTTGCACGACGATTAGCCAAGTATAAAAGGTTATACAGTGCCCCCAACAATAATTTCCCGCCAAAATGCCAGTTCAGTCCAATCCGAAGATAATAGGTATGACAGGTAACTGGCAGTTTTTTTAGTACGGGAGTGTATCTGATAATACAACCACAATTGACGATTTTCATTATGAAATGACTACACGAAAAACAAATATGAACTAGTGTGACATTAGCGCACGGTAGGTAAATGCGCTGCTGAAAAGTGTCCGCGATTACTCTGGTGTGTTCAAGTCCCCAGTGATGCGCATTTATTCATATACATTTCTACTTTTTGTACATTTATTTGTGATTATCATGGAATATCCTTATATGTTTTGCTATAATTTTTCATTTTTATTTATGTCATTTGTATATTGTATATATATATTTTTTATTTTCTTTTTTCTTTTATATATTTTTCTTTTTTTTCTTTTCATATATTCTTTATTTATTTTCAACAGATACATTATGAAACTTGTGAACGAAAATTGATAGTTTAACAATGAACAATGTCTAGGCTGCAAAAAAGAGTAACAAACATGAATAGTTTTCTATGCACCAGTAGATTTGACAAATTATTTAACATATATATTGATGTTCATTCATTCATAAGTATAATGATACAAATAAATATTTTAATAGTATGTATTCGACGTTCCTTTAAAAACTAGTAAAAAAAGAGAAGCGATTTCTGGATTCGAACCAACGCGGTAACTTAAACAGAGTTTGTCAGCCGCCTACCTTACCGACTGTTCTATCAAGCGTATATGAAAGATGTGAATGTTATCATCTTTACTTTCCTGTTTGTTTTATGTTGACTACACTGCATTTTATATTGAAGTTATTTATAACTTTGTTAGTAAACATCAAATGATCGTGGGAGAATAGTATAATTGATGTGATGGTAAATAAAAGGATGACCAATGAATGATAAAGATTGATTTAAAACCACAACAACAACAGAATATTACAAATACATGTATGATAAAATAAACACAAGTAAAGACATTCACAAAACAGTACATGCCATGGACGTATACAAAACACACACACAAAGACATTAATTTTGACCACACGACACTTTATATACCCGGTATATAGTGCGATTTTATTAAACTGTCAAAGCTGAATAATTACACGGTCGCTAAATGCGATTATTTTTAGCTTCGTATCACAGTTGATACTTTTCGTTTATTTTACCGTTAGGGAATCATCGGAATGTCTCATGTTTATGTAGTAAAACGAAGAATATCGTATCACTTACGAAATCAATCAAAGCTAAAAATAAATTGGAGCATTGCCCGTGAAATTATGCGACTTTGACAGTTTTAATAAAATCGCACTATAACTGAATGATAACAATAACTTAAAGAAAACAATGAAACCTAAACATATTGCTATTAATATACATTTACATTTTATATACGTTTTTGTGCCAGTACTTATGTATGATGCTAACTATAAATGTAAGAGAGACATGCTTGTGTAACATCATCAAGAAATTAGTAAATGTCTATACAATATACGAGCTCGTATATACACTTTTGTAGATTACGTTGTTCATTTTCCTTTTTTGCAAGAAACCAATGGCACAACAACATACTCCTTTGCACAGCTCTGGGTGATAAAAGGTCCACAATAACTACAACTACTACTATCTAAACTCAAGAGTGTGAACTTGGTTAGAGAGAAACTTTATTGTACTCATAGAAGCAAAATTTGGGCAAATGTTGGCATGATGTATTGGCTACATGATATTGGGTAAATTGAAGCAATACGTCAAGGGTTATTTTCTTCACTCATGTACTCATGGTGAAACGTTATACATGTACCTATTATAAAGATCACACTGTCTATCTCATGTTAGAATAGTTAATCAGACAATGAAATAGCTCACCAGCCTTCGTAAATAATCTTGTTTATTTATTATCTACCAACAAAACTTTGACCATTCTTGCCTTCTCCTCTGTCATATTGTAGTCTCCTTGACTTACAAAAAGTAGTTTTTTACTGTCGTTACTGCATACTGCCACAGGATGTTCCGCGCAACCTGAACATATGGTTCTCGTTTTGTGTCCATCGTCATAAATTTCCACAAGGTTACCGTTTTCCCAGTCACAAACAATTATTGTTTCATTGAAGATTGTAATGCCCGTAGGTGTAAACTTAGCTTTACTTGGTGTCTTGTAGTTCCAGAGTGGTAGTCCTTGGAAATTCAAACAGACGACGCCATTGTCACCGGAAATAATTACAGTTTTCTTCTCTATATTGACATCCAGGTATTTCAAGGTGTTGACGCCAATTCCAGTTTTAATTACACCGTATTGTCTTCCCTTAAGGTCCAGAATGTGAACATCACTCTCAATACACAATACGTAAATTCTAAACTCATAGTACTTCAGATCGTACAATAAGGAAGCATTGCATTTCAAAGTAATATCTTTCTCATTTAAGCGTTCAAGCTCTTTCTCTGCTTTAATCAATGTGATTTTACGGTCGTAGTGCAAAGATACGGCCACCGCTGTATCGGAAACACTCGTAATACCCCAAGGATGCGGCAAGTTCATTTCTGAAACCAAGTTAAAATCAGGGTCGTATAGCTGTAATGAGTCATGGACACTGTCACATAATGCGACAGCACCGTTAACTAATGTGGTCATACCGGTTATATAACAGCCACTCTCGGTGTGTGTCTTTGTATTTAGTACTTCAAGGATTGATATGTTTAACTTTGGCGGGTCTTCCTCTTTCTTCTCAATAAAGATACTTTTCTGCTTTGATGACAAGCTGATAAATGGTGCTGACACACTCCTGTCCGTAAGTGTCGCCTTTAAACCAGCTACAGAACTGTAGCGTTCTTTGGGATTCAAATCATTCTTCTGTTTCTGACCACTATCTGGTGCAATGGCATTGGTATTAGAGCGCTTAATTAACTTTGATTTCTTTTCCGGTTTGTCATGATCGGTATTATTGTAATCTGATTGACTGCCCTCTATGGAATTTTGTCGGGGAAGTGTTTTATTACGCTTGGTGGCTGTTTGGATTAACTTTGAGGAATTTGACCGCATAAACGTAGTCTTAAGAGGGTCTTTAGATGGCTCTCTTTGCAACGACATGACTCTGTCTTCACCACTTCCACTTCTGTACTCCGGCGATTGGATCAGCATGGTATTACCTAATGAAAACGTTTCTACGTTTTCCAAAATTTCTGCTAATGCCGGATGTAGTACAAACCTGGCGCACTTGCTAGAAATGTTGTCCCTGTACTGTTCTAATCTTTCACTCGCGTATTCACACTTTTCTTTTCCTATTTTCAATGGTTTCAGATTCGTATTGGAGGTAGTCTCTTTAATGGTTCTTTCAATTTCTTCTAGGCTAGAAATATTTGTTAAACGAAGTATTTAAAGTTAGCATAAAGGTATACCGGAAATTATCAATTACATTCTCAGACAAACTAACCTATTTCTGAAGCAATAGTTCTAAAGCTTTTGACAAACCAATAAGAAACAGAAGTCAGAGCATTTTGAGTGAATGAAGTAGTCATGTACACGTAGTGCAGATTTTATCTTAGTATTTAAATAAAAACATTGGTTGGCTCAGTTATCATAAGTGGTGATAATCTCTGTGTGAAGTAGTCTGGTTCAAGGTATATGTGTGTACTTTAAATTGAATTTACATTAAATACCATTAGTCAAGGCTTAAAATACAGATATATAGGTCTACAATAATTATTATCCTTAACAACATTTTGTATTTTAAGTCAATAAATATGCCAGTCAACTGTCTTAGAGTTGGGTTAATCGAAATAGAAAAATTTCTTTTCGCTATTTCACTAATAATTGTATAAATACGATAATTACCTTTGATGTTGTTCTTCAAGAAACAGTATCTCATCATTGATCTTTTCCGTTTCTTCTTTAACCTCATTAGTAGTTACAGATCGTGCAGTATTGTGTATGACCTTCAACACATTCTGCAATTTGTTTATGATAGTCTGCATATCTTCTTTAACTTCTCTTTCTGATTCAGCAAGAACCGCTTTCCTCATTGAGGCTTCCATGATGCACGTTTGGTATTCATGCTTCATGGCTACGATGTCAGCAACCAAATCCTTTTTGGTACGAGTTACCTCTCCAAATAATGCAGCCATTTTTAAATGTTTTCTCTCTGCTATATACTCTATAAACGCATACAATAATTCTATTTCAATTCATTTTTAAATAAACACGAAACAATAAACCATTGAAAACTAGTATGCGTTAAGTCATTGCTTTTGTTTAAAATCGAAACTCGTTCACTGTGTCATTATCTACGTATATATCATATTATAATTATGACGGTAATAAGTGGTTTAACTTCAATTTGCTAATTTGCGTGTGTTCTGATAATTAAAAAAAACCTGTTCTTGTTATAGAAATACAGATACAATGTTATATATCAATTACATGTTTAATATAAGTATAATATAATATGTTATAAATAAAGGGAATCACTCATCTGGCACACAAACTACAGTTCTTGCGAAGGGAATTAGTACCCCCTCCAAACTTGTGTTTGTATTGGGTTAATACTGTTCGTGTGAGTCATGTTCATAGCGATATGTGGGCCCTCAGACACAATCTCTTAGCAGAGCTCTTGATATGAACCGGTGTTTAAGAGAGTACTTATTCGCTGTTGCATTACTTCCCTTTGTTAAAAGTACACGTTCATGCGTGCTCGTTGATTAAAATGTTAAATCTATTTTCAGATTAAATCCAATATTCACATGAATATCAGACTGGTAATAATTCAGAATTGTATTAAAATTCTATTCATACCACCCCATAATAGGAAATGCAAATAAATGTGGGAGCCAAAATTAGCTAGCACTACTCATTTTGTATATTAGTTAATACATATATGTATGTAGTCAAATTTGATAAGGAAAACAAGAATCGTTATAAATTCCTACATGCTTTTCTTGAAATTGACACTCATCCAAAATGATATAGCTAATATCTCACTTAAAAATAACCGCATGTACAGTCATTCATTTAGATCACTATACTAACATCATATTGAAATATTAAATCAAAGTAATTACATAATACAGTCGCAATCTAAAACATTGAATATTGTTAAAGATAGTGAATGCTTGACCATATAGGATAACTCTGGTGACAACTCAATAACTGGATCAGATCACATGTGGAAGATGGCCATTATATCCCTGATTATAATTTTGCGACTGGTACCATGTTAACCATTTACACCTTCTGATTTCTGTATTGATTTGAACAAAATAAATGAGACTTATTGAGCACTTGTGGGACCTGCTGGAGAGGCATGTAAGTTTATCTCATCCCGAGTCAATAAGCCAGGGTTACTGATGATTACGCCAACACTACGGGAAGAATGGGACAACAATCTTATGAGTCAAATAAACGGTCTCATATACTTAATGCAGAGATGCATACGTACGTTCAAATGGTGGTCATACCAGGTATTGACTTCAAAGTTAAATATGTCACTTAATGTTTAAAATCGTCTCTACACCATTATTTGTGAGAAGAACGATTTTTCCTCATGAAAAATGTTGAGAAATGACAAATGCTTCCAATAATGTAAATGGTTCAATTATTACATTTATGGCAAACTTTTCATACATTTTGAAAACTCGGGTTGCATTTTAATTTCGTATGTTTGACTAATAGACAACATCCAATGACATAGTTCAAATGAATTGACCAATCAGAGCGCTGGAAAATATATACCGTACCTGTTTGACAAATTATTAACGTTAGACCATCCTTAAATGAATGGGATTGGTGACTAATAAAGGGTCATGAGTTCCAGTCCAGCTTCCGGTCCGACCATCTCTTTATATGAGAAAGTAAGCAGTTGCTTACAGAGGATGGCAGTCTAGTACTGGTTCTTCCCAGGAACGATGGATAGGTGAACAGTCCGCCTCATATGGCTTTGACTGTTGTAAAGGGGCGTATAACTCAAACAGACAAACAAACAAATAGTAAATGTTTTAAATGAGAATTAATCAAACACATCATACCATTATTATAATATCTAAAATCGGATTCAGTTTTGGCAGAGCAGTATTATTAATTCCTCACGTGTACTAAATTTACCTAGATGCTGTCTATGGTGAAATTATAAATGTGGATTAGTACATGTACTACCAATGACATGGGTGTACGTCCTGATACTACACACAAACATTGTATCGATGTTTTGAGATACCCGATTTAGATTTAAAAGTTTATAAGGCATGAACCTTAAGTGGTATATAGTATCGCACGCATATCTCATTAGACAAACATTTTTCAACAAAATGTAAACAAACAAAACATCTCAGACCAATAAATGAATGATTGATAAGTAGGATTTGGAAAGTTTTGACTGTTACTTTATCGTCTTGAAAGGATTTAAAGCGTTTCTGATAACCTAAATACACCAGGAGTTATACTTGTCGTCTGGGAGTACGTAATATAACATTACAATTCAAACCAAGTTTAGTACCTAAGATAACGACTTTCATTCATTTCTAATGCTTTGATACCGTTATCTTAAATACACCCATATTTGGAAATCTGGGTCAAACATTTCATCATACCGTCAACAATTTTGTAAATAAACATATCCTGTTTCTGTAACAATTCTGTGTGCCAAGGAGAAACTACTTAAACGTTTATATCAAATCGGCATTCACCAAGTTTCAGTCTTTGCATGCGCATGTTCATAATTTAATTGGAACAAAACTACTTACAGCAGTTTCCAGCGAAAACCGAAACTTAACAGCAAATTAATATTAACCCATTTAGTCACTAGAATTATATACATTTCTTACGTTAGCTGATTTATATATATATATCTGTATATATTTTAACGAATTGTTTATTTCGTTTTGTATCGCATTTTGTTAGTGTTATTTTGATACTATAGTATCTTATATATTAATTGGTGTGTGTTTTCTTCCGGACAACATGGACAACTTGCAAAGACGAATTATTCAGGAAGACAGGTAAGAATTCGTTTGTTTTTTTATCAAGAAAGTTTTGACCATTGTTATGGTTTGTTTTAAGAGATTGGACAATTTTTTAGAAAATTTCATCTTCTTAAGTTCAGTCGATGTTGATTTTTAATCATGTCTATTATCTTGTTCGTCATATTATTTTGTAAAGACTACATTTATAATACTAGTAGTAACTTGTGAAGTGTCATAGAATCTACAGATGAGGGATCTATTTCATGTGTATCTATATTTTATTAGTTTTTAAACATAAATACAACATGTAATTCATCGCATATACACTTTATTTATGTTTGTCTGTTATTTCGTACATCACCTCACAAACTATAAATGACCATTTTGTGCACGTTATGTTAGGGGGTGTACACGTTATGTTAGGGGGTGTGCACGTTATGTAAGGGGGTGTACACGTTTTGTTAGGGGGTGTGCACGTTATGTTAGGGGTGTACACGTTATGTTAGGGGATGTACACGTTATGTTAGTGTGTGTGCACATTATGTTAGGGGGTGTACACGTTATGTTACGGGGTGTACACGTTATGTTAGGGGGTGTACACGTTATGTTAGGGGGTGTACACGTTATGTAAGGGGGTGTACACGTTATGTTAGGGGGTGTACACGTTATGTTAGGGGGTGTACACGTTATGTTAGGGTGTGTGCACATTATTTTAGGGGGTGTACACGTTATGTTAGGGGGTGTACATGTTATGTTAGGGGGTGTACACGTTATGTTAGGGGGTGTACACGTTATGTAAGGGGGTGTACACGTTATGTTAGGGTGTGTGCACATTATGTTAGGGGGTGTACACGTTATGTTAGGGTGTGTGCACATTATGTTAGGGGGTGTGCATGTTATGTTAGGGGGTGTACACGCGCGCTGGAGTGAGAATTGTTGCTACCTACGTTTGTTATTATATTTCTGCCTAGCTATGAAAGTTTGTTAAATGTAATTTACCAGGTGCATGCGTCTAGCTGGACTCAATTTTACATAAAACTAACATGAGTTTGAATAAAAGTTCTGGCATGACTGTGCATATCAGAACGTGTCTGACATAATAATTACTGGATAGTGGCAAATCTCGAATGATGAGATAAAATCAATTATCATAGGAGTAAATTGCTTTTGTATTTAAGTACATTGTCATACAAAATCACATGAACCATCGAGTGGTTAATAGTTTGGCTAATGGTTTTAAGCTCGATTCCTTAATTGAAACAAAATGTCATCCGCTGTGTTACGGCTGAGTTGCGGCTGATCAGTTTGTAAAAAATATATGTTTTGGATATTTCAATTCGGTGCTACCGAGATACCATTTTCGTACTTTTTTATAAGAAATTGTCTTCATATATAGTCAAATTTCCATGGTCGATCAGTGTGTGATTTTTGAAGAAAATGTGTGTTAAAAGCGTGTATAATCAACCAACCTAATGACTAAGACAAAAAAGTCATGACATGTGTAACACAACAACAATAAATGATTTATTCTTTACATTCTGTTACATATAACCCAGTATCGTAAATGCGAGCAGTTCGAAAACCAACACAAAATCTCCGAGCCGTTCAAATACTTACTATTAAAATAGTCGGAACTAACTTCTGAAATAAACAATTCATTACATACATCTATGTACATTTGACTATCGTTTTCACGGAGTTTCCGGTTTTGAAATACTTTATGCTCACGAAATTCAACAAAAACGTCGCGGTTGTAACAATATTAAGTCCTTGGTTTTTGGAGTCTCTTAAAAAATATTCGTCCTGTAAAATTTATAATTCAATGTTTTAAGATGTTGCCTGGTCTAAACACAAAATTGCTTTTTCGTTATCTGAGTTCAACAAATCTATAAGATGGAGCTAATAATCTGGTCTGTGATAAGTCAGATGAAGCCCAGTTCAGCCCTACAGCCAAAACCAAAAACAAGACATGGTATTGCAAAATTAACTCGTTTGCATTCATTTTGGAACCTGATCGATATTTCAGCTTCCCATAGCTGCCACAGCATGAATTTGTATGCATTACTAAGCCAGACTACGTTTATCCACATCCGCCATGCAGTTCTTAAAATAGTCCCCGTTTCATGTTGCAGTGCAAATCTATGTAAGTTCAGCTTCTATGAGCACTTTCAGTACTTTGATTTTGTTTAAAATCCGATTTTGATTTACTGTACGCGTGTAATGTGCAGCCGCATTGTACACATATTATATTGTAATATAGATGAGATTCATGTAATCAGATAACATATTTATTCACTTTGAACAAAAATACACATTTGCAGCAATTTTATGATTTTACATGGTCTTAGGTTTACATTTAGTCAGGCTATAAAATTTTATTATTCGTTTATATGTAGGTTTCGAGTAATTGTCATATGACTACTTCTCTGTCAATAGTAAACCTGCATTCAAGTAAAACGTCGAAAAATACTACTTGTTGGCACACAGTTGAATATCTAATTTCATTACTGTATGACCTTCTCTTCATGGCTATGTTTTGGTTTCAGCCTGTATACATGTAAGTGTATAATTTATGTATTTGAATGTAAATATAAGAGTATCTGTGTATAATGTATACGAGTACAAATACAATGTGATAAATTCAAAATCTTTGGTTGCCAACGGTATGAAAATGACGAAAACATTACGTTACTTTGTGCAATTTGTATTGACAATGTGTTAATTCATTTTGAATTGTACTGGGGTATAAGAAGAGGTAAATATTTAGGTTCTCCATAAAATCACTCAATATTTCATGCTTTACTAAGACTTGTTGAAACAACAATTAATGATGACATGTGTGATCAAATCACATGTGACATGTTTTCGTTTTTATTAATTATTTATAAGTTTAACAAATTCAAATTTGTTTGGCATAAATATACACTTGTGGTTGAATATTTTATTGCATGAAAACATGTTTTATAGCTAAAGAAAACACACACACACACACACACATATTATATCGATTGAAAGCATGGATTTTCTGAAGAACAGAACAGAATAGTTTATTACATGACTTGATCATTTACATGCACAAATATATACACAAATATACATGTATACAAATTAACATGTTACATCGGAGTGACAGAAACACTTTAAGTACTGAATAGCACATGATGTTAGAGTGCAAATCAATAATGTATAACATAAGTTAGTTCCTATTCAAATTAACACAATATATGAAAATAGGAAACATGCTTCAAGAAAACTTTTCCGAACACATACAAGTCATTGCACTGTAACTATGATCGATAATGAAAACGCAGGTAACTCGAAACATCCATCGCCCACAGAACAAAATACGAAAACTGGGAGGTTTCAGTCATCGAGTGCATGTGTGGAATATTTGTCTGTAGGAACGTTAGTTTTTATGTATAATAATGTAAGATTATTTAAAATCAGAGGGCTCTGAGGCTCATGTGCATGAACATACATTTACATACATGTACATGAAATTACAATGACGTAACAAAAAGCAATACATACATGTTCAGATTCGCACAATTACTTCTTTATACAAATACATGGGGATAAAAAGGCTGAATTTTCCGTTCTTTAATACAAGTTAATAACAATGGATGAAAAGTACGTAAAACGTATTTTTGCGACCGACAGTCTTTTCATTAAGATGGTTATAGGGTGATGATACAGAGCAATGCAACCGTGGCCGAGTGGTTAGGGTGTCCGCCTTCGGAGCGGGAGATCGAAGGTTCGAACCCCAGTCTGAACCCCAGTGGAGACTGGGTAATCACTGTTGTGATCGGTTGGTGAGCCGCCAGCTAGTTAAATAATGGTTACCGTAGGCCCATCTCAACCAGGCACCCGGCAAAAAGAGAAGGGATTCGGGAGGTACTGTGCGAACATAACAAATGTGTCTCATAAGCCAACTTGGCTGGCCCTTTCAATAGGGTTGACACTATATGATAAACAAAACATGTACCTTTTACAGTGTTAAGTATTTTTAGTCTAGTTCGTCATAATAACAATACTGTCAATAATGAAGACTTGACTGTGGTGTAGGGAAAGGTTTACCAAAAAGTTAAGTTTTCCCTTTATGACTGCATGCATTTTAAAATGCTAAAATCGCATTAAGCTTTTCAACAGAATAGGGACCGGATATCATTATTATTAATATACCGTTCGGCCATAAATTAACTCAACTAGAAAATAGATGAAAACGTAAAACTGTAATGGTCTCCTTAATATCTTTGGTTAACTATTGATCTATAGATACTACAACAACAACAATAAATATACATGTATTTACATTACATACACCGTCTACGACCATCAAAAAGACAGAATGCCTTTTTATAACGGCCATTTTTTCAGCACTACCATTTTTCTAGATAAGAATGGTTAAATTGAGGTTTTAATTCCTATCAAAACACAACTTAGAATGCTATATCTGTGATCTAAATAACGGACGAGTGTTATGAATCAATATAATCTGCCAACCGTTAATTGACACTGCATGCGTTATGTCCTGCACAAAAATAAAAATATAAACACACAGTACATAGCCATGTCTAACTGAGAGTACTTATAAAAGTTGAACTTACATAAATCTGCACTACAACATGGAACGGGAACCAGTTTTACATGTACATGGCGGATGTAGAAAACGTAGTACTTGGGTCCGTATAGAAATTCATGCGCGCCTAAAGAGTGACGGCTATGGAAGGCTGAACGATATCGCTCAACTTCTAAATATTTCATCATAAACAGCGTTATCACTATCGACAGAAGACTAAGAAAAAGGTTCATCTGTTGCTAATAGTTACATGGTTAAAACTATTTTTCGCCTAGTAAATAGAGGCTATAAATGGTCGATCATGTTTCACAAATATAATTTTGATAATTGATAGTTGGCAGAGTTTATTTTTCTATTAAGATACATACTGACGCTAAAGAATTGGAGTAAAGTTTATTTATGAAGCAAAAAACAACATACCTATCAAAATAAGTAAACGTATACCCTTGATGAGTACTTTTGCGGTTACATTTTACAATGGACTTTTATCGAAGTAAAATCGGCCAAATATCGGCTGCCAAAGTGCGATGTTACACTTTACAGACGTATAAAAACACACTCCTTGTTCTAAAAAAGAGTGCAACGAAATAACACGATGTAATAAATAACTAGTCTTGAAAAAACAAACTTGTCATATATTCTAAACACACTTGGAGAATTTTCTTGATAACAATGTTTACAAGCAGTCTACAAGTACTTGTCAAGGTCAGATTCTTTATTTTGAACCCTTATATTATGTGCATTTCACGTCAAATTTACCGACTTATCGATAGGATGGAAAATGCGAAATCAGCATTGAATAAAATGCCATATATTTTTTGTTCAACTTGTAATTTTCCTATTTAAGTTTCTTAACTTGAAATGAAGTCAAGACATGATCGTCTTCAATTAATTAATGCAATACATAGTCATGCAGCATGTGTATACGATTAGATTAAAGATAAACTACAGTGCATACTCTCCAAAACAACACCCTTTGGAAGGAGCAAACTTATGTTGTTGTTGAGAGGTTGTTGATCTAGAGAGGTCAAATCAAAAGTTAAATTGTGCTGCGGGAAAAATCATCCTACTGTTGAAGGGGGATGTTGCTCAATGGAGGGTCGATTTGGAGAGGTTGAACGATAATGATAAAACATCCACCAAGGCATACGTTGTATGGTACGGACCAGTTTACAGACGTATCATTTTTATTTTTCAGGCGCCAAGAAAGCACTCGTGGTGTGAAATTGTTGAATGAGAATTTACGAGAACTTGAAGAGGATCATTTGTACCACATAGCTCTTTGTACCGCTAAAGACGATTTACACGAATTATTTGGAGACGTTAAGGTACGCATGTACCGGGTTATATATGTAACCACATACACTTGGCTTGTTTGTTTTATCTTAGTTCATGAGAGCAAGATAAAACTGCATGAACTTGAAATGACATTCAAATCAGCAATACACGCTGAAGGCAAGAAAAACGTATCTATATTTTCGATCAGCGATGACTTCAATGTTGATTTCTTATCTGTAAAGTACACAATTGTGACCAAGCATAATCAGGCTACAAGAATTCTCTATTCCAAATCATTAATTAATTACTGAGAGTTCATGAATTTGCAAATAGGAATTATGAATTTTTGAGTCATCGATGGTGCTGTATGTGGTTCATATATCATTTACTAAATTGCATTTTTATATGTATTCTAAAAAAATGAAAAAGTGAATATTGTGAAAAATCGGATAGTGGTGTCGATAACGATCCAAAACGTATCGCGATATGGGTAGAGTAACTACGATTACGTGCGGTACACAGTTTCAATTTAAACCAACCTTCAATGTTTTCTGGAAAAAAAACACGTTTTTTTTATATTATAAACTTTTAAACAATCTGAAAAGTCAGCGTTCTAACCCGGTAAAGATTAGTATTCCTCACTTAGAAATATATAAAAAAAGTCACGGATTAATGTTTCTTTTAGGAGTGCTCTTTATTTTGACGGTGAATCTCACTGTATGTCATGACTTTTAGAGTGCAGCTTTTCCTTGGTAATTGTGGTTAATTGGCTTAAAGATGTACATTTTGTCAAGACCATATACTTAACTCTCAAATTCTAATTCATAATTAAGATAAGACCCCTGTTGAGAATTTGTCATGAGTGCATGATCCGTTCAGGAAGTTTCATGCATTGTTCATCAAAGTTTTTCAAAGGTTCATCAAAATAATTCATCAATAATTCATGAACCTAATGAAAAACACAATTTTGAAAAAGACTGCCTAAGGTTAATAAATTAGTTCATGGACATTTGTTCATGAACTTCATGTCCACTTCGTAGGTCATGAATAAATTCATGAACAATTCATGAATAAACTGATGAACATTTCGTGAACTGTTTATTAAATTCTCGACAGGGATATGCCTTTGATTTTTAAGGCTGATCTTATCTAACACATGCAAACTTCGTTCCTGACAGTACTCCCAGTGCTTTGATTATGAAATGCAGATATAGTACTAGCATTAAACTACAAGGCAATAAGATACGTGATTTTAGTATTTCAAAGCTGTAAATGTGCCTGCTCCTTGTATTATTGATTTGTGAAGCAGCTGAATATATCAACTAACTTGTTTTTTTATGTGTACATGTACAGTTTGTCTGTTTCGGTGGTCAAGCTTCGAGGATGGAGAAATTTGCTTCGTTTATCTCAAAAGAGTTGGGCATTGAAAATTCTGGACCTCCGAAAAATTATGCTGGAAAAACTGACCGCTATGCTGTATTCAAAGCTGGACCAGTACTGTCTGTTAGTGTATGTATACAAAGCTCTATTACATGCATTTCCATTTCATTAAATTGTCTTCACTGTGTATCATGTTTCCATTTAAAACATACATCACTCCATGAATTCAGTCGTGTTTCTCGAGTCCGTAGTACAACCGTAGTCAACCCGTAAATAGAGAATAATTATATTGCAAAGTAAACAGTAATAATTTATTATCAAATACGTACAAGTTATTCGTAATTCTCTGGTACACCATTATAATCATTGGTTTTGTATTCATCTTTCAGCATGGAATAGGTATACCTTCACTGTCAATAATCTTTCAAGAAATTGTAAAGCTTGTGTACTATGCTGGATGCCAGGATGTGGTGTTCTTCCGAATAGGCACATGTGGTGGTATAGGTAAGTTAATAATGATTTGGTATTATACTTACAGCATATATATATATATATATATATATATGGTGGATTAGGTATGTTACTAACACTGTGGTATAAAACTCATGGTGTGGGCGTTAATATCTGTATTTAAAGTCATACAAGACACTAGTTGACTTTAAACCTTATGTTTTTATAAAGTAATTAACATTAATGTCAATTAAAACCATAAAGGTAATGCGGAAGAGCAGCAATCCTTAACGAGGACAGAAAACTTTACCTTTTGATAGTTTGTGACACTCCTTTAAGAAAAAACTTATTAGCCGAAACAAAAAGTATTTAATCTGTTCACTTTATAACTGAACTTATGTTAAATTGGACAAACAAGGAACTAAAAATTGCTATACTATATATTGCTATATAATGTTACCACAACATTACATATTTAAACATTATTTAAACTTAAAATTGAGGGTAGGTCGGGTAACTAGATACAGACCCTTTTTTCAGGACTATAAATAATACATGTACATAGATGTACTACATTATACTACTATATCACACAGTGAAAATATTAGTGCGCCTGTTAGTCGCTCTTTGAAATGAAAGTATACATTAAAAGAATAACGATGGTGCCGACGACTTACATTTATGCGATATGAATACATTCTGTAAAACATTCAGATATTACAGTTTTACAACAAAGGTTGCTTTTTTCCATTTCATTATTTAAACTTAAAATTGAATACCGAAAAAACATTACCTTAATGAATAACAAATACGAGATTTTTAGAATTGAACGGGATCCATTCATTTAAAAAACAACATCCATCATTCAATACGAATATGAATATGATAAAAAAAGATATATACTATTCCATGCGCAAAGAACAATTTAAACTCTTCACTTAAAAATAGTATTACAAAGAAATACAGTTTTTATCAATATTACATTTACTTAAGACCTTATCTTCCCTGTACTCTTCATGTGCCTGTATTTGCAAAACTGAATCTGCTATTGTTTATATACAAATGTATATTGGTATTATGAATTATGTTAATTCTTGTACATTGAAGAAAGAAATAAATGAAAAAAATTGCTATACGTTATTTACCTTCCAAATATTTGTGACAATTTATGTAATACCAAAAATACTTTTGTTTGGAAACATGCATCGAAAACTATATGTCATGTACGGATTTAGAAATTTATACCTTTATTCAAACAAAAAGGTCATCCTATGCTTGTTCATAATTCTAGTGTCTATGTTTTGTAGGTCTTGAACCCGGAACTGTTGTCATTAGTGAGAAAGTTATCAACGGTGAGCTTGAATCTTTCTACAAAATGGTAAGTAACTCGTGTAAGTTTCTGAAAATAATGTTTAGCGAATGTTCAAAACCGACTTTGCTGAGTCTAACATCGAACGACACAATTTGATGATATTTCCAGATTAAATATCACATGAAACTTTCCAATGCCAGTTAGAACGGTGGCAATATCATGTATATAAAGTTAGCTTACAACATTATCTTACGGTTATCCATTTCAGATCGTGCTAGGAAGAAGGATAAACCGACCAGCAGTTGTTGATCAAGATTTGGTTCAAGAGTTAGTGAACTGTGGTTTGAATACCGATAAATTTAAGACTGTGAAGGGAACGACACTGTGCGCTGATGACTTCTACGAAGGTAAATATACGTCATGGAAAGTCTCAGCTGATATTATTGTTAGAACTTTTTTATGAGCGGAAGTATTTGTCGACTTGATTACCGCCGTATTAAGCTTTGTAGTACTGTTATTACAACGGAGAGGCACACCCTCTCTAAAAGTCATAATACATGTACATGTAAATGCCAATCTATGTGTATCGAATAACCCAAAGATCGGGTAATTAAGTAAGAGAGTTTCGTGGGATTTCGGATTGACTTTGAGAACTTTAATACGTACATGTATATGCAAGACAAGATGATTACAGTCTTATGTCAACAAACACAACAGACATGGCTTTCACTTCTTATCTCATAAAAGAAGGAGATCCTCTTGCATGTGTCGATATGATAAAAAGCCACAGAGCAGATATTTTTTTATCAGTGAGCCATGTGGTCAAGACAATGGATGGAAGATGGATGAATACAATGGTAACCATGAAGTATAATAATACATACCCGACAAATGAAACAAACATAGCAACAATAATAGTGTTACACTCTTTTATTAGGACAAGGTCGAATTGATGGTGCATTCTGTGAGCATGTAGATGAAGAGAAGTTCTCATGGTTACGAACTTTGAAGGATAATGGCGTAACCAATATGGAAATGGAATCACTTGGCTTTATAGCGATGTGTCACAGAGCAAACATTAAAGGTATGTGTATAAACACTGTTAAAATTGACGATGAAAAGTAGATTCATGCGAACTAAATATTCAAATGGGTCTGAAGTGAGTAGAATCTGAAATCGTATCGATTTTTACGGGAAAGGTATTGTTGACCAACAACCACGTAAATGGAAAACTGATTATAAGAAACAATTTGAACTTTATCGACACGTAAAGAAACAAGCATACCGTCTACAAAGTATATAGAATACTATCTTCAGACAGGTGGTTAGATTACCATTTATCCACAGGGATTGTCTGCAAGAAAAAGGCAGTCGTTCAAACAAATCAGGACTATAACTATATATTGGATTAGTCACATGGACGCTGCATCATTATCAAACGACAAAGTCTAATCATACTTTATCTGTTGACTATTCAGCTGAACGAGTTAATCTGGTCACATTGAGTATCAGTACATATATTGAGGGTGAGGCTTTCTTATTATTCCAGGCGCTGTTTGTTGTGTGACACTACTTGACAGATTCGATGGCGATGGTATTACTACAAACATGCAGCTTCTTTATGAATGGCAGACGTATCCACAGATAGTTGTCTCAAGGTACATCCGTCAGCAACTATATCCCAGCATTGATAGTAACGTGTCAGATGAAGACAGTAACTAAGCTACTCTCATCGAGGCAGAAACAAAGCGGATGTTAAATTGTGACGCCATGATGACGTCATATTTGAGATTTTTACGCTTGCGTTCTTCCAATTAAACTGCTTACAAACACAAGCTATTTCTCATACGGACAATTAATTTATTGCAAATGTTTCTAACAACCTGCATTTTTTCATTCAGGGCGTACATCTCTTAGACGCATTTTTTTGCTTGAACTGATAAAATGCATGCATTATTAAATCATAAAATTATAGAAATTTACAAACAACTCATGGAATCTTATCAGCCTGGACTTCAGAGTTATTTCTGTCTTTTGTTTATTAAAAAATCGACATTTCTATTTGCGCTCTTCACGGTGACCACGCTATGTTGTTAATTAAAATACAGATCTAAATATAAAACACGGAGATTTCATAGTTAAGATGAATTGTCTTATTAAAAAATAAAGATTTATCTATCTATCTATCTTATTATTAAGCACACATGATGGCCATATATGGACTGGTCATCCATGCTTTATCATAAAATCACCAAGGATTGGAATCTCTCGCCATTAGTAACCATATCCTCACAGCTTTGCTGTCATATGTGTAATAAAGTGTTTTGTTCTTTGCTAAGCATTGTGCAATGTATGCTTCTTTCATTTTGTTTGTGACAATCATCGGAACATTCACTGCTATTTTGTTGCGTTTTCAGCAAAATATCTCAAATAATTTTCTATGAACACATAGTCACGTGTTTCTATCTTCATCCTCGTTCATCTTGTTATTGCAAGAATAACATACATTAAGTTTAATCATTTTTCTCATCGAGTGAAAGAAATTGTTTTTGTAAAGTTATATGCCTAATTGTCACTTATTGTTTGTTTGGACGTTATTTATCTAGCCAGTTATCATGTTAGTACATTGTATTATATTTGTATTTAGATTTCATGTATTTACGATTAAACTCTGGTAAATACTCATATCCATAGTTTGTTATTAAATTCCTCCTCAAATGTTCGTATAAATGTAGTCAGATGAACTTTGTTCAATTCCACGAGGCCATGTTGTCACTTGTTCGGCGAATAAACTGCTATGCGAACCAAAATGCTATGTTTTCTAGATCCGCCATGAAAATATTTCCATGTAATGAAATGTTTTATAACTTCATCTATAGAAACATCAGTGTCATAAAAATTATATATTATTTTAAATTTACAAAACAATATAAACATTATTTTATTACAAAATATTATTTTATTACAAATAACACGTGCTTCAATTAAAACTCCATTTGTCACCATATTGATAAACAGAGAGCTTTTCAATAAACTAAACAATACTTGCAACCTTTTGCATTAAATTCAACTCATATGAATACTTTCAGAACTTTGATTTGTGGATTATCATCAGCGCGAGGGTTTATAATTATCAAAATCATTATTCGGTACTTCATGTATACATATTGTACCGTGATTCGCATGTCCGTAAAATGATTTGTAGAGATTTATCTCGGATGTTGACTGAACACATGTAAAATGAAAACGATGCTCGAATATAAGTCTTAATTACAGATATTGTTTATTAGGCAAATTCTAGACTACAGTGACAACACATTCTACCGTTCAGTAAGATACCATTAGCCACTGTAGTATTTCCATCGGTTCCGGATTCCCATGACTTCATGACCAAATTATCTCCTAAGTTAGATTCACTAGAATACACTAAATCACATTTCCGTAAACCCGTATCCAATTTAACCTGGTTCATTAATTTGAAAGAGTTAGACATCACGTGGTCACTTACACTTTCGTAAGAATATTTCAAATACGAGCGCCAGTTTGTATGCCGATACTGGTCTATGTCGCCGTATTTAACTTGTACGGAGGATGAAAGAGTATCATCATTTGGCGCTTCAACTTGAATGTGTCGAGCTTTTTCATTGGTTGTAAGATCACCATATTTTTCTATCCACCAATCAGGGAACGGCGACGGCTTTCTATCATTGACTGAAACAATCACATCAGTGACATCACATGAGACGTACAGCTCTTTTGTGTCTGCATGATAAAGTTCATATGTCAGCGTTTTAGAAGATTTTCCCAGATATTTCAACTTTTGATCCATAAATAAAGGAAACTTCGGAGAGTTGAAGTCGTTGAACACTGGATTTATATCCAGTCTAACACCAACAATGAATACGAGATGGTCTTTGAGAACTTCCTGGAGATCTAGATAAGATTGATAAGGTTCCGTAACTCTCTCGTTATTATCGAACTTCCAAAATGAGAATGCTCGTACCGACTCTACCAGACTTAAAATACTCCATGGCTTAAGCTTCGCTCCTATAACAATGATAAATAAAAACAAAATTTAAACAGGGTGGATAACAAGAATATTGATGTATACATCAGGTCACTTATCAAAATTATCGGATGAGCACAAACTTAATGAGTTGTATAATTAATTACTGAGATTGCAATTTTGAAGAAATTTTATTAAGTTTGCCGAATTACTGGTTCATGTCATTTTAAAATGCATACTATGTACATGTACTACAAGCCTTGTAAAATTCCTATCATTCAGCCCTCGATGGATACTGATATGAATATCAACACAGTCGTTATAAACTTAACTACACTGTAACACAAACCTACATGCTGATAAGAAATCGTTAAAATACTAGTATTCAGTATCATATACGTCTTCAACGACATATTTAAATCAGAATAAAATAATTCACCGTAACCATCATGAACGGTCACCTCAAAACAACAACCACCTCCCTGTTACAGCCAATATACTACAGCAACACAGATTGACATTTTACTCTATTTTCACAATCTCAACAAAAACAGCTCAACTCCTTAAAACAGCCATTGGTGGCGATGTTCTCTGAGCATGCGTACGGGCGTGAAGACGTGGTGTACGTGCATTTAAATAGTGAGACGTAATGGTTTGAAATCACTATTGTTCCCTGTGTGAAATATACCTGGGAATTTGTTATATATATTTTTGTAAATTCATTTAAATGGAACTTAGTTATAATTCTAACTTAATTCATTTAAAGACACACAGCTTAACAGATATTAATACAGACATGAGTGTATCGGTGATCTAGCGTTAACGCCTTGAACTACGTATCGAAATGTCGTGGGTTCGAATATGAGCTCCGTCTTCCGATATTTCTCAGGAACGTTTTT
This sequence comes from Lutraria lutraria, assembly GCA_964023205.1. Taxonomy (NCBI): domain Eukaryota; kingdom Metazoa; phylum Mollusca; class Bivalvia; order Venerida; family Mactridae; genus Lutraria; species Lutraria lutraria. The sequence goes on from OZ026843.1 coordinate 30,764,243, forward strand.
TTCAATGTCTCCATCCAAACTACTGAGCCATAAACTGTGCTAAGATTTTCACGATAAAGATTCAAGAACAACTAGAGTTCTATTTGAAATAAGAGTGGGGATAAAAAGGTCCGGTTCTTTTGCCTATTCTCTCCCCTCTTTCTCTGGCGGGTCTGAAATGACTCGAATAGGCTGTTAAAGAACAGACGAACGAACTAGTACAGACGGTGAAATGCACATAAAGCGACAAGACGACCCATTTCCAATACAATGATTTTATACATCTCTATATGGTTCATCTACAATTAAGGATTATCATTTGTGAATTTACCTGTATTATCAAATGCCTCATACGGGATGGTTGGTATGTTGATACGGATATGATCACGTGCAAGGAATGTCCTCGTGTAGTTTAAGTTCCGCCCAATACTTAAATACAAAAGAAGACAACGCCGTCAGTTAACAGAAAAGAACTATACACACGTTGATAATGGGCTGCAGTGTAGGTACAGTAATCGAACCGCAGAATATACTGGGTACAAATACACGGAAGTTTGCAACAGCCGAAGAGTTTACAAAATACAATTTCAACGTAAATAATGTGCTCTTACCTGTTGAAATACCTTGGAATCGTTGTCATTCTTGAATATTATATTAACTTTGTATCTCAAACCATGACCTAAAATTAACACTGTTTTGTATGATAATAAGAGTAATTTCCCTTTGATATACTGACTTCAATTGCTAGCGCCACCCTATGAGTAATGGTGTTATGGCCTGATTAAATTTGGTCTGGTCACATGCTTATCAAAATGGGTTAGGTAGATCGATATTTTTATTCATTTTTGAAAGCGTGTGGAAAGGTTAAAAAAGCGGGAAAGTGGATGTGCCTTTCTTCGGTAGGGTCGCGGGGAAAACTAGGGTAGGACGGGTAACCATGGCAGATACAGACCCTTTTTCAGGGCTATAAATAATACATGTACATAGATATGTACTACATAATATTATATACCACTATAACACAGTGAAAATGTTAGTGCGCCTGTTAGACGCTCTTTGAAATTAAAAGTATGCATTAAAAGAATAACGATGGTGCCGATGACTTACATGCATTTATGCGATATGAATACATTCTGTAAAACAGATACAATGTATTACAGTTTTACAACAGATGTTGCATTTTTCCATTTCGATAAATGTTAGTATAATTATGTGAATTTGTAACCTCTTAATTATAAGCATATATGCATGCCTCTATTTTCTAGTAGTTTGGTAGTAACTTAATTGCTTTAGTACTGCATGGTTAAGGCATCTGGTTAAAAAATAGGATAACCGCCGCCACGATATAATTGGAATAATAAATATAATGTTTAAAATGGCGATGAAATAAATGAATAACTATAATTCCGATGAAACACTATGTAAAAGCTAGGTACGGAACTAATAGAATGACATTCTTGTTGGATATTGATCTGCAGTGCGTGAAACCATGCATGAATAAGTCATAAATAACAAAAGATGCCTAATAAAGTAACCAATAAAGTTCAATTTTTAGGTCAGCAATGTTATTGTATACATGGACGATCTCATTTATACATGTTTAGGTAACACGAATACTATTGTAATATGCTTTACAGCAATCTATGAAACATTATATTTCACTGTCCTCTGTGGCGCAGTTGGTAAAGCACAAGGTTTGTGAATCTTGACCACTTTGTTGGACATCGCTTTTTCTTTTTAACTTTGTTTCATTTTTAATAAAAAGTTAACTTTATATATATCGATAGGAAAATATGTTTTTTTTTTAAATTTAAATTGTTCCGTTAAAGGGGCATGCCCTGGAACTGAAGCGTCTCGAATAACAATCAAATTGGTATCATTTTAATGCCTAAAACATCGAAACCGAAAACATCGCGGGAAAAATGTCAACAAAATGAAATGGTAAGTATTGCTCATGCTATGTTCACTTGAAAGGCAGCGCACACGCTCAGTTAAACTCTCAGACGGATCGGAAATTATATCGTTGTCATTAAAAAAGGCTGACAGCCTTTTATTCAAACCGACATACAAATACCGACGTGCGCGTTATAGGGTCATTTTTTAACACACATTCTTCTTTAATTGGTTTTACAAGTGACAAACGCATTTTCTGGGTGTACCAAAAGCAAGATACTGCAGTTCCTGGGCATGCCCCTTTAAATTAATAAAAATATAACAACCTCACATGGGTAAGTTAGCATTTATCATTATTCTAATTGTAGAGTAATTACATAATAAATAGAAACCGGTTTAGGTGTTTAGTATATCAAGTATTTGAAATTACTTTTTTTATTCGCGATGTCATACAATAAAATGTGTAAATGAAATACAAAAAAGAAAAATACACAAAAGAACAACTGCATTCCTTCTTTCCCTTTTCTCTTTTGAAATACAAAAGGTACTATTCAGCGTGTAATATACATGCATGTAACAAACACAAACATATTCAGTCAATAAATGAATTATAAAGATATTTCTATATAATAATTAAAAAAGAAAGTGCCATTGACTGAGTTCGAACCTGTGACCCACATATGCTTCATTTTGTAAAATGTCATGTACGAGTATGTACATGCCACATTACCCAACACACCATGACTTTACTACGGATTTAAAATGATTTTAGCAATCAATTTACAGTGATTACCTTTACAATGGTATTGTCCAATATTCGACCTTGACTAAAAAAAAATTGAACTATACTATAGTCCGACAACGACCTGTGAATGATCAAAGATCAGCTAAGTCCATTTTGTAGGGTGAGTGGCTTTTCGGAACGTTTCGTAGGTTTCCGTAATATATAAATATCAGTTATTTGACCATCATAGCTGAGACTAAGTGCGTAGCGCGATCGGTAAAGGCGCCAACCATTTTACTTTTGAAGCCTGGTAGTCAAGATGCTATGGGTTCGAAACACATATGAACGTTTTTCCTTTCCATTTTTATTTGATATTTGGCATTTCATTATTGCAAAATTTTATTTCAATATTTGGAATGAATTTCATATGTATTTCATTTAATTTCAATTCAGGTAATTTCATGAAATTTTAATTACTGCGTTCATTAGCAGTATCTGTACTTGCGCCACTGTCAGAATCTAATATTTTGCTTCATTATATTAAGTTATATAACATGACATCCTCTACATACTTAGGAACATTATTTGAACAGAATTTGATTTTGATTGCATATGATATATATACCTTTCAAAACATAAATGCACCGAAATCACGAGCAATGCATTATTTGAAAAAAATAGTGGCAAGATTAAGGACACGAAAAACACAATTCAGTTTAATAATGTTACTAGTGCGGCGCACTGATTTCAGGACCACGCAGCTAGGCCTTTTACAGTGGTCTACAAATGTAAGAGGCCAACAGTGGCCTACAAATGTAAGGTCGTGTTTAGTAATGTACTTGGTCATTGTATTACTTATCCCTATTTTAAAGAATGGAACAGTCCATGACCTTCCGTCACGACTCACTGCTCGATTTCTATCTATATCGTTTATTTGTTTATTTACTTTTTTAATTCCGTTATTTTTTCTATAAATGTCTACGAGCTTCATTTGAAATGTTAACTTTATTTATTCATGTATCATGAAATGAGAGAATCAATGTATTTTGCTAAATAAGTAACGTAAAAACACTTGTAATGTTATGTCAAAGTAAATATAGGTGGGTGTATGTGAAACAAAGACGTGTATTGAATGAAACTATGGGGGGGGGGGGAGATGATAAATCTGAGCATACGATATGATGTTTGATGCGAATTTAAAAAGTTTTATATCTAAATTTCCTTTGAAACGCCGATGCATTACCGCGCTGTATTATGAGACTACATAAACAAAGATAACTCCCTTTTCCTTCCGTCATTAGACATAATGAATAAACTTGAAGTGACTGTTACTCATTCTCCTTGATTTTAACTTATTATTAGCTTTGGAACATTGGCTTTTTTAAATAATTTCATACATCATCTAGTCTTGTGTGCGCCGGCAAAACATTCGAAATTATACAATGATGTCGACGTAACGACCAAATGGTTTACTGAAAAAAAAACACCTTTGTACAGGTGTGTTAAAATATTTACATTAGGAACAACAGAAATGAAACGACGAATTTCAATTAATGACTCCATTATCATGTCATATTATGTTTTAAATACCAGCTTCAAGTTTATAAACCGAGGGAAAAGTAAAATCACGGCACACATTGTTCAGAGACTTGACGTCGTAAAACATACGTATCGCGTAACTGTGTAATTATTCATAGCGGTACACATTTGTGACATTTTAAATAAAGGCAATCCTGTCTTCTGTTTGAAATCAATTAATCGTCCATTGAACACAGACCATTAGTCGAAAACAGAGCAAATAAACAGTGATCAACAGAAGCACGCCGTGTTACAGATTTTTAAGTTATGTTTAAATGATTGTTAAATAAAAGATAAGGGTGTGTAGATATTCTGTTTTCTAGAAAATACCAGGTACACGTTAACATTCGTGTGACTGTGATTGTGTGATGTTTGCATGGGCGTGTCTGTTTAACCTTATCTCAATCATAACTATGTATACTCGAGCATTTCCGTAACTGAGAAATACGTCTCGTACATATGTGTTGGGTTACAAATGTTGGCCATGCGGTTCCGGTCACTACTTTTTCAACACTGGGTATTCGTTGTCTAGAATCATTCTCAGAATTACAGTCAACCAACTTAGAATGTAAAAGTTAAACACAATAGAGAGTCATGTAATTAGTATTTGATTTATTCGCTAGTACATGTAGTACATTATTGTTTTACATCATCATACATAGTTTGTAATGTATTTTAAATCAACACACACACACACACACTTGTGCCTTTTTGGCCATAAACGTATGACATTTACCATTCTCTTTAATCATAAAGGTGTACAACCCAATGCATTATAATCATACTGGTCTAAAATAGTTTGGTGTAGAAAGTTCAACTCCTGGTAGATTTTTTAAGAAAATATAAATGAATTCGTTCTAAATCTTCAACATTTGAAAATCCCATACTCGTATTACCGTCCATAATTCAGTATAGGAATTATCAATTAATGGAATAATGATAATATGTGACTAACAGATAAAGTTCAAATTGATCAAGCATGACTTATGTTTGGATATTGCTTTATTATCAATGTGTACATGCGTGTCACATGCTGTGTTTCGCATCAAACGTACTTAATTAATACAGGCAATAGATTGGATTTTCCTTTTTGTGTTATCGACCGATGTGTGTGAAATAAAAGTTTCAAAATTATTATTAAGCAGCTATACAAGACAAACTTCTCGCTGTGGTTTATCGAATTAACCCTGAATTCCAGATAGTCTGTTTTATAACTATGAAACAAGCCACGAGCGTAATCTCTAAGAATTAATGCAAAATTCTACAACATTTCACACATATAGATTTATAAATTGATACAGCACCATTGACGAGTGTCAGAACGTTCGTCTTCTTAAACATAAAACAGCACTCAGAACGCATTCCGATGTTTTCGTGTAATGCTCAGAAATGCATCTGTATCTATATGTATAAATACTGATTCTAAAATCTTCGGGAACGCTACAACTTTTGAAAATGGGTGCGTCTTCATTGATAGCGAAGCTACATGTCTGTTTTTTTTCTACGTAACGTTTTACTGCTAGTTTTTAATTTCTGGGACATCATTTTGGAATTATACATTTGATTTAAGAAGTAACATAGTTCGGGGTTGCATAATTGTGTATATTATAGTACAAGAGTCGCCCGATTTCTATCGAACCTGTTCTTACTGTTTGTGACACGTCGATACATGGTATCATTGCGAACGAAATATTATGAACTAGAAGCGTTGACGCGTCTATGACAAAAATACTGTATTTTTTCTGTTCTGATAAAGTTTTACACCAAGATACCATGTTGCTATATCATACATTTGCGAAACTGATCGCAGAAGTTGCGAAGTTCAATGAAATATGTTTTGAAATAATTATTTTATGCATCCATCATAATGACTGCCGAAATATCAGTGCGATGTCATCAAGCACGTTTATCAAATTATAAAGGCAAATTATCATTTCTTTTTATTTACCATTCCACAATTAATGAAATAATTACCATGTATATTTCATACAAAATACGTGCACATGGTATAAATGTATAAATGACAAGTTTTGTCGGAAATTATTATAATTATACATTTATATATTTCATAATATTACAATTATCATTTCCTTTATGTACTAACACTTACCTTCACCAATCATATGCAGCATTGTAATGGAAATATACTCACTAAATATGGTTAATGCCCGTTGTATTGGTCTCCAAGCTACTCTCAGAAGGCCAATAAAATTCGATTGTCACTGAAATATTAATCATTTTAAACGTAACACTCTACAGTACATGAACAATAGGAAGAATTTAATGTTGTATTGTATACGGTGACGATCACGGATTACTTATCACAGGGTAACATCACAGTTTATAGCTCTAAAATTTTGTGTAATTTTAAAAGTTTATTTTCACGGAATTTGCACCAAGCATATACGAATGTAAATAGTAACATTTTATTTTGAATCTGTTCAGCCATTAACATGTGATTAGAATAAAGCAATTGCTAACTTTCATATATTCTAACAATATTACTGTAAATATTAATACATTTTTTGTAATTAAATTGAGATAATTTAGTTTGGAAATATGTACATCATTTATTGTTTTTATGGTAAATTTTACTAATTAATTAATTTAAATACATAACTAATCACAGATATGTCCTGTTGTTGTTTTTTTGGGGGGTTTTTTTGGGAAAATATTTTGTTTCAAAAACAATCATTTCTAATGCCAGTGTTTCGGCTAACCCTTGGTCATTGACATTCCTGATTGTATGCTTATATATGGAAAATGAATGAAAATTCTAAAGATAAGTAGGAATTTAGTTTATTTAACCATTTCATAACGGAATAGTTTCCAGTGTGTTAATACTGTGTATTAATAACAGTGTCACAACCTCTTCACGGATAATTTAGCGAAGCTAACTGAAAATAAATTTTCACGATCCTGTAATTACGGTACGGCGGATCGTTTACAAATACATGTCATATTTATAACACGCTCGCATTTAGACCAATAGGGACACCATTAAGTACATGTCTATGGTGTACGAACCCTGGCCCGAGATTATAAAACTTATTGTTGGTGTCCGGGCTCAAATCTCCTATCTTCTTTTAATATTTCAAATATATTATGGGCATACAATAATGATATAATAGATCTATACATAAATCTGACAGAATAATTGAGATGAACATATATCTGACTATATAATGTGACATTAACACGCTCTATGTTTATAAAAAAATAATACCTAGTTTTATAACATCGGGGCCAAGGTACGGCACGCATTCTGTATGGTAACTTTGCTGGATACATTATGTCCCGTTCATTGACTAAACAAATGGACAGTTACGGAGAATGTGGTTACGTACTGTACACTTGTTTGGTTGCTTAGTAACTGTCCGCCCTTTTATATCTCACATACTGTCGAAAAACTGGTCTACATACTGAAGAAATAACGCTCAAACTTAGCATTTCACCGCTTTTTACATGTTCATGCCAGATCGCATTCCTGCGATAAATCTTAGAATAGAAATGTTTTAACTGGAGGAACATGCATAGATAAATAATATATCAGTTTGTCGGTCAAATGAGTTTGGAAAAAAACAGAGTTAAGTTGTGGTAACAATTAAGACGCGAACGGATAAGTTCGATGCAGTTGGACTATTAAGTGCATATTTTCACAAAAAAGATCGATTGCAATGCCTTTGGCAGTTTCATCGGTTTATAGAAATTAAGGACGTTTTTGTCAACATTTCCATGACAACTGAGACGTCGGAAGAGGTCTTTAAAACTTACCGACATGTATTGACGGCAACTATGTATTACTACAGGCAATGACACCCCCCCCCCCCCCCCCCCCGCCTTGTAAGAACTATATAGATATCTTATTATTACTATTATTCTGAGGCATTTACACAAACTAATATTGTTATCACATCATCACATTTTGAACGCTCAGAAACTTCGAATAGCCCCGTTGCGTTAATATCTGGAAAGACCAAAGCGACACCATAGACACACTGTAAATTAAATATTGCGAAGTCTTTAGGGAAAAATGACTTTTCCCTTGAATGATGAAAATAGAAATCGGAATATTAGTTTTTTTGTCGTTTTTTTATAAATGACTGTCATAGTAAAAACTATACTTCGATATCTTTACATTTTCAAAAACTATCGACTTAAGTGCAGATAATTTATTAAATCATTTTCGACACGCCATTTGAAACGAATTATGTATCAGTGACGTTTGTATAAACATTAAACAAAACAAACACGTTGAAATAACAAAAAAGTATCTGAATGCCTAATATTGTAACTCATAGCATGTCTTTATCTCATTAACTTGTCAAACCGTCAGAACACCCAAGTGCGAAATTGTTTGATACTAGTTCCAAGTGAAAATCCAACAAAAAATATTTCAAGACATCTCGATTGAAACTGAATACAAATGTTTCTTTTTCATGCAGTTTTCTTGTTCCGATTTTACACGACACTGGGGACATTCTACCACGTGGACTATTTGATCATCTCTCTCATCTCCGTCATATTCAATTGCAGCACTTGTGCAAATGACATCTAGTCGTCCGTTGACAACAGACTGTGACTTAATTACACCGAGTTACAAGTTCGCTAAAATTAATTTATTGACAATTCTCTTCTTCCTTGGAAAAGTTTCGCGCAATATTTGAAAATACTTTACGTATCATCAAGTTATTTGATCAAGTTATTTGATCATAAGATTTTACCTAATTGATTTTGTCATTGTTTCTGTACTATTACTGTATTCAAGCAATAAAATAGGAATCCGGAGAATGTAAAGAGAATCATTCATGTTTTGTCTGTATAAAACCTTTGCCTTTCCCTGTTTCTTTGGAGCTTTTGTTATCGTGGTGACATTACGAACAACCCAATCTTAAGACATAAGTTTTTTTCTATTTGCACGTTCATGATAAAAACTGAAATCATTATCTTTCTTTACATGACGAAATCAAAGCTCTGAAGGTTCTGCTGTTGTTCGGAACTACAAAGTAGTCAAAATTGAATTTCTTTGTAGGGTGAAGTATTGGGTTGAGTTTTGGAAACCGAACTATAGTTCGCTAATGAATTTTGATGTAGACCACTACGCTTTTTTATACCCGCCATGCAAATGTTAAAGTTGTTCCCGTTCCATGTGCTTTCGGTACTTTTATTTATGTTTCCTATTAGTTCAGCAATTAGCATATAGAGGCTGCACTACCTGCCCCTTCGTGTACGCAACTTATGCAGAATATAATATCTCATTATGAAGAATGCTCTAAGAAAAAGTTATACGTTTTAAGCATTGAATTAATCGATTGTGATATCCAGTTGAACCACTGTTTTAAATATCCAGTTGACTCACAGTTATCATCGCATCTTCCATGAATTCAATGACGCTAGACGTCTATATAGATATGCTAGGAACCAGACTAAATTAGCATATCTAGCACGCAAGTAAACCGAGGTAGAGGTGTGAAGACAATTTTACGGCTGTTTTGTATTGGTCGTTTACGATTTTGCATAGCCATCTGATTTTGACTTGAATGTACGTCATATCTTAATTTGTATTAATGCAATTAAGTTGAAAAATTGGAACTATGTTCATAGGCGGAAGGTTAATGGAAGCTGTTCGGTATGCAGAAAAATTAAAACGGACCGACTGTTGAGAAATGGTATTAAAATTTTGTTCGTACCGAACAAAAAAAAACCCAGTTAACTATGCAAAGAGTGTTCAAGTATTATTTTTATGATATAGTTTGATACGTTTTCTAAAAGGTGCAGTTTTGTACAGTGGAACTTTTCGACTTATCACTTACCCAACATATCACTTATCACGTCGAAAATAAATGTTTGTGTACTTTTAAATGTACATGTTAACTGAATACAAGTCAATGTCCATCGAATGACCTGATTTGTGTATAGGCGAATGTACGACAATCTCGTCCGACACTGACGTTAGGCATCCACAATCATATGCTAAAATGGATACAAATACAAAAAAGTGCTAATTTATTTTCAAGAAATTAACACCTTTGTCATGTCATACTGCTTCCCTTGTGATTTTTCAGATTGTTTACTACCATATTTCAAAATTCGTAAACATATTTCTTTCTGAAATAATAAAAACAATCTGATCATACGCTACTCAACATTTAATGAGGATCACTTACTCAGCGTTTAATAGTTTCGACACATAAATATATACATTATACAATTATACTTCAATGGACATCATTCATTATGACCAACTTCCCAATACCTTTCGACCTCCGTTAAGCCAAATTGTCTCCCTTGAAATCGACGAAAAAATCGATATTGGTTTTTGTCCGATAATAAATTGCAGCAGTATATTATAGAAGATCTGTTAATATCATACTTTCTTTTTTTGTCAACTTCTTTGTACCCATCACAATAAAATTCATTTTCGTTCTTTAACACTATGATATAAAAAAATACTAAATTAAGGGATTATCTTCTTGCTTCCAATTTCGTTCAAAACATACTACTATACGCCCTGTAGAAATATTGTATAATTACTTTAGAAGTTAAAAAATCGCTGTTTTAGTGAAGTTTAGTTGCAAATTAAACTATTTTCTCATTATTGGACAACTTTTTTTCCATCTATCACTAAAGAGACGAAGTTTTAAAATATACGATGGTCTTTTTATAATTGTTTATTTTTTAGATCTTCTTGCTTCCAATTGCTTTCGAATTTGAGTGAATTTCAGAAGCATCCTGAAATACAACGTTAGTGTATTGTCATGTTCTGTTTGTAATACGATACTGTAAACTAGAGTCTGTGTAATAATGGACCCAGCTTCTATTATACAATGGATTTAAGAATTCATGTTTTTTTGTATATTTTAGGCTAGGTTTCATTTTTGTACACTGGCATATAATGTTTGAATTACCAAGTTTTAATATAATCTAATCATCAGTAGTACTGACCTCGTGATGCCACCACTACAGGCAATATCGCAAGTGATCCTGATCAAATTTTGAGTAGACAAACATTTACTCATTTATGGATGGTCAGTTTCTAGCAAGTGGAAACTTATTACAAAAAGATTGAAGGTAAAATATTTTGAATGAAAATGTAATTCACGATTTTATTACATTAGCCTATCATGCATTCATGGATGCATTATGCTTTATTGATATCATCGTCACATTATGAAGGAATAGAACAGAACTCGAAATAGTATCATACAATGTGTTTTGTATACTTCACCATTGTTTTCGGTAGGTCATAAGATGTATTGAAGGACATGACTGTCCTGCAAATTATAATCATTCGATAAGTGAAACAGGTTTTAAAATGAAATAGGAAGTTTTATTTATGCTGCGTTTAGGAACTGGTCAGAAATACTGTAACAGACATCCGAATTCGAGTCGTATAAATGTAACATTCGTAAGTCAACACCGCCAAAGGAAACTCTCAGAAGATTTCTCGCCGGAGTATAACCCTACACCGCTATCTTAAATTTGTTGATAAAACCTGTTTTTAGAATACATGTATATATTATATTGTTGTTTGCACCCGTGCGATGACAAATAGCCTTAAGTTAAATAGGTTTACCACAAGTTGAATATTTGTACGGCGGAAAATTGCATCAGGCAATTGAATGCACATGATTCGTTGTAATTAGAATGTGCAAAGTTTCCGACTTTTGTATTATGTAATTTTGACCTGAAGAATTATGTTATGTGCAGGGAACATAGAACAACATCAGATACTCTTGAACAAAAACACCAATTAAGCTTAATGAAATTGACAGCCAACTCACCTAACTTGTTGAAAAAGACATTTTCATTTAGATAATTTCATTATTGAAAAAAAACCGTATGATATTTCTTCACAAAAGATCTGGGTTTCTGTTTTATACACAAATTCGTGTAAAAATACTATCTAAGACCATCTTTCGATTCATACGTGTCCGTTATTCGCCAACTTAAAGGCTTTTTCAGTTAGTTCGTGTCCGTCATCCGTGATTCATTTTATATTCATATTTCTACCTGGGCAATATTTCACGTCACGGACACGGATCATGTATGAATTCAAAAGCGACCTTACATTATTGTTTTCATGCTTTAAGATTTAATGAAAGGGCTTTTATTACTCTAAAGCGCATGGTTAATTTACAGATCGGAGTCCTTTTCGGTTCGTGATGTATCATTACCACTTAAAAAGGACCATAAACATTTCAGTTTATTTTTTTGTCTGTTGTTTAGCGGCCCCTTCCGACAACTATAGTCAGAACACATTTCAAACACACCAAGCTTCCTACTAAGGTTAATCGTCATATTTTTCATGTACATGGTAAAGAGAGGCCGTGCCTGTTAAGTAAGAAAATGTTTTGTTTAATCACAGATTTGGAATGAAATGTTAATTTGAAAGCAAATACTGTCCAGGTTATACCATAAGCAGTTACATATTCATGATATTTCATAAAAAGCATTGTTTATCATTAATGGTTCTTTTTTACCAAAGAAAACGACTGACATAGATCACAGCATGATCTATACATAGTCACTCATCGTGGAGTAAAAGAAAAGCGTTTTTAACAATCACCTCACGACTCAGTATCCGTAAAACGATCAAATATAATCTACCACTATTCATGATTCACATCACGTTGTAGTTATGAAGATCAAAGTTTTTGTATTTCTTTTGTGCATGAAACTTGTCACAAATTACCCATAGTTATGACGGTTTATCATGCATAGCAAGAACAAAGGTGGAACTAGACTGGGAAGTCACACGATAACCTTACAACCTTCAATGTCGACTTTAAGGAATACAAAAATAATACAAATGCACATCCTACATTGCATGACTTGGTTCCATTACGAGTTATGTAATGTATGCAATGACTATAAGTGTTATTTTCTGTTATCTCTAGGTATATTTTATGGGAAAAGCTTTTCGCAATTTCTAAAGGTCAATGTCACTGTCTAAAATGTGATTGTCGATAAATTCACTTAACTTCTAGTACGTACGAACAGTATATTCTGACATTAAAAGCTACTAATTTTAAAGTAATATTACACCTTTTGAAACAAAGTTATGTTCTGTTATCATACGAGTATCAATTCGTATTGTGCGAAGTTTGGTAAATGTCGACATTTCTCGCTCTTCTATTCTTGGTATTTCTCTTTGTATGTTTATTGTTTTATTGTATATCTGTCACATTACTTAGTAAATGACCATGTGTTATTTAGCATGACTCTCTATACAGTATGTGCTTCGAATAATTGTAAAACACTTCTAGTTGAATAAGATTAGCTCCCAAGAAGCCACCTTGGCGGGATTAGGATTAATATGAACAATTTGCACGTTGTTTTCAGCTAAGTCCTGAGAGTAGTCGATTCCAATGAAAAGATTTAAATACAGAAATAGGGAGTTTTATAACCAGCTTTTGCTTCAACTAAACTTTAAAAGTCCAAGGCTTGTCACACACTCACGGCATCAAATGTAATAGGAAGAGGAAAAAATGCACCCATTGCAGAGCTCTAAACTCGCGACCTCCTGCTTACAAGTCATATGCTCTACCAACTGAGCTATTCGGGCTAGATGGTATCATCGCCAATTTAATGATACAAATACTATAACTACATCCTCTCCTAGGCAGCACTCCCTTAACCAACAATCTCCCTTCAATAACAACATGATTATTTCCCAATAGTCTAAACTGTCTAGAACAACAACATCTTAACAAAAATATAATTTTACTACTCTCAAAGAGCGTTGCCTTGGAGAGGCTACACTGTATACATACCAATTTGCTATACTTGCGATTTATATAATTTAATTCATTTATTTCAGAAATTTCGAGTCAAACAGCATGCCAGAAATGTACAACATCAGTTCTATAACATTCCAGACAACAATAGCGCTGTTTATCTTACACTTTACTTGCGTCCATGCTGCCTTTCTTTCGGATTATGACAATATTCTACAAAAGCTTCTGACTGAATCGGATGAGCTCCCCGAAAGCCGTTCCAAGCGTCTTGCAGATCAAGATGGATATGAACAAAATAATTTCGGAAATACAAAATTGGAAAATTCTTTGATCTCAAGACTCGAAGAGATTTTGGTGCCACAAGCAACTGAAAGAGGAAATGTACCACCCGATATGGAAAATAAACGCTTATATTCAGGGACAGTCAACAAAGCAATTTCAAAGCGACGGGTTTCAATAACAAGACCCGACGACTCCCAGCCTGTGTTGTCGAATTTACTTACAATAATTGACAAACTTAGTTTTCCAGAGTACAAAACTGTGACAGAGAGTGTTGTTAAAAGGAATGGTTGGGATGACGACTCTGTTTTTGGAAGTTTAATACAAGCGGCTTACAGACTGGGAGAACTCGAAGTTGACCAACCCAAGGTACATGGACAACGATTTCATGCCTGGGGAGGTTAGCACTGAACAAACTACGTCCACAACTGTCCGGTGGTCACCACATCGTTTATCTAATACAATGTACTTACATTACATTATTAGCTCCAGATAAACAGATGGACGCTTTTTGACGAAAGCTGCAACAAATATCTGCATTACTCGTAATTTGACATTCAGTTTACAAAAGAAGAAAAAATCAGATTTAAAAAAAGCGATTACACTCAGTTAAAAGAAAAAAATAAAGTTTTGGCACTGAATATGTATTAGCTTTCTTTTGTGTGGTAAAATATATTTTTTATTGGAGATTAACGTCGCTCCAACAGACTTGGTTATTTCTTCAGTGATGGAGGAAGACATCAGGTGTAGACCTCTGCAGAATCATCACCCTTCTGCCAGCTTGCTTGACAGTGTCGTCACGTGTGAACTTTGTCTCGTTTTAGGTGAGATTCGAACTCACAGCAGCTATGGAGATCTTATGAATACTAGTCGCATACCATATCCACTCGAATACTTAAAACATGTCACTTAAAACATACTAATCAAACTACAAACACCAAAATGAGTCAGAGGAGAAAAACTTAAGGAATTTGTTCACACGACACGAAAAAACAAAACCCTGTCATTAATTTAAATCGCTTTTAATAGTCCACAACTCAGGATTAATTTGAATATTTCATGTGTTTTCACGCTATTAAGACGTGAACCTTGGTCTGCTATTCACAAATGCGAATCGATTTGTTACGAATCGCATTTGAAAAAAAATGTAAAAACTAGATTTCAATACGTTACATCCTCAACAATTCGACCAAATTTATTAAACATGAAAAAAGTAGTTCCAGAATTAACCCGGCTTTAATATCAAGATCAAACACACTTAAGAACTCTCGCAAACTGGTCTGATAACAAACAACCTTTATAGTGAAACGGTCTGAACAGTGTAGTGGTCGCTAATTGAAGGTTCATCCTGTTTCTAACGCCTATTAATAATTATTAACAATTGCTTGTTCTTTCAATTACCGATTTAATTACTCTGGTCAGATCGCAGATTCTAAATTAGATCTAAACAATTTCCGTTGTCATGTATAAACATCGGATGACGAGTGATCTATTGAATTCACAAGGAAATGCATAAAAGAAACCAAGATATCTTATCTTTTGAACATTAAACGTACAAAGAGTGCAACAAACCACTTTATGATAAAATTCAAAGTTTTAATTTTGATGAATTAACAAACAATATGAAATTGCTGTGAGTATACGATATGGGCGTTGATATAAGCTTTAACAGAATACTTCAGTTCATTTCACACTGAGCAAGGGCACGGAACAGAGATAGTAAGAAATACATACAATACAAATCCGTGTTCTATATACTATATGCAACACCTAGTCACGTGTCCACTTTACATGGCGACACAATCAGCTGACAACACAGCCAGTTTTATTTACCCCTCTTACCATTGAGATTAAGATTACATTACGCAGTCCGCAAATAATAAGAAGATGCTATTCCATCGGGTGAAGCTTTCATCATAAACTAGTGAAGCTGTCCGAGCACTTCAAACAAGAAATAAAATAGAGGAATATAGAAAACAATGGGACGTTTGGTGGATGTTTCAATGTACATTTATGTAGTTCAAATTTGAGAACAATGGGGCTTCATTTGAAAAAAAGACTCTTTATGTTGTATCGAGAGATTGCAATCTTGTATTAAACAAATATTTTAATTAAGCAATTAAACATTTTATCTTATATAAAAGTCATATTATTCCTAGCAATAACATATTGGTATATTGACTCTCGGTCCTACACCGATGATGTTTGCCTAGTAGCAATATAATTTATATTTCATTGATCGGATAAAAGAAATAATTGTTACAGTCAGTTACAATGTACGTCTTGCAATGTGACATGTATATACTGTCGGACTGGGAATACTAATGTGTAGCGTTGAATTCAACATGTGTTATGATATTCCCGCGCGTATACTTAATTACATGAATTAACACGTCAATATAAAGCTAGAAAAATAGTCTTGTCTCAGGTTACTTCACAAAAGAAACTTTTTTTTGTGGATGTTTCGACACCTTTGTTAGAATGTGAGGTACAATTCATCCAAAAAGATTTGGATTTACAGTTAGACAGTTTTACAGTTATATACAGTTGTAACAATTAACGGCCTTACCATTAGTACAACTGTTTACATTTTGTTCACTAATTTATTGTAAATTGAAATCTAACACTGAATTCAACTAATGATAAAATCAATGTGTACTTAATAACGGGCTACAGACAATCGTATTGTTAATATAGTTTCTTGGTTAGTCAAATACTACCAGGGATAATGACAAACGCATCTATATACTGTCGGTATTTGTATTGTAAATAGAACTATAGTACACAAAGACAAACGTAAAATGTAAATATAAAACCGTGCAACATGATTTAATATACTGAATAATATCAATTACAAATGTATATACATGGATAAAGAAGGGTAAGGAATTAAAATACAATGTATGTATTTGTATGTACGAAATCTACGACTACTTCATAAACTAAACAATCTTCTGTTTCGTTTTATGTAAAATCTTACCTGTATTTCAGTGTAATTTAATCATGATGGACAAATATCTACAACACCAAAAAGGATGCACTATGTCTAAGTTTGAGTAGACAAAACTTAAAGATATACAGATATACATGTACATATGTTCATAATTAGCCAAAATCAAACTTAAACATATAAATACACTGTATATACAAAACATACCAATGTAATACGCAAATATTTAAACTTCAATAAATTCAAATCATTTCGGAACAAAGCGTTGAAACAATAACACATTATTGTTTGTGCATTTCACCTAATTCTAATGCTGTAAAGCTATACATTCGTTCGATATACAATGTATCTTGTAACTAAGCAACGTTTCAAAACCCAGATACTCCCTCAGTAATTTCGTCTGACGTTGTATCCTCTTGGTTTGTCACTTGTCCAATATTTCTGTACTGTTCATCAAACGGCACATCAAAGTCAGCAGTATCATAAGTTGAATTAATTTCAGAACCATTTTGGGCATGTTTCGGGGCTTTAGTTGTGTCATAAGTTGGATCAAACGATTCCCTATTTTGGCTACCTTCGTCCTGGCGTTCTTTCTTTATAGTCGAATACTCATACTCTTCCTTAGGAGACATGCCGTTCATTGGTCCATCAATTCCACCTCCGTGGTCTTTTCTCTTCAGTGTGTCATTGTTATACTCTCTGTCCGATATACGTAGTGTTGGAACGTTTGAGTAGTCCACTTCTTCATGGTGGTCTTCAACGTGTTCTAGGATTATTGCATCATCTAAATCACTGATTTCCGGATCTACGTGAGCGTTCCTGTGTCCATTATTCACTATATCTAAACGTCCTTTCTTGCTAAAATACGAAACAAGTAAATGTAATAAATGGCTGTGTTAAAAGACGAGTTAAACTTATCTAATTTTGTAATTTTATGCTTGAATAATTGAATTTGTCCAACAGAAAATTATAATATTATCACACATTACGTAATTTCGTGAGATACAAGTACAAAATGTACAGTCAACTCGGTGTTAGCGGCCACTACAGAATAAAGGCCATATTGAATTAATTTATTATTTTGTTTGGGTTTATAAAGGTTCTTTTTTTTAAAAAAAACGTCATTGATTATTTAGAACGAAATTTGAACAGTGAAGTTGTTCTGATCAACCTTGTAATTGAACCGCGCTTATTTTATTTGTCTTGTATATCAAAGGGACGTTATCATGTATTGAACATATTAAAGGTATTTTCAGTTATCTCCCATAAGATATTTGATTATATTATCTATATTTCTTGTAATCTGATTCAATTAACTCTTAGAAAATTACCACCCTCTGAATAAAATCCACCTTGACGAAACCTGCCATTCATTTATGATGTAATGGGGTAATCAATCAATTAGACCTCTAAATAAAAGTCACCCTGTCAATAAAGGCCATTCTTTTAACCATGTTTTGTTGTATAACCAAGGTCAGTGTGTAGGAAAACTAAAACCCCTATATTGACCTTTGTTGACAGGTTTGTATATTTACCCTCTATTCCTTAGCCAGACAAAGACGATGATGAAGATGATGACAACACACACAACAACTAGTGGTACAACAATATACACAATCACTGAAAATGAAATAATATTAAC